>JASDFA010000020.1:73850000-73862500 GCA_035772735.1 Datura wrightii
GCATATGCTGGGATATAGGAAGCAAGCATCGCGCCCTGCTTCCACAAATTAGGATGAGGGTGACCCGTTCGGTACTCGGATAAAGCTAGCCACGACATTACTCAGTGCGACCTATTGATTATCGATGGGACATGGTTGCGCCTGCGTGTGTGTGGCGAGTCCTAGCGCTGCTTCATGTGCATGCCCTAGGCGTTGCAGGCATGAGTCTAAGCCAACGTCTTGTCAATAGACATGCGGCCAATGTGGGCATTACTCGGTGCGGCCTATTGGCTATCGATGAGGCACGGCTGTGCTTGTGTGTGCGGCGACTCGCTGTAGGCACGGGTAAGGCCAATGTCTTGTCAATAGACATGCGGCCACGTTGGGCATTACTCGGTGCGGCCTATTGGCTATTGATGAGGCACGGTTGTGCTTGTGCCTACAGTGAGTCACCACACGCACGGGTCCAAGCCAACGCATTGTCAATAGACATGCAGCCGTGGTGGGCAATACTCGCTGCGGCCTATTGGCTATCGATGCGGCACGACTGTGGCGGGTCCAAGCCTACGTCTTGTCAATAGACATGCGGCCGCGGCGGGCATTACTCGCTGCGACCGATTGGCTATCGTGAGGCACAGCTGTGCTTGTGCGTGCGGTGGCTCGCTGTAGGCACGGGTCCAAGCCAACGTCTTGTCAATAGACATGCGATCGATTTGGGTTGTTCCCGTGCAAAAAGTTTGATGTGTTGGGTTTTCGCGTCTATCGGGACTTTGCTTTGGCCTTGCAATGTCGGCATCGGCAGCAGCGCACGACATCTAATGCTGGGCGTCTGGGGTTGGTGTTCGGCATGCGCTGTCGGAGTATTTGTACGTACGACGCGTGAGTGGTGTTCGGCTTGTGCAGTTAGGTTGGATCCCTGCTTGAGCAGCGACGTCCTAACCCGCATTCCATCTCAGTCATGGGGCAAGCGCAAATTAGGCTTTGCTCGAAGTTGGTTTCCTGTATTGCCTATCTAATGCACAGGCATTATCATGAACAAGCGGTTGCCTTTCGCCCCTCGCACATCTTGTGCGGGCCGAACCAAAAGCCGCTCTTATGTCCCACGTCTTCTTCTCTTCGTCGTGCGATGTAGTGGTCCATGAGTAGCTGCTCGGACCCTCGAATTCGGTAAATGAAGCGGGCATGGGGTCTTCATTGCCTCCTATCTGCCCAAATGATGCTTGTCCTGAATGACGGCCGCGCTCGTCTTGGAACTGGCCGTGCCCTTCTGGGCCGATCAGGGCTCATGCGACGCCGGCGTTAGTGAGGATGCTACCTGGTTGATCCTTCCAGTAGTAATATGCTTGTCTTAAAGATTAAGCTATGCATGTGTAAGTATGAACAAATTCAGACTGTGAAACTGTGAATGGCTCATTAAATCAGTTATAGTTTGTTTGATGGTATCTACTACTCGGATAACCGTAGTAATTCTAGAGCTAATACATGCAACAAACCCCGACTTTTGGAAGGGATTCATATATTAGATAAAAGGTCGACGCAGGCTCTTCCCGTTGCTGCGATGATTCATGATAACTCGACGGATCGCATGGCCATCGTATCGGCGACGCATCATTCAAATTTCTGACCTATCAACTTTCGATGGTAGGATAGTGTCCATCTGTTAGGGGCCTGACTCTTGAACTCGGCATGAGGCACGGTGGCGGCAAAGGGTTGGCATGATTGACATTGTCTTGGACTAGGTGCGGGTTGAATCAAGCATGTGGAGCAGTGCGGAGGCATTGCTAAGAGAAGTGGCAACTATGCAGCGTGACAGATTAGTGTGCCATGGCATGACATGGGCACTAAGCAAGCATCGGCAGTGGGTATCGGCAAGGCAGTGTCGGCAGTGGCACTATAGCTTGTGGAAAGAGCCAATGTTGATCAGTCCCGGTGGCAAAGCTTGGCTAGGCGAATGGACAATGTTGATCAAGGCAAGGCATGAACATGGCAAGGAAATGGCACGAGGCAAAACGGAGATGGCCTGAACAAGGGCGATTGTAGTCGGCATGTCGGTAGTGGCACGATAGTGCTTAGCGGTAGAGACAGATGCGGCTGGGCAACTCGGCAGGGCATGGCCGAGGATTTGGCGCGAAGGACAGGCCATTTGGCGCCAAATCTTGGCGCGCGCGAGGTGAGGACGTGCGCATGAGTGGGTGCGCATACTGGCCGACGTGGGCAGTTACCTTGTAACCGTTTTTTGGCTCCATTCCTTGTAGTTGCCTTTGCATTTGAAATTCAAACTAGCCTAAGCAGATGGGGCTGTCATCTGCACATTGTAAGCACTTGTGCCACATTTGCTTTTGTTTGTTAGGGCCGCGACAAGTGTCGGCAGGCCATTGGATGTAATAGGCAAGGCTGGCATGTGTCTATAAATGACAGCCTTGGCCTTAGACGTGGGGGTGAGACTGGGTAGAGGCAGTCTAAGTGGAGGCAGACAAGTCATGGGTAGGACAGGTCTCCATTGTGAATGAGGTAGGCTTAAGGCTGGAAATTCACTAAGTCAGGTGAACTAGGGAAGCTATAGGCTGGACGTTCACACGGGTAGAGGGAAGCATCCAACTTGTGGATCGTGCCTAGGAATGAAAGTCGTGGCAGTGTGTTGTCGCGCAAGTGAGGGGTCCTTTGTATTGTTTTGTTGATTAATACGAAGGTTGGGAATTGTCCCGTACGTATGTTGTTCAATTTAATTTCCTGCCACACGAGATAATTCTAAGTACCTTTCCTTTTTAGTTGTTATCAAAGGTAGGCTGAGTCAAGCAAGTGGACTTGACTGCCGCACGACGGGTTTGACGCTAAGGAAGAAACCTCTAGCGTGGACAGAATTTGCCAATGTGACACCATCCATGGTGGTGACGGGTGACAGAGAATTAGGGTTCGATTCCGGAGAGGGAGCCTGAGAAATGGCTACCACATCCAAGGAAGGCAGAAGGCGCGCAAATTACCCAATCTTGACTCGGGGAGGTAGTGACAATAAATAATACTACCGGGCTCTATGAGTCTGGTAATTGGAATGAGTACAATCTAAATCCCTTAACGAGGATCCATTGGAGGGCAAGTCTGGTGCCAGCAGCTGCGGTAATTCCAGCTCCAATAGCATATATTTAAGTTGTTGCAGTTAAAAAGCTCGTAGTTGGACTTTGGGATGGGCCAGCCGGTCCGCCCTAGGTGTGCACCGGTCGTCCTGTCCCTTCTGCCGGCGATGCGCTCCTGGCCTTAATTGGCCGGGTCGTGCCTCCGGCGCTGTTACTTTGAAGAAATTAAAGTGCTCAAAGCAAGACTACTGTCACAGGCTTAGTATTTCAAAGGTTGTGGGGATAGCTTAAGTTGGCTAACTTCTACTCAAGCTTCAGTCCTCTTGTTGCTTATGAGGCACAAAATGTGCTAAGGATTGGATGGAAAGTTAAAGGCAAGAAGTAAAGCAAGGAAGACAAGATGTTGAGGCCAAAGAGCCCTTTTACTTCACTAAGTATTAACAAATCTAAAAATGTGAAGATTGGAAGTTGATTACAATGGCTGCCCCTTGAGGCCTATTTATACTACATACAAGTCCCTACACTACATGCCTAATGGCTGTGGCAGGCAAGTCAGGCATGCTGGCATGATTGGTGTGGCAGGTACGTCAGGCACGCTTGCTGTGGCAGGCAGTGTCAGGCGGCTGTGGCAGGCAGTGTCAGGCAGTGCCTTCCACAGCCACATTGACACAGCCATTTGGCACGTAGTGTAGGGACTTGTATCTTGTACAAATAGCCTCAAGGGGCAGCTATTGTAATCAACTTCCAATCTTCACATTTTCAGATTTGTTAATACTTAGTGAAGTAAAAGGGCTCTTTGGCCTCAGCATCTTGTCTTCCTTGCTTTACTTCTTGCCTTTAACTTGCTGTCTAATCCTTAGCACATTTTGTGCCTCATAAGCAACAAGAGGACTGAAGCTTGAGTAGAAGCTAGCCAACTTAAGCTATCCCCACGGCCTTTGAAAAACTAAGCCCGTGACAAAGTGGTATCATGTCCAAGTAGGACCTTGCCATATCTACCTGTTCTTCCCACGCCTTGGCCAAGTGATAGGCACCAGGATTCCACAGTCCGGCATTGACGGTCAAGGATTGTGGGGTATTAGGCTGCTGTCCTGTAGCAAGTTCGGTCAGCAGCCTCAGCTCTTCCATCTCCGACGGTTCCATGCGGTAGGGGGACATGGCAGGTGTCTTGGCTCCGGGAATAAGCTCGATCTGGTGGTCGACCTCCCGGCGGGGAGGCAGTTTCATTGGGAGTTCTTCCGGCATGATGTCCTTGTGCTCTATTAGGACATGTTGAATGCATGCAGGGATAGGTTCTGCCTCAAGGCTTGGTACCTCCACAACAGTGGCAAGGAAGGTTGGCTCTCCTTTCTTGAATCCCTTGCACAGTTGCATGGCTGACAATTGCATGCCCTTTTGGGGCACAAATAAACTCATTCTTATTCTTCTCTCCTGCTCCTTCAATTTTCTCCCTGTGCTCCTCATATTATTCCTCCTGTTGAGTTGCCTTCACATCCGTTACCTCGGTGTTAGCGGCACTATGCAGGAGCCTCCTTGGTCACTGATGTGCAGCTGGTTGAGATGGGGAGAAATGAAGGCATTTATTTCGTACTAGAAATCTAGCCCCAGCACGATGTCGAACACGTCCATGGGTGCCACAGTGAAGTTGGTTCTGCCATGCCAAGCTCCTAGAGAAATAGGAACATCGGGAGCAAATCCGTTTACCTGAGTGTGGAGGGCATTAACCATTTTCAGCAGCGTGTCGGTAGAGATGAGAGTGAGCTCTAGCTCCCAAGCCGTTGCCTTCGTCACGAAATTGTGTGTTGCTCCGGTGTCCACCTTGATGCGGACAGGCTTGTTGTTCACCCAAGCATCTATGAATAAGGATTCCTGTGGCCTCACACGAGGCGGTTGGGATGATATGGCTGCAAGTGCCATGTGGTTGAACAAGGTCATGTGGTTGAACAAGCCCAATGCCTTGTCTTTTCCTTGGGCAACTCCGCCCCCTTGTTCCTTCTGTCCGTTGGTCTCGGCCGTGGCTAGCGGACATGTGGGAGCAGATTGTTTGTCTGCTGCTATCATGGCCCCAAGTCTTCCTATCTTCAGGCAGTTTCTGTAAATGTGAGAGGAGTCCCCACACAAATAACACCCGTCACGGTGGTTGACTCCCTTCTTCTGCTTCTCATAGTCTTTGCGAAATTAAGATGATCGGTTGCAGTTGCCTTTGCCGTCACGACCCCGATTGGCGACAGACTTGCCTCTGTCCCTCTCTCCTCGTTCTGTCTTGGCAGTAACCTGCCATCGGGCGCCCTCTTTAGCCTGGGTGCTTTCTGAGCGGAAATCTGTCAAAGACTCGGCTGCTACAATGGCCTCATCTACGTCTTTGACCTGGCGCCGGTGCAACTCTTGTTTAGCCCAATTCTGGAGGCCATCCAAGAAATAGAACACCAAATCTTCACTGGTCAAATTCGGTATTTGGAGGGTGAGCTTGGTGAATTCTTTCACATATTCACGGATGGTAGAAGTTTGCTTGAGTTCCCTCAATTTCCGACGGGCCTCATGCACAACATTTTGTGGGTAAAACTGCCATTTGAGCTCCTCTTTGAATTGCGCCCAGTCGGCTATAACACAAGCCCCTTGGTCTATGTCTGCCTTCTTTCGCCGCCACCATAACATGGCAGTATTGGTCAGGTACATGGCCACTGTCTGTACCTTGGCAGATTCGCTTTCAATGCCAACATTCTCGAAGTAGCTTTCCAGTTGCCAAATGAAGTTTTCAACGTCATGAGCATTACGTTCAACTTTGAACTCCTTGGTCTTAGGAGTGTCTATGCGGGTCTCTCGCACTGTGGCTAGTCCGGCGCCTCCCCCGACGCCTCTGGCCGCCTCTACTTGCTGCCTAAGGGTGTCAACCTGCCCCTGCAGCACAGCCAGAGCCCCCATGAGCCTCTGCTCTAGGCTTGTCAGCCCCTCCTTGTGCTCCTCTGCCTGCTCCAAGATGTTGTCTTTAACTTCATCTAGCCCCTCAAGGGCTACGTTTTCAAGAGAAGAGAAGTTGCCTTCAAAACCCTCTATACGTCGGTTCAAGACTGCCATGCCATCCTCGGCATGAGTGACTCGTTCGTCGAGCTGGCCAGTGCTCGAACCTTCAGCTTCCTCATGTGTAAGTCCTTCACTGATCGGTGCAACCGAGGCTGCCCAAAACGCATGCCTAACACGCCTGTAAAAGCATGCCTGCGCGCCTGACATGGCCTGCCTGCAAGCCTGACGCAACATGCATGACTCTGCCTGTACGCCTGATGCAGCATGCCTGACATTGCCTGCCACAGCCGCCTGACATTGCCTGCCACAACAAGCATGCCTGACGTACCTGCCACACCAATCATGCCAGCATGCCTGACTTGCCTAGAGCAGAGGCTCATGGGGGCTCTGGCCCTGCTGCAGGGGCAGGTTGACACCCTTAGGAAGCAAGTAGAGGCGGCCAGAGGCGTTGGGGGAGGCGCTGGACCAGCCACAGTGCGGGAGACCCACATAGACACTCCTAAGCCCAAGGAGTTCGAAGGTGAACGCAGTGCTCAAGACGTTGAAAACTTCATTTGGCAACTGGAAAGCTACTTCGAGAATGTTGGCATTGAAAGCGAATCTGCCAAGGTCCAGACAGCGGCCATGTACCTGACCGATACTACCATGTTATGGTGGCGGCGAAAGAAGGCTGACATAGATCAAGGGGCTTGTGTTATAGCCGACTGGGCGCAGTTCAAAGAGGAGCTCAAATGGCAGTTTTACCCACAAAATGTTGTGCATGAGGCCCGTCGGAAATTGAGGGAACTCAAGCAAACTTCTACCATCCGTGAATATGTGAAATAATTCACCAAGCTCACCCTCCAAATACCGAATTTGACCAGTGAAGATTTGGTGTTCTATTTCTTGGATGGCCTCCAGAATTGGGCCAAACAAGAGTTGCACCGGCGCTAGGTCAAAGACGTAGATGAGGCCATTGTAGCAGCCGAGTCTTTGACAGATTTCCACTCGGAAAGCACCCGGGCTAAAGAGGGCGCCCGACGACAGGTTGCTGCCAAGATAGAACGAGGAGAGAGGGACAGAGGCAAGTCTGTCGCCAATCGGGGTCGTGATGGCAAAGGCAACCGCAACCGATCATCTCAATTCCGTAAAGACTATCAGAAGCGGAAGAAGGGAGTCAACCACCGTGATGGGTGTTATTTGTGCGGGGACTCCTCTCACATGTACAGAAACTGCCCGAAGTTAGGAAGACTTAGGGCCATGATAGCAGCAGACAAACAATCTGCTCCCACATGTCCGCCAGCCACGGCCGAGACTAGCGGACAGAAGGAACAAGGGGGCGGAGCTGCCCGAGGAAAAGAAAAGGCATTGGGCTTGTTCAACCACATGACCTTGTTCAACCACATGGCACTTGCAGCCATATCAGCCCAGCCGCCTCGTGTGAGGCCATGGGAATCCTCATTCATAGATGCTTGGGTGAATAGCAAGCCTGTCCGCATCATGGTGGACACCGGAGCAACACACAATTTTGTGACGGAGGCAACGACTAGGGAGCTAGAGCTCACTTTCATCTCTAGCGATACGCTGCTGAAAACGGTTAATGCCCTCCCCACTCAGGTAAACGGATTTTCTCCCGATGTTCCCATTTCTCTAGGAGCTTGGCATGGCAGAACAAACTTCACTGTGGCACCCATGGACGTGTTCGACATCGTGCTAGGGCTAGATTTCTGGTACGAAATAAATGCCTTCATTTCTCCCCATCTCAACCAGCTGCACATCAGTGACCAAGGAGGCTCCTGCATAGTGCCTCTAGTCCGTGTGCCCCAAAAGGGCATGCAATTGTCAGCCATGCAACTGTGCAAGGGATTCAAGAAAGGAGAGCCAACCTTCCTTTCCACTGTTGTGGAGTTACCAAGCCTTGAGGCAGAACCTATCCTGACATGCATTCAACATGTCCTAACAGAGCACAAGGACATCATGCCGGAAGAACTCCCAATGAAACTGCCTCCCCGCCGGGAGCTCGACCACCAGATCGAGCTTATTCCCGAAGCCAAGACACCTGCCATGTCCCCCTACCGCATGGCACCCGCGGAGCTGGAAGAGCTGAGGAGGCAGCTGACCGAACTTGCTATAGGGAAGCAGCCTAATACCCCACAATCCTTGCCCGTCAATGCCGGACTGCGTAATCCTGGCACATATCACTTGGCCAAGGCGTGGGAAGAACAGGTGGATATGGAAAGGTCCTACTTGGACATGATACCACTTTGTCACGGGCTTAGTTTTTCAAAGGCCGTGGGGATAGCTTAAGTTGGCTAACTTCTACTCAAGCTTCAGTCCTCTTGTTGCTTATGAGGCACAAAATGTGCTAAGGATCGTATGGCAAGTTAAAGGCAAGAAGTAAAGCAAGGAAGACAAGATGTTGGGGCCAAAGAGCCCTTTTACTTCACTAAGTATTAACAAATCTGAAAATGTGAAGATTGGAAGCTGATTACAATGGTTGCCCCTTGAGGCCTATTTATACTACATACAAGTCCCTACACTACGTGCCAAATGGCTATGTCAATGTGGCTGTGGCAGGCAAGTCAGGCATGCTGGCATGATTGGTGTGGCAAGTACGTCAAGCATGCTTGTTGTGGCAGGCAGTGTCAGGCGGCTGTGGCAGGCAATGTCAGGCATGCCGCATCAGGCGTGCAGGCAGAGTCAGGCATGCTGCGTCAGGCGTGCAGGCAGGCCATGTCAGGCGCGCAGGCGTGCTTTTGCAGGCGTGTCAGGCATGCATTTTGGCCAGCTCCAAGGTGCTGTGTTGCCCATCCTTTGGCTCTTGCTATGGGCAGCTTGTTGGTCTGAATACTTGGGCTCGGCTCGTCCGTTGAGTTGGAAAAATGCAGAAAATTTAATGGATTTGCTAGCGGGGCGGTACACTACGCTCTATATACATTAGCATGGGATAACATTATAGGATTTAGGTCCTATTACATTGGCCTTCGGGATCAGAGTAATGATTAAAAGGGACAGCCGGGGGCATTCGTATTTCATAGTCAGAGGTGAAATTCTTGGATTTATGAATGATGAACAACTACGATAGCATTTGCCAAGGATGTTTTCATTAATCAAGAATGAAAGTTGGGGGCTAGAAGACGATCAGATATCGTCCTAGTCTTAACCATAAACGATGCAGACCAGGGATCGACGGATGTTGCTTTTAGCACTCCGTAGGCACCTTATGAAAAATCAAAGTTTTGGGGTTCTGGGGGGAGTATGGTCGCAATGTTGAAACTTAAAGGAATTGACAGAAGGGCACCACGAGGAGTAAAGCCTGCGGCTTAATTTGACTCAACACGGGGAAACTTACCAGGTCCAGACATAGTAAGGATTGACAGACTGAGAGCTCTTTCTTGATTCTATGGGTGGTGGTGCATGGCCGTTCTTAGTTGGTGGAGCGATATGTCTGGTTAATTCCGTTAACGAATGAGACCTCAGTCTGCTAACTAGCTATGCGGAGGTATCCCTTCATGGCCAGCTTCTTAGAGGGACTACGGCCTTTTAGGCCGCGGAAGTTTGAGGCAATAAAAGGTCTGTGATGCCCTCGCCCTCGGCCGACACGGGCATGCGCCCAGCGGCCCTCGCGCTCGGCCTGCAGGGGCATGCCCCCTAACGTCCCTCGCGCTCGGCCGACATGGACATGCGCCCACCGGCCCTCGCACTCGACCGGCATGGGCATGCCCCCCAGCGGCCCTCGCACTCGGCCGACATGGGCATTCCCCCCAACGTCCCTCGCACTCGGCTGACATGGGCGTGCCCCTCAACGTTCCTCGCCCTCGACGGGCATGGGCATGCACCCAACGTCCCTCGCACTCGGCCGGCATGGGCATGCCCCCAGTGGCCCTCGCACTTGACCAGCAAGGGCATGCTCTGCAACGTCCCTCGCGCTCGGCCGACATGGGCGTGCCCCTCAACGTCCCTCGCCCTCAACGGGCATGGGCATGCGCCCAGCGTCCCTCGCACTCGGTCGGCATGGGCATGCGCCCAGCGACCCTCGCGCTCCGCCGGCATGGACATGCGCCCAGCGTCCCTCGCCCTCGGCCGGCATGGGCATGCGGCCAGCCTCCCTCGCGCTCGGCCGGCATGGGCATGCCCCTAGCGGCCCTCGCACTCGACCGGCATGGGCATGCCCCGCAACGTCCCCCGCGCTCAGCCGACAAGGGCGTGCCCCTCAACGTCCCTCGCCCTCAACGGGCTTGGCCATGCGCCCAGCGTCCCTCGCACTCGGCTGGCATGGGCATTGCGCCCAGCGTCCCTCGCACTCGGCCGGCATGGGCATGCGCCCAGCGGCCCTCGCGCTCGGATGGCATGGGCATGCGCCCAGCGTCCCTCGCCCTCGGCCGGCATGGGCATGCGCCCAGCGGCCCTCGCCCTCGGCCGGCATGGGCATGTGCCCAGCGGCCCTCGCGCTCGGCCGGCATGGGCATGCCCCGCAACGTCCCTCGCACTCGGCCGACATGGGCATTTCCCTCAACGTCCCTCGCCCTCGGCCGGCATGGGCATGCGCCCAGCGGCTGCCGCAGTCGGCCGACATGGGCATACGTCCCTCGCCCTCGGCGGACCCGGGCATGCGCCCAGCGGCCCTCGCGCTCGGCCGGTTGGGGCATGCCCCCCAACGTCAGTTGCACTCGGCCCGCATGGACATGCGCCCAACGGCCCTCGCACTCAGCCGGCATGGGCATTCCCCCCAGCGGCCCTCGCACTCGGCCGACATGGGCATTCCCGCCAACGTCCCTCACACTCAGCCAGCATGGGCATGCCCCCAGCGGCCCTCGCACTCGGCCGGCATGGGCATGCCTCCCAACGTCCCTCGCACTCTGCCGACATAGTACAAGTGCAACTTGCGTCGTGCACCACCGCACATACATAAAATACACCAACGACGTGCAAAAGATCCAAAAGGCGCATGATACAAAAGATAACGCCATGCTTTTCGCTTTACATTCTTCGGGTGCGGAGCTCTAATATATTCTTCTAGTCCCACAATCCATTACTAACGCATCCGCCAAGGTTCAATCACATATTCTTACGTCCTCCTCACCTTTGTATATTGATTTTTACAAATTTTGTGTATTTTCGTATTTTTTAAAATTAATTTATATGTTTTTTTTTGGATTTTAATTTTATTATGTTGCGTTTTTTGTACTAATTATGTGGTTTCATTTTTGGAGTACTTTTCCCTGGAGTTTTTACATTTTTATTTAATTTTTCCTATTTTATATATATTTTCCACTATTTTTTTGAATTTTCGCATTTAAAATTAAAAAAATAATTTAAAAATATTATTTTTTATAAAAACTATTATTTACAACATTTATAACCAATTTGTGAGTGCTTTAGCTTGGTTGTACATTAGAATGTGCACATTTGAGTTGTACATGTCTAGTATGATTCTCTGGCTAAAACATGTCTACTCTTGACACCTTGGCTTTTTTTCAAAGCATATATAAGGGGGGTAGAGGTGTTGGAATGCACCTGGGTGGACTGACGCCCACTGACATTGGCGCCCATGGGCCATGTCAGGGTGCATATGCTGGGATATAGGAAGCAAACGTCGCGCCTTGCTTCCACAAACTAGGATGAGGGTGACCCGTTCGGTACTCTGATAAAGTTAGCCACGACATTACTCAGTGCGGCCTATTGACTATCGATGGGACATGCTTGCGCTTGTGTGCGTGTGGTGAGTCCTAGCGCTGCTTCATGTGCATGCCCTAGGCGTTGCAGGCACGAGTCTAAGCCAACGTCTTGTCAATAGACATGCGGCCGATGTGGGCATTACTCGGTGCGGCCTTTTGGCTATCGATGAGGCACGGTTGTGCTTGTGTGCGGCGACTCGCTGTAGGCACGGGTACAGGCCAATGTCTTATCAATAGACATGCGGCCGCGTTGGGCATTACTCGGTGCCGCCTATTGGCTATTGATGAGGCACGGTTGTGCTTGTGCCTGCAGCGAGTCACCGCACGCACGGCTCCAAGCCAACGCATTGTCAATAGACATGCGGCCGCGACGGGCATTACTCGTTGTGGCCTATTGGCTATCGATGAGGCACGACTGTGGTGGGTCCAAGCCTACGTCTTGTCAATACACATGCGGCCGCGGCGGCCATTACTCGCTTCGGCCTATTGGCTATCATGAGGCATGGTTGTGCTTGTGCGTGCGGTGGCTCGCTGCAGGCACGGGTCCAAGCCAACATCTTGTCAATTGACATGCGGCCGATTTGGGTTGTTCCCGTGCAAAACGCTTGATGTATTGGGTTTTTGCGTCTATCGGGACTTGCTTTGGCCTTGCAACGTCGGCATCGCCAGCAGCGCACGACATCTAATGCTGGGCGTCTGGGGTTGGTGTTCGGCATGCGCTGTCGGAGTATTTGTACGTACGACGCCTGAGTGGTGTTCGGCCCTTGCAGTT
>JASDFA010000020.1:73867500-73902500 GCA_035772735.1 Datura wrightii
CTGCACCACCTCGAATGGGCCATCATACTTAGGAATCAGTCCCCTATGCCTCTGTTTACTCACAATCTGCTTCCAAATCTGCGGAGTGAGCTTTAGCAGCACCTTGTCACCCACTTGAAACTCCAACGGGCGTCTATGCTGATCGGCATATTTTTTCATTCGACTCTGGGCTTTGCGCAAACTGTCTTGCGCCTCTGCAAGCATCTCATGCTTGTCCCTCACATAACGGTAAGCAACTGGGCATTTCCCTTGATGCTTCTGCTTAGCGACATCTAGCGGTGTCAAAGGCTGTCTCCCCAAGACAATTTCAAAGGGACTCATCTCGGTTGCTGAAGACCTGTGCAGATTATAACAAAACTGCGCCGTATCCAATAAGTCTACCCAATTCCTCTGGCTTGCTGTCACAAAATGCCTGAGATATTCCTCCACCAAGTGATTAATTCTCTCTGTTTGTCCATCCGGTTGCGTGTGATTCACTGTCGAAAAGTTCAAGTCGGACCCCATCATATTGAACAACGCTGTCCAAAACCGGCCTGTGAATCTCGCATCCCTGTCACTCACAATATCGGCTGGCACACCAAACAATTTAACCACATGTCTATAGAACAAATCGGCAGCTACTTCAGACGAACAAGTAATTGGGGCAGCAACGAAGATAGCATATTTTGAGAACCTGTCAACCACCACCATAATCGATGCCTTACCCTCTACCTTTGGAAACCTAGAAATGAAGTCCATTGACACGGACATCCATGGCCTTTCAGGAATCGGAAGAGGCTGCAACAAACCCGCTTCCTTCTTGCGCTCCGCCTTGTCTAACTGACACACAAGACAAGTCTTCACATACGCTTCCACATCTTCTTTCATTTTCGGCCAATAGTATATACGGGACAATAGGGAAAACATCCACTCCACGCCCAGATGACCAGCCCAAGTAGTGTCGTGCGCCTCCTTCATCAATTCCCTACGTAGTCCACCTCCTTGAGGTACGACGATCCTCCCCCCTTTGAAGTAAAGTAGATCGTCCTCGATCCAGTACCGCCGAATAATCCCATCTTTTACTTGACTTATCCACTTCATGTACAATGAGTCGTTAACAACACATATCCTAATTTTATCCACAAAATCAGTCTCAAGTCTGGAAATTGAGAATACCGCAGCAAGTACCTCCTTTCGGCTCAAGGCGTCACCAACCTGGTTGTGCCTTCCCGGCTTATGCTCCCACACAAAGTCATATTCTGCCAAGAACTCCTGCCAACGGGCCTGCTTTGGACTCAGCTTACGTTGAGTCTTGAAGAATGTATTCGCCACATTGTCTGTCTGCACCACAAACCTAGTGCCCAGTAAATATACTCTCCATACCTGCAAGCAATGCACTACCGCCACCATTTCCTTCTCGTGAGTCGAATATCTCTGCTTGGCTTCATTCAATTTCCCACTCTCATAAGCAATCGGATGCCCTTCTTGCACAAGAACACCCCCAACAGCTTTATCGGATGCATCTATATGCACCTTGTTCGCGCTCTGCTGCTCGGTATATATTATACACCGACACGCAAGTGTACGTGGTCAAACAAGTAATAAAGTGGCTAAGTAGCCAAGTATCGATCCAAGGAGGCTGCTCTAGATATGCAAAACTTCCTAGTTTACTATATCTCTATTCTATTTCTAACTATGTTAACAACAATCCAATCAAGATTTGAGTAAGTTTTGTTTCTAAACTAATTATCTACTAAAATTAATAACTACTATTTACGTTGAGTTTAGACAATGGATATGCACATGCCAAGGTTAAGAACGAGTAATGAACTTGATAATCATGATAATTTGGTCATCTTCTTCTTTATATTGCTAGCCAAGAACGTTTGCCTAGAAATTAAAACTTCCGTATTTAATTTCACTTTAGCTTCATAAACCATTCGTCTACATTTCTGTGATCAAATGCAATTTATGACCTAACACTACAATTCCGGTTCCTAAATTGACCAATACGGCTTTCAAGTATATTTCTATCAAGAAAGCACATCAAAACCCAATTTTCCCAAATCAAGTTAAGAACAATACCCTATTAATTCACAACTTTCCAATTTCATGCTCTCTCGAGTGAAATTGGACTTTTTAGATATACATTAATGGTGGCCAATCAAGAATGTAATAAGCACAAGAATTAATAGAACAACATGCAAGAAGAAGAAGAAACCATATCAATTATTACCAAGAATCATTACACAAGTTCAAAACCTCAGAAAGAAAGGAATTAGCCACTCATTCTTGGATTAATCATCCTAGAATGAGTGTAAATCATGCATACAATTGAAGGAAAAGAAGAAGGGAAGAGAAGAAAACTCTTATCTTTTCTATTCTTCAACTGCCACAAAACCACGTTCCTCTCTCCACTTCTGAACTCCACTAAAAAAAACTAAAACTAAAAGAAGACGCTTTTAAAAATAACCTAAGTGTGCTATTTATACTAGTGGGACATTTTTCCCGGAATAACAAGCAACGTGTCACGGAGGCCAACGCGGAGCACTGCCTCCGTGACACGGCGTGGACACGGACCCTCTCTGGAAATTTCAGGGTCCGGATAATTGGCTTCAACGTGGCACGGAGGCCATCGCGGAGCCCTGTCTCTGTGCCACGGAGCTGTCGCGATGCCTCACTGGAATCTGCCAATTAATTTCCTCTCCAGGCAGTGTGCTACCGCGATGGCAGCGTGGCACGGCGCCATCGCGGAGCCAGTGTAAAATGTGCCATCCGAGGTCTTTTCCACGCTCGCATCCAAGTCCAACTCCGACATAAGTCCAACACGCATTTTTGCTCCTAAAAATCACATTATCCTGCAAAACAAATGCTAATCATGTTGGTTAGTATAAATTCGCATTTTATTGCCAAATACATGATATTAAATACACATTGCACAACAAACAAGGTAAAAATGGTACGTTTGAGTATCACTTGGGCATATAAATCTGCCCAAGATCACTTACCCCACACTTAAATCCTTGTTCGTCGTCGAACAACACATACACAAACCATGCACATCACATCTCAACCTTTGTCACTATGGTGCAACCATTTACGTTACGGTCATACCGATTATTCGATTATTTTTTTTTTGCAAATCATCAAGAAAACATGCTTGGTCGTACAAGACAATGACCTTAATACATCGAGGCTTCCTAGACTTTTAAGAATTGATTCTTGATATCGGCAAACTCATGCAAATCAACTAATCAAGAAATCCGACCCGAAAATCAATCTTTAATCAAGCATGTACCCTCACAACTCGAGAGAAACTTCCCCTTTTATGCTTGTGCAGCACACAAACATGCACGTAGGGGCATATAGAAATTAATTTCACTCTCTCTCCCAAAAGAATTCACATGCATCATGTCATGACCCATAAGCTTGCCCTTAGTGTATTACTCCACTAATATAAAGAAATGCAGTGTAGGATCAAATAGGACTTTTAATGGGTTGTAACTGGCTATGGATCTAGTATATATATATTTGATTAGCCAATAATAGTTGCTAGCATCCTTAAGCGCCTTTTCAACTCATTCACATCGACTCATGGACATTGTTCCTCTCTTTTCTCTTTTTCTCCCCTTCATGCTGGTTTACTTTCATACAACCCATTTCATCAGGCACACTTGACACAAAACAGAGGGTTTTCATGTACCCTCAATTTCACTTAATTACAACTAGTGCCTCTTCAACATCATCATTTCTTTCTTCACTCTGCTTTTCTTTTTCTTTTCACTCTTTTCACTCTTTAACACTTTGGGAAACAATTTTCTGTTCTTTATAAGCGCTTAAGAGTTTCTTATAGACTTCAAGGCTAATGAAAAGAAGGAATAAAGCTTAGTTCATTCAATTATGGACAAAAGAAAGAAATCGGCTAAAGGCTCAACGGGATGACTAGGGTATACAACATATAGAAAGGTAGAATTTAACAAGAAAAAAATGGAAACTAACGGTTAAAACAACGAAATGCCTACATCCTTTCCAACACTACCCCTCCTTCATTTCGCTTTGTATACATGCCAGGCAAGTTCTAGACAATTCACAATGACATGGAATAGCAAAACCTCACTCACACTTCATGCACATGCTCGAATCAAGATGCATTCATAGACTCTTTAATTAGTCAAGTACATGAATTCAAGATTAAGCCTCAATCATAATGAACCAAATTCTATAGCCTAGGTAACTCAACATATTTACACAATTACATGCTTTCAAACGAATCACTTTCGCATTTCGAACATCAATTACACACGCAACAAAATTTTAGCAACCATAAGCAACTACAGTTTATTGATGCAATCCACCAAAGAAACTAAAAACAAATCATCTACTCCTATCGACTACATTTCCCTTAAGACGGTCGTCATCCATCCATCATAGGGAATGTTCACTAACTATGACATCGGTTCAATGGGACTATTCTCGGTAAAAGAACCGAAAACAAACTCTGAGAAACCCAAAAATAAAACTTCAAAATTTTTGCAACACATCGATCCTTTCGATGAAAAAAATATTTACAAAATATGTTGATAAGTGCAACATCCTTTCGCAAAAATTTTGAAAAATATCGATCATATCGATAGAGAAAAAAAATATTTACAAAATTTACAAAATATTTACAACGGCAACCATAACTTTTTAAAGACACACATCATTAGCCACAAACAAATATATACACATCATTCACAAATCAGTTCACAACAACAGGGAAAGCACAGACATACACAAACGTCAAGGAAGAATATACAGCAGATTTAGACCCTATGACCCAGCACCTAACTACTCCCCACCCCACACTTAAATCGAACACTGTCCTCAGTGTTCACAAAAATACAAAGCACAAAATTTTGGGTGGTGAAACTCCATGCTCAGTCGAGATATTCGACTTCCTCATCCGGTGCTGCGGCCTCGTCGCCCATATCTGAATCAGCTCCCTCGCCGTCATCGGACTCCACATCAGAGTCCTCACGACGTGTCTCTTCATCAGTAGGGACGTCGTCATCAGTCGGCTCTACAAAGGCTAGCCCCACCTTGCATAAACCTCTGGCGTTCTCGCCAAAAGGGTAGTCCAGCTCCAGCTGCCATAATTCATCCTCGGTGGCTGGTCTCCCACCTATCCGTAGCTGCAGCATCTGCATACCGAACATATGGGCCATATACTGGTCGTCACGAGCATGTCGCTCGCCCAGAGTCAGCACAGGTCCGTGTGTAGTGTCGGGGGCCTTGGTCTTTGTCACATCAAGGGCCCGCCACTCCAACTGCGGAATGTAATCCAAGGCTTCTTCCTCAACGTCGAGGCCTCGGAGAAAGGTGGTGATGAGTCCGCCAAACCCGTATCTGTGGCCCTGGTGTAGTCTGGCTCTCTTCATGGTGGATATTATAACCGCCCCCACATTAATCTCAAGCCCTTTCATAAGGGCATACACCAGGCAGACACGGTCCCAGGTCACATCTGTCATATGTACTCCCGGGATCAAACACGAACATACAATTTTTAGCCAGATTCTGGCCTCCTTGTTCATCTGCGAATAAGGCAGAGTCTGGTGGTAACCCCTCTCTTTGTGTCTCCTCCATCGGGCTGTGGATCGAGCCCCGCACAACGTACATCTGATGTCGGCGTACGGTGGGGTGATGTTGAGCTGGCGGAGAACGTGGGCGTCTGTGTCCCGCGCTCCAACGATGGCATTCAGTTGCTGGGGTTCCAGAGTGACAATCTGCCCTCTGATTTTAATAGTGTGGCTTCTGATGGCCGGGTTCCAGTTGGCATAAAATTCCCGGACCAAGTGAAGGTTGCACTCCGTGGGCTCCTGAAAAATAAAGCTGAGCCCAGCTGCTTCAATTCTCTGTACGATGCGAGGGAACTCCTGTGCAAGTGGTTCCCTTGCAATATGTTCCTCCGGGAAGTACTTGTTCTCCTTATGCTTTGCGTACCACTTCTTCCCTTCATCGGTCACCCATCATGTTCCGTATCGGCGGTGTTGACCGTGTGGAACAGCAGGTGCAACTGGGATAGCAGTGCCCAGTCTCATTCTCTTTCTGCCGGTGCCTGAGGTTGAAGCACCCTTGCCTTTATCTTGTCGGCTGGCCATTGTACCTGTCAATTTACACATACAAGCACAATGTTAAGCTAAAAACTTGTTAGTTTTGGCTAAGGTCGGGTTAAACAAAATTTACCCCACACTTAGTCTTTAACAATATTTACAACATGTTAGCAAGGATAGATCTATTTACACCCCAAACACAATTACTATAAACATATTGCTTAGTGCGTTCACAAAAATTCGACAGCATACCGGCTAGCGAACTACTCAGACTTCATACAGCTAACCTAATCCTACCATCGACAGCTATTCACCCATGGCACTTAGCAACAATAACAACAACCAAATAGAAACAACAATACAAACATTTTATATACACTAATCTAATCAATTCAACCAATTCACATATTACGCAATGTCCCACTAAAAAATGAGAATTAGTCATCTTTCACCAATTATACAATATTTACCACGACTTATCTCAACTAATAAACACACCCCGGCATCAATTTCGTCAAACTATCAAGTTACCCAAGTTAAAATTCGACAACCCCAAGTCCTACAACTCAATTCGACAATCAACAATGAATTATTCAATCAATCGATAAGTTCACCCGTCAACTACAACAATCCGAACACAATCAATCGCAAAATAATTCACGTCATGTTTAATGTCTACCTAGGGTGATATATCTCACCTCACATGCTCAAAATCGACAAAAATCGCCAAAAATTTGAGATAGACGATGAAAACATACCTTGGAATTGAAGAATCGATAAAGACTTGATGTTTTCCTTGCCTCTTAACGTGGCACGGAGCTTGGGGGTAGGGGAATGGGTGTTTGGTCATGGAGGGAAGAGGGAATGGGGAAAATAGGGGCGAAATCGGGGGGTTTTTATTAAGAAAACACGCGGGTCACCCGGAAACCCGGTGTGACCCGGCACTGGGATAAGGGCAACGTGTCACGGAGGTTAACGCGGAGGCCCTCCTCCGTGATACGGAGCCAACGCGTTGGCTTACTGGAATTTTAAAAAATTCCAGATTTGCCTTCAACGTGTCACAGAGGCCAACGTGGAGCATTGCCTCCGTGACACGGCGCCAACGCGCCAGTGCTCTGTTTCACTATCAAATTTTATTTTTCATACCTCGCCTCGTTTTCTCGATTCCACGTATTTTTCCTCCGGTATACCTGAAAATCACCTCACTAAACAAAAATTGGTTAAATTCATAGATATCCCTACTAAAAATTAAAAATTACTAATTAAAATGCAAATCTAAACCTAGTCAAGAAAAAAGAAAAGATAATAAAATAAAAGAAAAACTTTACACTAAGAAAAAAAAAAGAAAGAGAGGAAAAAAATATTTTTCACGGGTTGCCTCCCGTGCAGCGCCTGGTTTAACGTCGCGGCTCGACAGCCTTTACGCTCAATTTTCTACTAGGGAGATGGACGATTTGACCCGATCATGGTCATCTCCCCAGTAGTTCTCAACCTTGTCTGGTGGCCTACCTAGTAACTCTCGGGAATCACTCAATCCATTTGCATTCCCATGATCAATCACGTTGATCACCGAGAGTTCCTTATAGACAGTCGGAAGCTTAGGTGCCTTGTACACGTCGAACACCTCAACCTTGTCGTGTGCTCGCATCGTGAGTTGACCCGCAGCTACATCGATCAATGCCTTTCCGGTTGCCAAAAATGGTCGTCCCAAAATAAATGGGACTTCTGCATCTGGCTCAAAATCCAGAACAATGAAATCTACCGGAAAAATGAGGGAACCTACCTGCACTAGCACATCCTCCACAATGCCATCCGGCTTAGCTAAAGACCTGTCTGCTAGCTGCAAGATCACTGTTGTAGGTCTAGGACTCCCTAGCCCTAACTTTCTAAATACCGAAGATGGCATCAGATTTATACTTGCCCCCAAGTCGCATAACCCACGAGCTCGGATACTTTGCCCAATCGTCAGCTGGATAGTAAAACTTCCAGGATCCTTCAGTTTAGTGGGCAACCTGTTCTGAATACGGGATGTGCATTCCTCCGTTAAAGCCACCGTGGCATACTCGGTCAAGCGACTTTTGTTGGCCACGATGTCTTTGATATACTTTGCATATTTTGGCACACCCTGCAAGACATCAACAAGAGGTAAGTTAACATGTACCTGTTTAAGTACCTCCATGAATTTCTGGAAACACGCCTCCTCCTTGTGTCTCTTAAGTTGTTGAGGGAACGGGGGTGGAGGCCTTGTTGGTTCAGCTTCTTTGGTCTTCCCCGTATCTGAGGTTTGTTCTCCCTCAACATCTGCTGCTCCTGACTTCTAAGGCGGTCTTTCCGGTTCCACCTCCTTTAATTGTAAACCACTCCTCGTGGTCACTGCATTTACCGGCTTAGGATTGGGATCCGTGTCGCTAGGTAGTCCTCCCCTTGGTCTAGTATTTTGGGCACTAGCAAATTGCCCAAACTGATATTCAAGAGCCTTGGTTGCCAATTGATTGTTCTTTACTTCAGCTGCCAATTTGACATAGTCAGCCTGCAATTGTGCCTGGTTGGCAATCATGGTCTTGAACATTTCCTCAATAGTCGGTGATGGTGGTGGAGGAGGGGCATTGTGATTTCTGAACTGATTCTGATAGCCTTGTTGCCCTCCTTGGTTTCTGTGCATACCCTGCCCTGAACCTTGGCCTTGTTGATTGTTGCTACCCCACGAAACATTCGAATGATTCCTCCAATTCGAGTTGTAGCCACCACCAAACTGCTGTTGATTCCTCTGTGCATTGCCCACAAAGTTGACAGAATCAGGATTTGCACCACAGCATTTAGCTGAATGCTCACTACTACCACACACTTCACACCACATCTGTTGGACTGCATTAACTGAGGCTGAAGGCTGGTTCAAATTCATAGTGCTGAAGTGAGTGTTTAACTGATTTTGCAAAGCAGCTATCTGTGCAGCGATAGCTGTGAATCCATCCACTTCGAACACTCCCGCTGCTTTCCTTGCTCCACCCCTTGAAGAATCTGCATTCCATTCTGGATTGCCTTGTGAGATTCGGTTGAGCAAAGTGTACAGCTCCTCATAAGTCTTCTCTAGCGCTTGCCCTCCAGCTGCTGAGTCTAACAAAATTTTAGTGTGGGGTTCCAAACCCTCAATAAAAGTGTGGACCAACACCTCGTTTGACTGATGATGATGGGGACAGTCCCGCAACATGGACTTGAATCTTTCCCAGGCTTGATAAAGATTTTCTCCTTCCCTCTGTTTAAAACTTAGAATCTGACTTCTAAGTTTAGTTGTTTTACCTGAAGGGAAAAATCTGATCAAAAACTTCCTTGCAAGATCATCCCACGTTGCTATAGAGTTGGGTGGTTCAGCTTTTAACCACCTCTTAGCTTCACCAAGTAAGGAAAATGGAAATAAGGTGAGCCGAACATAATCAGGTGACACTCCAGCGGGTATGTATGTGTCACTTATCTCCAAAAAGTTTTGGAGATGTTGTTGCGGATCTTCGTGAGGGAGACCGGTAAACTGCCCGCTCGTGGGCAAAAGTTGCACCATATTTTGCTTTAACTCAAATCTCCCCCCAGGCTCTGGTTTGCAGATGCTGGAATGTACATTATTAGCGTGTGGGATTGCCACCTCGCGAACCGGCCTGGCTGGTACTTCCTCGGGCACTAACACTGCCCGCACAACTGGTGGATTGGGTTGCTCCATCATAGACTGTTTGAGCAACTGCAGCTTCTTCCGAAGAGCTTCTCTACGTTGACTCTGCAATTCACGTTCTGGCTCTAAGTAAGATTTCACCAGCTCCTTGTCCCTTGCCAGTGTTCACAGAAATAAAAATCTGCAAAATACAGGCTAAGACCAAGTTGTTAACACTTAAGAAGATAAAAATACAAATATAGTAAATTTACACTAAAAATTTTACAAATCGCCTAGCCTCCCCGGCAACGGTGCCAAAAACTTGTTCGCGCTCTGCTGCTCGGTATATATTATACACCGACACGCAAGTGTACGTGGTCAAACAAGTAATAAAGTGGCTAAGTAGCCAAGTATCGATCCAAGGAGGCTGCTCTAGATATGCAAAACTTCCTAGTTTACTATATCTCTATTCTATTTCTAACTATGTTAACAACAATCCAATCAAGATTTGAGTAAGTTTTGTTTCTAAACTAATTATCTACTAAAATTAATAACTACTATTTACGTTGAGTTTAGACAATGGATATGCACATGCCAAGGTTAAGAACGAGTAATGAACTTGATAATCATGATAATTTGGTCATCTTCTTCTTTATATTGCTAGCCAAGAACGTTTGCCTAGAAATTAAAACTTCCGTATTTAATTTCACTTTAGCTTCATAAACCATTCGTCTACATTTCTGTGATCAAATGCAATTTATGACCTAACACTACAATTCCGGTTCCTAAATTGACTAATACGGCTTTCAAGTATATTTCTATCAAGAAAGCACATCAAAATCCAATTTTTCCAAATCAAGTTAAGAACAATACCCTATTAATTCACAACTTTCCAATTTCATGCTCTCTCAAGTGAAATTGGACTTTTTAGATATACATTAATGGTGGCCAATCAAGAATGTAATAAGCACAAGAATTAATAGAACAACATGCAAGAAGAAGAAGAAACCATATCAATTATTACCAAGAATCATTACACAAGTTCAAAACCTCAGCAAGAAAGGAATTAGCCACTCATTCTTGGATTAATCATCCTAGAATGAGTGTAAATCATGCATACAATTGAAGGAAAAGAAGAAGGGAAGAGAAGAAAACTCTTATCTTTTCTATTCTTCAACTGCCACAAAACCACGTTCCTCTCTCCACTTCTGAACTCCACTAAAAAAAACTAAAACTAAAAGAAGACCCTTTTAAAAATAACCTAAGTGTGCTATTTATACTAGTGGGAAATTTTTCCCGGAATAACAAGCAACGTGTCACGGAGGCCAACGCGGAGCACTGCCTCCATGACACGGCATGGACGCGGACCCTATCTGGAAATGTCATGGTCCGGATAATTGGCTTCAACGTGGCACGGAGGCCATCGCGGAGCCCTGTCTCCGTGCCACGGAGCTGTCGCAATGCCTCACTGGAATCTGCCAATTAATTTCCTCTCCAGGCAGTGTGCTACCGCGATGGCAGCGTGGCATGGCGCCATCGCGGAGCCAGTGTAAAATGTGCCATCCGAGGTCTTTTCCACGCTCGCATCCAAGTCCAACTCCGACATAAGTCCAACACGCATTTTTGCTCCTAAAAATCACATTATCCTGCAAAACAAATGCTAATCATGTTGGTTAGTATAAATTCGCATTTTATTGCCAAATACATGATATTATATACACATTGCACAACAAACAAGGTAAAAATGGTACGTTTGAGTATCACTTGGGCATATAAATCTGCCCAAGATCACACCTCAAACGGCAACTCGAAATCAGGCAACTTCAATATCGGCTCCGATGCCACTGCTTCTTTCAACACCCGGAAAGCAGCTTCACATTTCTCGGACCATGCCCACTTCACATCCTTCTTCAACAAGTCTGTCAAAGCGGCTGCCTTCTTCGAATATCCTGCAATAAACTTGTGGTAATAGTTAGCCAACCCTAAGAATGACTGCAATTCTTTCACGTCGCACGGTGCCTGCTAATCCACGATTGCCTGCACCTTCTTCGGATCCATCCGCACTTGGTTCTGGCTCAGCAAGTGTCCAAGAAATTTGATTTCCCTTTGAGCAAACTCGCACTTCTCCATCTTGACATAGAGCTTGTACTCCCTCAACCGAGACAGCACTTTGCTCAAATGGCTCAAATGTTCATCCAGAGAGCGACTATAGATTACAATGTCATCTAAGTACACTACTACAAAATCATCAAGGTACTCAAACAAGACATCGTTCATCAAATTACAAAAAGTAGCCGGGGCATTTGTCAACCCAAACGGCATTACAAGAAATTCATATGAGTCGTACCTAGTTACACATGTAGTTTTAGGCTCATCACCCTCTGCTACCCTAACCTGCCAATAGCCTAACCTGAGATCCAGCTTCGTAAACCAGCACGCCTTGCTCAATCTGTCCACCAAGTCTTGCACCAACGGCACTGGATATTTATTCTTCACAGTCACTTTATTCAACGCCCGGTAGTCCACGCACATTCTCAAAGATCTATCATGCTTCTTTTGGAACAACACAGGAGCACCATACGGAGCCTTTGAAGGTTGAATCAGTCCAGCATCCAGCAACTCATTCAACTGTTTGCGCAGTTCGGCCAACGCCTTGGGCGCCATCCGATAAGGAGCTTGGGCAGGGGCAATTGATCCCGGCAGCAACTCTATCTTGTGATCAATATCCCTCCTAGGCGGCAGCATTTTAGGCAACTCTGGAGGCATCACGTCGTCAAACTCTTTCAGCAAGTCTGCCACAGCATCGGGCACCTCCACCTTCACGTCTGGTTTAATCTTAACCATGGCAGCAAGAAAAGTCTGATCTCCCTTCTTCAGTCCATTCTCAACACTAATAGCAGAAATCATGGGGGTCTTGTATTTATTCACTTTCTCGGCTTCTCCATAGGGATGAACAGCCTTTACGAAACTCGGCCTCCTTTCGTCCATCAACATCAACCCATCCAAATGAGGGAACGGGACGAACCGATATTTCTTCAGGAAATCAACTCCAAGTATTATCTCAAAATCTCCAAGCGGCATCACCATCAAGTTGTGTTTTCCAGTCCACTCCGCAAGGACCAGAGGAACATCATAAGCCATACCCACAATCGCTTGTGCTTTGGCATTCACGGTCTGAACATACGATGGGCATTTTCTCAACTTCAACCCATTCTTAGCGGCAACTTTGTCACTGACAAACGTATGAGTAGCTCCGGTATCCACCATTGCTATCATCCGCTTACCATCAACTTTCATCTCGACATGAATCAGGGCAACATGCGGGTTAGACGGATTTTTAGAGGCTTCTTCAATAACGTTCATCAAACTTACATTATTGAAAGACAAACCCAACAGATTTGCTAAGGCAGCAACGACCTCTTCTTCTTCTACACCCGTCTGCCTACCTCCAGCAAGCAGTGCATTCACTCTTTCACGGTTGGGACAGCTTCTAGCCAAATGCGGACCACCACACGTCCAGCAGCCTTTCGAATCTCCATCCTTCGGCTTGGCCTTCACGTTTCCAGCATTTACCACAGCTTTTCCTTTGTCCCCAAATTCTTTCCACCCTTCCTTCCTCCATTCCCCTTTCCTTTCAGTCTTTTTCTTTGACTTAGAAGAAGTAGGAATTTCAGAAGCAACACGAACTGAGCGAAAATCAACCAGCGAATCTGCAGTAGCAATCGCACTAGGGAGGTCCTTCACGTTCTGCCTCCTTAGTTCATTTTGCGCCCACGCTTGCATTCCCGAAATGAAATTGAGCAGCTTGTCCTCATCCGACATGTTCTGTATGTCCAGCATCAAAGAACTGAACTCCTTGATATAATCCCTCACCGAACCAGTCTGCCTCAATCGCTTCAATCGGTCCCTAGCAAGCCAAGACGCGTTGCTAGGCAAGAATTGGTCCCTCATCTCTTTCTGCAACTTTGCCTAAGTATCAATCTTGGGTCGGCCAGCACTCTCATCATCCGCACTTCTGGTCCTCCACCACAATTTCGCATCACCCGTCAAGTACATAGTAGTGATGTTCACCTTGTCATGATCAGAAACGCGGGCAGTACAGAAATATTGCTCCATGTCCAACAGAAAGTTTTCCAATTCCTTGGCACTCCTCGCCCCACCGAAAGGTTTTGGTTCAGGGATTTTTACCTTTGATCGATCATCATGGGTCTGCCCTCCGCCTGCAGCAACAGCACGCCGTAGCACCACTACTTCGTTGGCCAAATTTTCATTTGCCCTCTTCAGATTTTCATTCTATGAGGCAGCTTCTTCCCGAAATCTGCCAACTTCCAACAATTGGGTCCGGACAGTCTCACGAAACATGGCAAGTTCCGTGTTCAACCCATGCAACTGCGTCTTGAAATCAACAAGACTCAGATCTGTGTAATCTTCATTTGTCACATTGACAATGGCCTCCAAACGTGCAACCTTTTCCCTCAATTCTGCGTTGGTCACCATCTTTCACAATCACGAACGGACTAGGCTCTGATACCAGTTGTTACAGGGGTGATTTTTTTTGTTTTCACCACTGCACGGCAGTCGCACTACACAACACAACTTCAGCCTCATTCACCAACAAACCGACTTAGAATAATTCCGGCAAACAGAATGTAAAAGGCACACAAGACAATTACGGGAACTCTTCCCAACCTTTTATTAATCTCGCATATTACAACAAAAGGACTCACTCGACTTTGAGAGGCTTACAAGGATACACAAAACTTGCCTCAGCCAAAATCAGCCTACAACTATTTATAGGGGCCTGCCAGACGGCAGTTACAAAGGGATAAGGGCAAATCCCACCAAATAAGGTGGCGTTTCCTAAAAATCCGCAAGGGATAAGGATGAATCAAAATTTGAATTTCAAATTTTCCTCACCAGCCGCTCTGCCGCACGCACGCACGCCAGCGTGTCTGCCAACGCACCTGCCAGCACGCTGCCCGGTTGGCGCGCGCGTCCATTGCCCATGTCAGCGCCTCAGCGTCCTTAACTTCTATCCTTAGGATTTTTCCCAGCCTCCTTGCCTTGGCTCTGCCATGCCAAAGTCCACAAGCTTGCCTTGCACTCGTCTAGCACTCGATCATGCCATCGCCTAGCCGAGTCATCCCACAGCTTGTCCGTATGCCCTTCGTTGATCAAGGCCGCCTTGCCATCACTCAAGTCTGCCTTGTCTTGACTGAATGCCATGCACATCATGCATCCACTCGCACTGTTGCCAAAGCCCGCACTTGTCATGCCAAGGCAGTGCGCCCTTAGCATGCTACTGCCCACAATCATCAAGTTCCAGCTCGAGGGTCTAACAGGCAGCTTGTTGGTCTGAATACTTGGGCTCGGCTCATCCGTTAAGTTGGAATAATGCGGCAAATTTAATGTATTTGCTCGTGGGGAAGTACACTCTCCCCCACCCAAGTTGGCATCGACCGCGGCGCCACACATCTGCGGGTACTTGTGGACCTCGTCCTTAAACTACCACAAGTCTTCGAATTTTTCCCATGAGGCCTCTTCCGGTGACTGTCCCTTCCAGTGCACAAGAAATTGGGCACTTGAGTTGCCCCAACCTTTGCCCCGAATTAGCTGGTGGTCAAGAATGGCCTCAATCTGTTTTTCAGTGGTTGCTGGAGTGATAAAAATCTGTCGAGGACCCGTCCGGCCCCGTTCCACGTCTTCCTTGTCCTCATGATATGGTTTTAGTTGACTGGCATGGAAGACTAGATATATTTTCTAATGAGGCGGAATATTTAACTTGTAAGAAATCTTGCCCACCTTGGCAACGATCTCGAAAGGACCCTCATAGCGCCTAATAAGATTCTGGTTGACGCTGCGAAGGGACTTAAACAGTCGCGGGTTAAGTTTGACCATCACCTTGTCCCCGATATGGTAGTGCACTGGCTGACGCTTCCTATCGGCGAACTTTTTCATTTTTCGGGCTGCCATGTCCCCCTACAACATGGCACCCCCGGAGCTGGAAGAGCTGAGGAGGCAGCTGACCGAACATGCTACAGGACAGCAGTCTAATACCCCACAATCCTTGTCCGTTAATGCCGGACTTCGGAATCCTGGCACCTATCACTTGGCCAAGGCGTGCGAAGAACAGGTAGATATTGCAGGGTCCTACTTGGACAAGGCAGCCCGAAAAATGAAAACCGATAGGAAGCGTCGGCCAGTGCACTACCAGATCGGGGACAAGGTGATGGTCAAACTTAACCCGCGATAGTTTAATCCTTGCGCAGCGTCAACCAGAATATTATTAGGCGCTATGAGCGTCCGTTCGAGATCATTGCCAAGGTGGGAAAGATTTATTACAAGATAAACATGTCGCCGCACTTGAAAATATATCCAGTCTTCCATGCCAGTCAACTAAAACCATATCATGAGGACAAAGAAGACGTGGAACGGGGCCGGATAGGTCATCGACAGATTTTTATCACTCCAGCAGCCACTGAAAAACACATTGAGGCCATTCTTGACCACCAGCTGATTCGGGGCAAAGGTTGGGGCAACTCAAGTGCCCAATTTCTTGTGCACTAGAAGGGACAGTCACCGGAAGAGGCCTCATAGGAAGAATTCGAAGACTTGTGGCAGTTTAAGGATGAGGTCCACAAGTAGCTGCAGATGTGTGGCGCCGCGGTCGTCGCCAACTCAGGTGGGGGAGAGTGTACCGACCCACCAGCAAATCCATTAAATATTTCGCATTTTTCCAACTCAACGGACGAGCCGAGCCCAAGTATTCAGACCAACACGCTGCCCATAGCAAGAGCCAAAGGCAGGGCAACACAGCACCTTGGAGCTGCCCAAATCGCATGCCTGACACGCCTGCAAAAGCATGCCTGCGCGCCTGACATGGCCTGCCTGCACGCCTAACGCAGCATGCCTGACATTGCCCGCCACAGCCGCCTGACACTGCTTGCCACAACAAGCATGCCTGACGTACCTGCCACACCAATCATGCCTGACTTACCTACCACAGCCACATTGACACAGCCATTTGGCACGTAGTGTAGGGACTTGTATGTAGTATAAATAGGCCTCAAGGGGCAGCCATTGTAATCAGCTTCCAATCTTCACATTTTCAGATTTGACACAGCTTGCCATATCTACCTGTTCTTCCCAAGCCATTTGACACAGCTTGACACAGCTTCCAATCTTCACATTTTCAGATATGACACAGCTTGCCATATCTACCTGTTCTTCCCACGCCTTGGCCAAGTGATAGGCGCCAGGATTCCGCAGTCCGGCATTGACGGTCAAGGATTATGGGGTATTAGGCTGCTGTCCTGTAGCAAGTTCGGTCAGCTGCCTCAGCTCTTCCATCTCCGACGGTTCCATGCGGTAGGGGGACATGGCAGGTGTCTTGGCTCCGGGAATAAGCTCGATCTGGTGGTCGACCTCCCGGCGGGGAGGCAGTTTCATTGGGAGTTCTTCCGGCATGATGTCCTTGTGCTCTATTAGGACATGTTGAATGCATGCGGGGATAGGTTCTGGCTCAAGGCTTGGTACCTCCACAACAGTGGCAAGGAAGTTTGGCTCTCCTTTCTTGAATCCCTTGAACAGTTGCATGGCTGACAATTGCATGCCCTTTTGGGGCACACGGACTAGCGACACTCTGCAGGAGCCTCTTTGGTCACTGATGTGCAGCTGGTTGAGATGAGGAGAAATGAAGGCATTTATTTCGTACCAGAAATCTAGCCCCAGCACGATGTCGAACACGTCCATGGGTGCCACAGTGAAGTTGGTTGTCCGGTTGGTTCGGTATATGTAAAACCGACACGCAAGTGCACGTGATCAAACAAGTAATAAAGTGGCTAAGTAAGCCAAGTATCGATCCAAGGAGACTATGGATAAGTAAAATTTCCTAAGTACACTATATTCTTATCTTACTTCTAATTATGCTAACAACAACGTAACCAACAGTTAAATAAGTTTTTGTTTATAAATTATATATACTAAAACTATTAACAATTATTTACTATGAATTGAAACTATGGATATGAGCATGCCAAGGTTAAGAACAAGCAATGAATTTGACGATAATCACAATTTGGTTAATCTTTTCTTCATGTTGCTAGAGAAGAACATTAGCCTAGAAATTAAAACTCTCGTATTTAATTTCACTTTAGAATCATAAACCATTCGTCTACATTTCTGTGATCAAATGCAATTTATGACTTAGCACTACAATTCCGGTTCCTAAATTGACTAATACGGCTTTCAAGTATATTTCTATCAGGAAAGCACATCAAAACCCAATTTTCCCAAATCAAGTTAAGAACAATACCCTATTAATTCACAACTTTCCAATTCCGTGCTCTCTCGAGTGAAATTGGACTTTTTAGATGTACATTAATGTCGGCCACACACTAATGCAGTAGAAACAAGAATTAATAGAACAACATGGAAGAAGAAGATGAAAACCATATAATTAACAATCAAAATTCATCACCATTATTCAAAACCTCAGCAAGGAAGAGAATTAGCCACTCATTTGTGGATTAATCATCCTAAAACAAGTGTAAATCATACATACAATTGATTGAAAGAAGAAAGGAAGAGAAGAAATCCCTTAGCTTTTTCGTCCCTCAACTGCTTCTTACCCACGTCCTTGCTCCACCAAGTCTGAATTCATTAAAAATAAGCTAAGTGTTCTATTTATACTAGTGGGAATTTTTCCCGGAATAACAAGCAACGTGTCACGGAGGTCAACGCGGAGCACTGCCTCCGTGACACGGTGTGGACGCGGACCCTTACTGGAATTCCAGGGTCCGGGAATATAGCCTCAACGTGGCACGGAGGCCAACGCGGAGGCCTATCTCTGTGCCACGGAGCTGTCGTGAGGCTTCACTGGAATTTGCCAATAAAATCATCCTCCAGGCAGTGTGCCTCCGCGATGGTAGCATGGCACTGCTCCATCGCGGAGCCCCTTTACTTTGCGCATTTCAATGTCTTTTCCATGCTCGCATCCAAGTCCAACTCCGATATAATTCCAACATGCATTTTAGCTCCTTAAAATCATATTTTCCTGCAAAACAAATGCTTATCATGTTGGTTAGTATAAATTCACATTTTATTACCAATTACATGAGAATATATACATATTGCACAACAAACAAGGCGAAAATGATATGTTTGAGTATCACTTGGGCATATAAATCTGCCCAAGATCACTTACCCCACACTTAAATCCTTGTTCGTCCTCGAACAACACATACACAACTCATGCAAATTACATCCCAACCTTTGCCACTATGGTGCGACAATTTATGCTATGGTCATCCCGATTATTCAATTTTTGCAAATCATCACGAAAACATGCATGGCCTTACAATGCAATGACCTTTAATACATCAACACTTCCTAGACTTTAAGAATCGGCTCTCGATATCAGCAAACTCATGCAAATCAGCTAATCAAGATATCCGACACGAAAATCAATCTTTCATCAAGCATGTGCCCTCACAACTCAAGAGAATCTTCCCCTTTATGTTCATGCAGCACACAAACATTCAAGTAGGGGCATGTAGAAATTAATTTCACTCTCTCTCCCAAAAGAATTCACATGCATCATGTCATGACCCATAGGCTTGCCCTTAGTGTATTACTCCACTAATATAAGGAAATGCGATGTAAGATCACGTAGGACTTTAATGGGTTGTAACGGGGCTATGGAACTAGTATATATATTGAATTAGCCAATAATAGTCGCTATCATCCTTAAGCGCCTTTTCAACACATTCCCATCGACTCATGGATATTGTTCTTCTTTTTCTCTTTTTTATCATCCCATTCATGCTTGTTTACTTTTGTATGGCCCATTTCCTAAAACACACTTGACACAACAACAAAGGGTTTTCATGCACCTTTATTATCATTTCATTATACCAAGTGCCTCTTCAACCTCTTCTTTTCTTTCTTCACTCTGCTTTTCTTTTCTTTCCACTCTTCTCACTCTTTGACACTTCGGGAAAATTTTTCTTTTCTTCTTAAGCGCTTAAGAGTTTTGTATAGACTTTACGACTAATGAAAAGAAGGAATAAAGCCTAGTTTATACAATTTTGGACAAAAGAAAGAAATAATCGGCTAAAGGCTCAACGGGCTGGCTAGGGTATACAGTCACATAAAAAGGTAGCGTAGGACAAGAAAAAATAGAAACTCTCGGTTAAACAAAGAAATGCCTACATCCTTTCCAACACTACACCTCCTTCATTTCATTTTGCACACACACCAGGAAAGTTCTAGACACTTCACAATAGCATGGAATAACAATACCTCACTTCACACTTTATGCACATGCTCGATTCAAGATGCATTCACAGACTCTTTAATTAGCCAATTACATGAATTCGAAATTAAGCCTCAATCACACCGAATCGAATTCTACAGCCTAGGTAACTCAACATATTTACAAAATTGCATGCTTTCATAGGAATCACTTTTACATTTTGAACATCAGTTACAACACGCAACCAAAATTTCACAACCATATAGTAACTACAGGTTCAGTGATGCAATCCACCAAAGAAAAAAACTGAAAATAAATTAAAAATCCTACTCCTATCGACTATATTTCCCTTAAGACGGTCGTCATCCATCCATCATAGGGAATGGTCACTAACTATGACATCGGTTCAATGGGACTATTCTCGGTAAAAGAACCGAAAACAAACTCCGAGAAACCCAAAATACAAATCGAAAAAAATTTTTGCAAAACATCGATCATGTCGATGGAAAACTATTTACAAAATATTTTGATAAGTGCTAAATATTTTCAAAAAAATTTTGAAAAATATCGATCATTTCGATAAGAAAGAAATATTTACAAAATATTTACACTGGCAACCACAACTTTTCATAACACACATCATTAACCACAAAAATATATATAGATACAACACAAATCAGTTCACAACCACAGGGAAACATAAAAACATACATGCACAACAAGGGAAAGAGCATACAACAGATTAGCCTAAGTCCCAGCACCTAGCTACTCCCCACCCCACACTTAAATCGAACACTGTCCCCAGTGTTCACAAAAATTAAGATCACAAAATTTCGGGTGGTGGAACTCCCTGATCAGTCGAAATATTCGACTTCTTCATCCGGTGTTGCTGCCTCATCGCCCATGTCCGAGTCAGCTCCATCGTCGTCATCGGACTCCACATCGGAGTCCTCCCGACGTGTCTCCTCGTCAGTGGGGACATCATCGTCAGTAGGCTCCACGAAGGCTGGTCCCACTCGGCACAAAGCTCTGGCATTCTCGCCAAATGGGTAATCCAGCTCTAACTGCCATAACTCTTCCTCTGTGGCTGGTCTCCCACCAATCCGGAGTTGAAGCATCTGCATACCAAACATCCGAGCCATGTACTGATCGTCACGAGCATGTCGCTCGCCCAGTGTCAGCACTGGCTCATGTGTGGTGTTGGGGGACTTAGTTTTTGTCACATCAAGGGCCCTCCGCTCCAACTGCGGGATGTAATCCAAAGCCTCTTACTCGACATCGAGGCCTCAGAGGAAGGTGGTGATGAGTCCGCCGAACCCATATCTGTGGCCCTGGTGTAGTCGGGCTCTCTTCATGGCGGATATGATAACCGCCCCAACATTAATCTCCAGCCCTTTCATAAGGGCATACACCAAGCAGACACGGTCCCGGGTCACATCCGTCATGTGAACCCCTGGGATCAAGCACAAACACACTATTTTCAGCCATATTCTGGCCTCCCTGTTCATCTGCGAATAAGGCAGAGTCTGGTGATAACCCCTCTCCTTATGTCTGCTCCATCGGGCTGTGGATCGAGCCCCACACAAGGTACGTCTGATGTCGGCGTATGGTGGGGTGATGTTCAGCTGGCGGATAACGTGGGCGTCTGTGTCCCGCGCTCCAATGATGGCATTTAATTGCTGGGGTTCCAGAGTGACAATCTGCCCTCTGATTTTTATTGTGTGGCTTCTGATGGTCGGGTTCCAATTTGCGTAGAACTCCCGAACTTAATGTAGGTTGCACTCCTTGGGCTCCTGAAATATAAAGCTGAGCCCAGCTGCCTCAATCCTTTGCACAATACGGGGGAACTCCTGTGCTAGTGGTTCCCGTGCAATATGCTCCTCCGGGAAGTACTTGCTTTCCTAATGTTTAGCGTACCACTTCTTTCCTTCCTCGGATACCCACCTCGTTCCGTACTGGCGGCGTTGGCTGCGCGGAACAGCTGGTGCAGCTGGGACTGCAGTGCCCAATCTCATTCGCTTTCTCCTGGTGCCTGAAGTAGAAGCACCTTTACCCTTATCCTGCCTACTCTCCATTGTACCTGCCAACATCAATAAACAAGCACAATGTCAAGCTAAATGCATATTAGCTTCGGCTAAGGTCGGGTTAAACTAACTTCACCCCACACTTAGTCCTTAGCTACTTTTACGATACTACGGCAAGGATTACTTTATTTACAACCCAAACACAAACAACTATACAATTTATTGCTTAGTGCGTTCACCAAAAAAATTTCGACAATATAACTTTTAGCGTACTACACTTCATACAGCTAATCCCAATCCTACTATCGCTAGCAATTCTACCATCACACTTAGCAACAAAAACAACAAACAAAAACAACAACAAAAATTCTATATACATATGAATCCGAATAATCAAACAAATTTGAACAATTTTCCCCAAAAATTCGAGAATTCGTCGTCTTTTACATTCAAACAATATTTACACGACTTATCTCACTTCACAACCACACCCCGGCATCTAATTCACCAATTTATCAAGTTACCCAATTCAATTTCAACAACCCAAGCCCTAGAATTCAATTTTACACTCAATTTCGAATAATTCATGTAATTGACAAGTTCAAACGCTAATTACAACATTTCGAACACTCATCAATCAACAAATAATTCAATTTCATGCTCAATTGATACTTAGGAGGATATATCTCACCTCACATACTCAAATTCGAGTGGAATCGACAAAAATTTGAGAAAAATGAGGAAAACATACCTTTAAATTGAATACCCGAAGAAACTTGACGATTTCCTTGCCTAGTACCGTGGCATGGTGGTTGGGGGAGGGAATTAGGGAGTTTGGTCGCGGAGAAGAGAAGAAATGGGGAAAGAAAGGGCAAAAATCGGGGTTAAAATTAAGAAAAACACGCGGGTCACCCGGCAACCCGGTGTGACCCGGCACCAAATATAAGGCAACGTGTCACGGAGGGTAACGCAGAGCCTCTCCTCCGTGACACGGAGCCAACGCCCTAGTGCACTGTCTCTTCATTTTAATTATTTTTTCATACCTTGCCTTTTTCTTCCCGATTCCATGCATATTTTTCTCCGTTTGACCTGAAAATCACCTCACTAAACAAAATTGGTTAGATTACTAGATTTTCCTAACTAAAATGAAAAATATTAACTAAAAACGAAAAATTTATACCAAATCAAGAAAAGAAAATTAAAATAAAAACTATTTAAACCTTACTAAACAAAAGAAAAAAATATTTTTCACGGGTTGCCTCCCGTGCAGCGCCTGGTTTACCGTCGCTGCTCGACGTCCTTTATGATCAATTATCTACTAGGGTGATGGACGATTTGTCACGATCATTGTCCTCCCCCCAGTAGTGCTCAACCTGATCAGGTGGCCTTCCTATCAACTCTCGGGAATCATTCATTTGATTAGCATTCCCATGATCAATTACATTGATCACCGAGAGTTCTTCATTCACCATCAGGAGCTTAGGTGCTTTGTACACATCGAACACTTCGACCTTGTCATGTGTTCGCATTGTAAGTTGACCCGTAGCCACGTCGATTAATGCTTTTCCTGTTGCCAAAAAGGGTCGTCCCAAAATAAATGGGACTTCAGCATCTCGTTCAAAATCCAGAACAATAAAATCGACCGGAAAAATGAGGGACCCCACTTGCACAAGCACATCCTCAACAATTCCATCCGGCCTAGCTAAGGATCTGTCTGCTAGCTGCAAGATTACGGTTGTAGGTCTAGGGCTCCCCAGACCTAACTTTCTGAATACCGAAGATGGCATCAGATTTATGCTCGCCCCCAAGTCACATAATCCACGAGCTCAGATACTCTGACCTATAGTAAGCTGGATAGTAAAACTTCCAGGGTCTTTTAGCTTCGTGGGCAGTCTGTTTTGAATCCGAGAAGTGCATTCCTCCGTCAAAGCCACCGTGGCATACTCAGTCAAACGACTTTTGTTTGCCACGATGTCTTTAATATATTTCGCATATTTGGGCACTCCCTACAAGACATCAACAAGAGGTAAATTAACATGTACCTGTTTAAGCACCTCCATAAATTTCTTGAAACACGCCTCCTCCTTTTGTTTCTTAAGTCGTTGAGGGAACGGGGATGGAGGTCTTTCTGCTTCTGCTTCTTTAGTCTTCCCCCTATCAGAACTTTGTTCCTCCTCAACTTCTGCTGCTCCTGAATTTTTAGGCGGTCTTTCCAGTTCCACCTCCTTCAACTGTAAACCACTCCTCGTGGTCACTGCATTTACCTGCTTCGGATTAGGATTCGTGTCGCTAGGCAGTCCTCCTCTGGGTCTTGTATTTTGGGCACTAGCAAATTGCCCAAACTGATATTCAAGAGCCTTGGTCGCTAACTAATTATTCTTCACTTCGGCTGCCAATTTAACATAGTCAGCCTGCAATTGTGCCTGATTAGCGATCATGGTTTTGAACATGTCCCCAATGGTAGGTGATGGTGGTGGAGGAGGGGCATTGTGATTTCTGAATTGGGATTGATAGTTCGGTTGCCCTCCTTGATTTCTCTGCATACCCTGACCAGAACCTTGGCTTTGTTGGTTGTTTCTACCCCACGAAAAATTTGGATGGTTCCTCCAATTTGAGTTGTAGCCACTACCAAACTGCTGCTGATATCTCTGTGCATTGCCCACAAAGTTAACCGAATCTGGGTTTGCTCCACAGCACTCAGCTGAGTGCTCACTACTACCACACACTTCACATCACATCTGCTGGATCGCATTGATTGAAGCTGAAGGCTGGTTCAAGTTCATATTGCTGAAGTGATTATTCAACTGATTCTGCAAGGCAGCTATCTGTGCAGCGATAGCTGTAAATCCATCCACTTCAAGCACTCCTGCTGCTTTCCTTGCTCCACTTCTTGATGAATCTGCATTCCATTCTGGATTGCCCTGTGAAATTCGGTTGAGCAAAGTGTACAGCTCCTCATAAGTCTTTTCCAGCGCTTGCCCTCCAGCTGCTGAGTCTAACAAAATTTTAGTATGGGGTTCCAAACCCTCAATAAATGTGTGTACCAACACCTCATTGGACTGATGATGATGAGGACAGTCCCGCAATATGGATTTAAATCTTTCCCAGGCTTGATATAAATTTTCTCCCTCCCTCTGTTTGAAACATAGAATTTGACTTCTAAGTCTAGCTGTTTTACCAGAAGGGAAAAATCTGATCAAAAACTTTCGTGCTAGATCATCCCACGTTGATATAGAATTTGGTGGTTCAGCTTTTAACCACCTCTTGGCTTCACCAAGTAAGGAAAACGGAAATAAGGTGAGCCGAACATAATCAGGTGACACTCCAGCGGGTATATAAGTGTCACTTATCTCCAAAAAATTCTGGAGATGTTGTTGTGGGTCTTCATGAGGGAGACCGGTAAATTGCCCTCTTGTGTGCAATAGTTGCACCATATTCTGCTTTAATTCAAACCTCCCTCCAGGCTCTGGTTTGCGGATACTAGAATGTACATTGTTGGCATGTGGGATTGCCACCTCGCGAACCGGCCTTGCTACTGCTTCATCGGGCACTAACACTGCCCTAACAACCGGTCGATGTTGTTGCTCCATAATAGACTGTCTAAGCAACTGCAGCTTCTTTTGTAGAGCTTCTCTACGTTGACTGTGAAATTCACGTTCAGGCTCTAAGTAAGATTCCACCAGCTCTTTGTCCCTTGCCAGTGTTCACAGAAATCAAGTCTGCAAAATACAGGCTAAGACCAAGTTGTCAACACTTAAGAAAATAAAACAAAAATACAGTAAATTTACACTTATCACAATTTCACCAATTGCCTAGCCTCCTCGGCAACGGCGCCAAAAGAACTTGTCCGGCTGGTTCGGTATATGTAAAACCGACACGCAAGTGCACGTGGTCAAACAAGTAATAAAGTGGCTAAGTAAGCCAAGTATCGATCCAAGGAGACTCTGGATAAGTAAAATTTCCTAAGTACACTATATTCTTATCTTACTTCTAATTATGCTAACAACAACGTAACCAACAGTTAAATAAGTTTTTGTTTATAAATTATATATACTAAAACTATTAACAATTATTTACTGTGAATTGAAACTATGGATATGACCATGCCAAGGTTAAGAACAAGCAATGAATTTGACGATAATCACAATTTGGTTAATCTTTTCTTCATGTTGCTAGCCAAGAACATTAGCCTAGAAATTAAAACTCTCGTATTTAATTTCACTTTAGAATCATAAACCATTCGTCTACATTTCTGTGATCAAATGCAATTTATGACTTAGCACTACAATTCCGGTTCCTAAATTGACTAATACGGCTTTCAAGTATATTTCTATCAGGAAAGCACATCAAAACCCAATTTTCCCAAATCAAGTTAAGAACAATACCCTATTAATTCACAACTTTCCAATTTCATGCTCTCTCGAGTGAAATTGGACTTTTTAGATGTACATTAATGTCGGCCACACACTAATGCAGTAGAAACAAGAATTAATAGAACAACATGGAAGAAGAAGATGAAAACCATATAATTAACAATCAAAATTCATCACCATTATTCAAAACCTCAGCAAGGAAGAGAATTAGCCACTCATTTGTGGATTAATCATCCTAAAACAAGTGTAAATCATACATACAATTGATTGAAAGAAGAAAGGAAGAGAAGAAATCCCTTAGCTTTTTCGTCCCTCAACTGCTTCTAACCCACGTCCTTGCTCCACCAAGTCTGAATTCATTAAAAATAAGCTAAGTGTTCTATTTATACTAGTGGGAATTTTTCCCGGAATAACAAGCAACGTGTCACGGAGGTCAACGCGGAGCACTGCCTCCGTGAAACGGCGTGGACGCGGACCCTTACTGGAATTCTAGGGTCCGGGAATATAGCCTCAACGTGGCACGGAGGCCAACACGGAGGCCTATCTCCATGCCACGGAGCTGTCGCGAGGCTTCACTGGAATTTGCCAATAAAATCATCCTCCAGGCAGTGTGCCTCCGCGATGGTAGCGTGGCACGGCTCCATCGCGGAGCCCCTTTACTTTGCGCATTCCAATGTCTTTTCCATGCTCGCATCCAAGTCCAACTCCGATAAAATTCCAACATGCATTTTAGCTCCTAAAAATCATATTTTCCTACAAAACAAATGCTAATCATGTTGGTTAGTATAAATTCACATTTTATTACCAATTACATGAGAATATATACATATTGCACAACAAACAAGGCGAAAATGATACGTTTGAGTATCACTTGGGCATATAAATCTGCCCAAGATCATTGGTTCTGCCATGCCAAGCTCTTAGAGAAATAGGAACATCAGGAGCAAATCCGTTTACCTGAGTGGGGAGGGCATTAACCATTTTCAGCAGCGTGTCGCTAGAGATGAAAGTGAGCTCTAGCTCCCTAGCCGTTGCCTTCGTCACAAAATTGTGTGTTGCTCCGATGTCCACCATGATGCGGACAGTCTTGCTGTTCACCCAAGAATCTATGAATAAGGATTCCCGTGGCCTCACACGAGGCGGCTGGGCTGATATGGCTGCAAGTGCCATGTGGTTGAACAAGGTCATGTGGTTGAACAAGCCCAATGCCTTGTCTTTTCCTCGGGCAGCTCCGCCCCCTTGTTCCTTCTGTCCGCTGGTCTCGGCCGTGGCTGGCGGACATGTGGGAGCAGATTGTTTGTCTGCTGCTGTCATGGCCCCAATTCTTCCTAACTTCAGGCAGTTTCTATACATGTGAGAGGAGTCCCCGCACAAATAACACCCGTCATGGTGGTTGACTCTCTTCTTCAGCTTCTAATAGTCTTTGCGGAATTGAGATGATCGGTTGCGGTTGCCTTTGCCGTCACGACCCCGATTGGTGACAGACTTGCCTCTGTCCCTCTCTCCTCATTCTGTCTTGGCAGCAACCTGCCATCGGGCGCGCTCTTTAGCCCGGGTGCTTTCCGAGCGGAAATCTATCAAAGACTCGGCTGCTACAATGGCCTCATCTACGTCTTTGACCTGGCGCCGGTGCAACTCTTGTTTGGCCCAATTCTGGAGGCCATCCAAGAAATAGAACACCAAATCTTCACTGGTCAAATTCGGTATTTGGAGGGTGAGCTTGGTGAATTCTTTCACATATTCATGGATGTTAGAAGTTTTCTTGAGTTCCCTCAATTTCCGACGGGCCTCATGCACAACATTTTGTGGGTAAAACTGCCATTTGAGCTCCTCTTTGAATTGCGCCCAGTCGGCTATAACACAAGCCCCTTGGTCTATGTCTGCCTTCTTTCGCCGCCACCATAACATGGCAGTATCGGTCAGGTACATGGCCGCTGTCTGTACCTTGGCAGATTCGCTTTCAATGCCAACATTCTCGAAGTAGCTTTCCAGTTGCCAAATGAAGTTTTCAACGTCTTCAGTACTACGTTCAACTTTGAACTCCTTGGGCTTAGGAGTGTCTATGTGGGTCTCCCGCATTGTGGTTGGTCCGGCGCCTCCCCCGACGCCTCTGGCCGCCTCTACTTGCTGCCTAAGGGTGTCAACCTGCCCCTGCAGCACAGCCAGAGCCCCCATGAGCCTCTGCTCTAGGCAGGGAGTGGAAGAAAGATGGGAAGAGCCAGGCTGCTGAGAATGAAGGTGAAAAGGGAAGACAAGGTGATCCTTCCCATGGCAAGAAGAAGTTTGGTGGCTGCTTTACGTGTGGAGGGCCACATCTGAGGAAATACTGCCCGTTGATGGCCAGGGTCAGTGCTATGGTTGCTGCTGAAGAGGGCAAGAAGGCAGAACCTAAGGCAGAGGAACCTGTGGCTTATGAAGATCCCGTTGTTGGTGGTTATAGGATGGTTATTCCTGACCCTAACAAGCGTATCCGTTGAAGGATTGTCCTCGACGAGGACGTCGAGTTTCAAAGAGTGGGGGTGGTTTGTTAGAGGCCTGACTCTTGAACTTGACATGAGGCACGGTGGCGGCAAAGGGTTGGCATGATTGACTTTGTCTTGGCCTAGGTGCGGGTTGAATCAAGCATGTGGAGCAGTGCGGAGGCATTGCTAAGTGAAGTGGCAAGTATGCAGCGTGACGGATTAGTGTGCCATGGAATGGCATGGGCACTAAGCAAGCATCGGCAGTAGGTATCGGCAAGGCTGTGTCGGCAATGGCACAATAGCTTGTGGCAAGAGCCATTGTTGATCAGTCCCGGTGGCAAGGCTTGGCTAGGCGAATGGACAATGCTGATCAAGGCAAGGCATGAACATGGCAAGGAAATGGCATGAGGCAAAACGGAGATGGCCTGAACAAGGGTGATTGCAGTCGGCATGTCGGTAGTGGCACGACAGTGCTTAGCGGCAGAGACAGATGCGGCTGGGCACTCAGCAGGGCGTGGCCGAGGATTTGGCGCGAAGGACAGGCCGTTTGGCGCCAAATCTTGGCGCGAGCGAGGCGAGGACGTGCGCATGAGTGGGTGCGCATACTGGCCGACGTGGGCAGTTACCTTGTAACCGTTTTTTGGCTCCATTCCTTGTAGTTGCCTTAGCATTTGAAATTCAAACTAGCCTAAGCAGATGGGGCTGTCATCTGCACGTTGTAGGCACTTGTGCCACGTTTTACTTTTGTTTGTTAGGGTCGCGACAAGTGTCGGCAGGCCATTGGATGTAATAGGCAAGGCTGCCATGTGTCTATAAATGACAGCCTTGGCCTTAGACGTGCGAGGTATACTAGGTAGAGGCAGTCTAAGTTGAGACAGACACGTCATGGGCAGGATGAGTCTCCATTGTGAATGAGGTAGGCTTATGGCTGGAAATTCACTAAGTCAGGTGAACTAGGGAAGCTATAGGCTGGACGTTCACACGGGTAGAGGGCAGCATCCGACTTGTGGATCGCGCCTAGGATTGAAAGTCGTGGCAGTGTGTTGTCGCGCAAGTGAGGGGTCCTTTGTATTGTTTTGTTGATTAATACGAAGGTTGGGAATTGTCCTGTATGTATGTTGTTCAATTTAGTTTCCTGCCACACGAAATAATTCTAAGTACCTTTCCTTTTTAGTTGTTGTCAAAGGTAGGCTGAGTCAAGCAAGTGGACTTGACTGCCGCACGGCGGGATTGACGCTAAGGCAGAAACCTCTAGCATGGACATAATTCTCCCCCGTGACACCATCCATGGTGGTGACAGGTGACGGAGAATTAGGGTTCGATTTCGGAGAGGGAGCCTGAGAAACGGCTACCACATCCAAGGAAGGCAGCAGGCGCGTAAATTACCCAATCCTGACACGGGGAGGTAGTGACAATAAATAATAATACCGGGCTCTATGAGTCTGGTAATTGGAATGAGTACAATCTAAATCCCTTAACGAGGATCCATTGGAGGGTAAGTCTGATGCCAGCAGCCGCAGTAATTCCAGCTCCAATAGCATATATTTAAGTTGTTGCAGTTAAAAAGCTAGGAGTTGGACTTTGGGATGGGCCGGCCGGTCCGCCCTAGGTGTGCACCGGTCGTCTCGTCCCTTCTGCCGGCGATGCGCTCCTGGCCTTAATTGGCCGGGTCGTGCCTCCGGCGCTGTTACTTTGATGAAATTAGAGTGCTCAAAGCAAGACTACTGTCACGGGCTTTGTTTTTTAAAGGCCGTGGGGACAACTTAAGTTGGCTAACTTCTATTCAAGCTTCAGTCCTCTTGTTGCTTCAGCAACCGAGATGAGTCCGTTTGAAATTATCTTGTGCAGACAGCCTTTGACACCGCTGGATGTCGCTAAGCAAAAGCATCAGGGGAAATGCCTAGCTGCTTACCGTTATGCGAGGGACAAGCATGAGATGCTTGCAGAGGCGCAAGACGGTTTGCGCAAGGCCCAAAGTCGAATGAAAAAATATGCCGATCAGCATAGACGCCCGTTGGAGTTTCAAGCGGGTGACAAGGTGTTGCTAAAACTCACTCCGCAGATTTGGAAGCAGATTGTGAGAAAACAAAGGCATAGGGGACTGATTCCTAAGTATGATGGCCCATTCGAGGTGGTGCAGAAGATAGGAGCAGTTGCATACAAGTTGAAATTGCCGGAAAGATTGAAAATTCACCCAACTTTCCATGTGAGTTTTTTGAAGCCTTATTTTGCAGATCATGAAGATCCGGACAGGCACAAAGTCAAGAGGGCTCCTCCTGTGGTGCGCACACAGTTTGAAGAGGAGATTGAACAAGTGCTAGATCACCGGGTGCTAGGCATGAGCAAGTAGAACAGGCGGACAAAATTCTTGAAACGTTGGAAGGGCAAGTTCGTGGCAGACGCGACTTGGGAGAAGAGTTCAAAATTATGGCAGATCGAGAAGAAGCTGGAGGACTATCTTAAGACGGCCTCGACGAGGACGTCGAGTTCAACTGGTGGGGGTGGTTTGTTAGACCCTCGAGCTGGAACTTGATGATTGTGTGCAGTAGCATGCTAAGGGCGCACTGCCTTGGCATGGCAAGTGTGAGCTTTGGCAACAGTGCGTGTGGCTGGATGATGTGCATGGAATTCAGTCAAGACAAGGTAGACTTGAGTGATGGTAAGGAGGCCTTGATTAACAAAGGGCGACGGATGGGCGCATGGCACCAATTGGGCATGCGGACTAGCTGTGGGATGACTCGGCTAGGCGATGGCATGATCAGGTGCTAGACGAGTGCAAGGCAAGCTTGTGGACTTTGGCATGGCAGAGACAAGGAAAGGAGGCTGGGAAAAATCGTAAGGATGGAAGCTGAGGACGCTGAGGCGCTGATATGGGCGATGGACGCGCGTGCCAATCGGGCAGTGCGCTGGCATGTGTGCTGGCGGACACGCTGGCGTGCGCGCGCGGGCAGAGCGGCTGGCGACTGAAGATTTGAAATTCAAATTGTGATTCATCCTTATCCCTTGCAGATTTTTAGGAAATGGCCCCTTGTATCATGGGATTTGCCAGCAGGCGTCCCTATCCCTTTATAACTGCCGTCTGGCAGCTCCCTATAAATAGTTGTAGGCTAATTTTGGCTGAGGCAAGTTTTGTGTATCCTTGTAAGCCTCCCAAAGTCGAGTGAGTCCTTTTGTTGTAATCTGTGAGATTAATAAAAGGTTGGGAAGAGTTCCCGTAATTGTCTTGTGTGCTTTTTACGTTCTGTTCATAGCCCAAACTATCTAAGTCCCTAGTCAGCTTGTTGGCATGTAAGGCTGAAGTTGTGCTGTGTAGTGCGACTACCGGCTGTGGTGAAAGTGAAAAAAATCACCCCTGTAACACCATCCATTGTGGTGACGGGTGACGGAGAATTAGGGTTTGATTCCAGAGAGGGAGCCTGAGAAACGGCTACCACATCCAGGGAAGGCAGCAGGCGTGCAAATTACCCAATCCTGACACGGGGAGGTAGTGACAATAAATAATAATACCGGGCTCTATGAGTCTGGTAATTGGAATGAGTACAATCTAAATCCCTTAACGAGGATCCATTGGAGGGCAAGTCTGGTGCTAGCAGCCTCGGTAATTCCAGCTCTAATAACATATATTTAAGTTGTTGTAGTTAAAAAGCTCGTAGTTGGACTTTGGGATGGGCCGGCCGGTCCGCCCTAGGTGTGCACCAGTCGTCTCGTCCCTTCTGCCGGCGATGCGCTCCTGGCCTTAATTGGCCGGGTCGTGCCTCAGGCGCTGTTACTTTAAGAAATTAGAGTGCTCAAAGCAAGACTACTGTCACAGGCTTAGTTTTTTAAAGGCCGTGGGGACAGCTTAAGTTGGCTAACTTCTATTCAAGCTTCAGTCCTCTTGTTGCTTATGAGGCACAAAATGTGCTAAGGATTGGATGGAAAGTTAAAGGCAAGAAGTAAAGCAAGGAAGACAAGATGTTGAGGCCAAAGAGCCCTTTTACTTCACTATGTATTAACAAATCTGAAAATGTGAAGATTGGAAGTTGATTACAATGGCTGCCCCTTGAGGCCTATTTATACTACATACAAGTCCCTACACTACATGCCTAATGGCTGTGGCAGGCAAGTCAGGCATGCTGGCATGATTGGTGTGGCAGGTACGTCAGGCACGTTTGTTGTGGCAGGCAGTGTCAGGCGGCTGTGGCAGGCAGTGTCAGGCAGCTCGAAAAATGAAAGTCGATAGGAAGCGTCGGCCAGTGCACTACCAGATCGGGGACAAGGTGATTGTCAAACTTAACCCGCGACAGTTTAATCCCTGCGCAGCGTCAAACAGAATCTTATTAGGCGATATGATCGTCCGTTCGAGATCGTTGCCAAGGTGGGCAGGATTTCTTACAAGATAAACATGCTGCCACACTTGAAAATATATCCAGTCTTCCATGCCAGTCAACTAAAACCATATCATGAGGACAAGGAAGACGTGGAACGAGGCCGGACGGGTCATCGACAGATTTTTATCACTCCAGCAGCCACTGAAAAACAGATTGAGGCCATTCTTGACCACCAGCTGATTCGGGGCAAAGGTTGGGGCAACTCAAGTGCCCAATTTCTTTTGCACTGGAAGGGATAGTCTCCGGAAGAGGCCTCATGGGAAGAATTCGAAGACTTGTGGCAGTTTAAGGATGAGGTCCACAAGTAGCTGTAGATGTGTGGTGCCACGGTCGTCGCCAACTCTGGTGGGGGAGAGTGTACCGCCTCGCCAGCAAATACATTAAAATTTTTGCATTTTTCCAACTCAACGGACCAGCCGAGCCCAAGTATTCAGACCAACATGCTGCCCATAGCAAGAGCCAAAGGCAGGGCAACACAGCACCTTGGAGCTGCCCAAATCACATGCCTGACACGCCTGCAAAAGCATGCCTGCGCGCCTGACATGGCCTGCCTGCACGCCTAACGCAGCGTGCCTAACCTTGCCTGCCACAACCGCCTGACACTGCCTGCCACAACAAGCATGCCTGATGTACCTGCCATACCAATCATGCCTGACTTGCCTGCCACAGCCACATTGACACAGCCATTTGGCAGGTAGTGTAGGGACCTGTATGTAGTATAAATAGGCCTCAAGGGGCAGCCATTGTAATCAGCTTCCAATCTTCACATTTTCAGATTTGTTAATACTTAGTGAAGTAAAAGGGCTCTTTGGCCTCAACATCTTGTCTTCCTTGCTTTACTTCTTGCCTTTAACTTGTCGTCCGATCCTTTGCACATTTTGTGCCTCATAAGCAACAAGAGGACTGAAGCTTGAGTAGAAGTTAGCCAACTTAAGCTGTCACCACGGCGTTTGAAAAACTAGGCCCATGACAGTAGTCTTGCTTTGAGCACTTTAATTTCTTCAAAGTAACAGCGCCGGAGGCACGACCCGGCCAATTAAGGCCAGGAGCGCATCGCCGGCAGAAGGAATGAGACGACCGGTGCACACCTAGGACGGATCAGCCGGCCCATCCCAAAGTCCAACTACGAGCTTTTTAACTGCAACAACTTAAATATACACTATTGGAGCTGGAATTACCACGGCTACTGGCACCAGGTTGATGCCAAGATAGAACGAGGAGAGAGGGACAGAGGCAAGTCTGTCGCCAATGAAACTGCCTCCCCGCCGGGAGGTCGACCACCAGATCGAGCTTATTCCCGGAGCCAAGACACCTGCCATGTCCCCCTACCGCATGGCACCCCCGGAGCTGGAAGAGCTGAGGAGGCAGCTGATCGAACTTGCTACAGGACAGAAGCCTAATACCCCACAATCCTTGCCCGTCAATGCCGGACTGCGAAATCCTGGCACCTATCACTTGGCCAAGGCGTGCGAAGAACAGGTAGATATGGCAAGGTCCTACTTGGACATGATTCCACTTAGTCACGGGCTTAGTTTTTCAAAGGTCGTAGGGACAGCTTAAGTTTGCTAACTTCTACTCAAGCTTCAGTCCTCTTGTTGCTTATGAGGCACAAAATGTGCTAAGGATCGGATGGCAAGTTGAAGGCAAGAAGTAAAGCAAGGAAGACAAGATGTTGGGGCCAAAGAGCCCTTTTACTTCACTAAGTATTAACAAATCTGAAAATGTGAAGATTGGAAGCTGATTACAATGGTTGCCCCTTGAGGCCTATTTATATTACATACAAGTCCCTACACTACGTGCCAAATGGC
>JASDFA010000020.1:73910000-73937500 GCA_035772735.1 Datura wrightii
AACGGGCATGGACATGCGCCCAGCGTCCCTCGCACTCGGCCGGCATGGGCATGCGCCCAGCGTCCCTCGCACTTGGCCGGCATGGGTGTGCGCCCGGCGTTCCTCGCACTCGGCCGGCATGGGCATACGCCCAGCGTCCCTCGCGCTCGGGCGTCCCTCGCCCTCGGCCAGCATGGGCATGCGCCCGGCAGCCCTCACGCTCGGACGGCATGGGCATGCACCCAACGTCCCTCGCGCTCGGCCGGCATGGGCATGGCCCCAGCGGCCCTCGCACACCACAGGCATGGGCATGCCTCGCAACGGCCCTCGCGCTCGGCCGACAAGGGCGTGCCCCTCAACGTCCCTCGCCCTCAACGGGCATGGGCATGCGCCCAGTGTCCCTCACACTCGGCTGGAATGGGCATGCGCCGAGCGTCCCTCACCCTCGGCCGGCATGGGCATGCGCCCAGCGGCCCTCGCGCTCGGCCGGCATGGATATGTGCCCAGCGGCCCTCGCGCTCGGTCGGCATGGGCATGCCCCGCAACGTCCCCCGCACTCGGCTGACATGGGCACGTCCCTCAACGTCCCTCGCCTCGGCCGGCATGGGCATGCGCCCAGGGGCTGCCGCAGTCGGCCGACATGGGCATACGTCCCTCGCCCTCGGCCGACCCGGGCATGCGCCCAGTGGCTCTCGCGCTCGGCCGGCAGGGGCATGCCCCCCAACGTCCCTCGCACTCGGCTGGCATGGACGTGCACCCAACGGCCCTCGCACTCGACCGGCATAGGCATGCCCCCCAGTGGCCCTCGCACTCGGCCGACATGGGCATTCCCCCCAACGTCCCTCGCACTCGGTCGACATAGTACAAGTGCAACTTGCGTCGTGCACCACCGCACATACATAAAATACACCAACGACGTGCAAAAGATCCAAAAAGCGCATGATACGAAAGTTAACGCCACGCTTTTCGCTTTACATTTTTTGGGTGCGGAGCTCTAATTTATTCTTCTAGTCTAACAATCCATTACTAATGCCTCCGCCAAGGTTCAATCACATATTCTTGCGTCCTCCTCACCTTTGTATATTGATTTTTACTAATTTTGTGTATTTTCGTATTTTTTAAAATTAATTTATGTGTTTTTTTAATTTTAATTTTATTATGTTGCTTTTTTTTGTACTAATTATGTGGTTTCATTTTTCGAGTACTTTTACCTAGAGTTTTTACATTTTTATTAAATTTTTCCTATTATATATATATTTTTCCACTATTTTTTTGAATTTTCGCATTTAAAATTAAAAAAATTATTTAAAAATATTATTTTTTATAAAAACTATTATTTACAACATTTATAATCCATTTGTGAGTGCTTTAGCTTGGTTGTACATTAGAATGTGCACATTTGAGTTGTACATGTCTAGTATGATTCTCTGGCTAAAACATGTCTACTCCTGACACCTTGGCTTTTGTTTTAAGCATATATAAGGGGGGTAGAGGTGTTGGAATGCACCTGGGTGGACTGACGCCCACTGACATTGGCGCCCATGGGCCATGTCAGGGTGCATATGCCGGGATATAGGAAGCAAGCGTCGCGCCTTGCTTAACTAGGATGAGGGTGACCCGTTCGGTACTCGGATAAAGCTAGCCACGACATTACTCAGTGCGGCCTATTGACTATCGATGGGACATGGTTGCGCTTGTGTGTGTGTGGAGAGTCCTAGCGCTGCTTCATGTGCATGCCCTAGGCATTGCAGGCATGAGTCTAAGCCGACGTCTTGTCAATAGACATGCGGCCGATGTGGGCATTACTCGGTGCGGCCTATTGGCTATCGATGAGGCACGACTGTGCTTGTGTGTGTGGCGACTCGCTGTAGGCACAGGTACAGGCCAATGTCTTGTCAATAGACATGCGGCCGCGTTGGGCATTACTCGGTGCAGCCTATTGGCTATTGATGAGGCACGGTTGTTCTTGTGCCTGCAGCGAGTCACTGCACGCACGGGTCCAAGCCAACGCATTGTCAATAGACATGCGGCTGCGGCGGGCAATACTCGCTGCTCGAAGTTGGTTTCCTGTGTTGCCTACCTAATGCCCAGACATTATCATGTACAATCGGTTGCCTTTCGCCCCTCGCACATCGTGTGCGGGCCGAACCAAAAGCCGCCCTTGTGTCCCACATCTTCTTCTCTTCGTCGTGCTATTTCGTGGTCCATGAGTACCAGCTCAGACCCTCGGATTCGGTAAAGAAGCGGGCATGGATCTCATTGCCTCCTATCTGCCCAAATGATGCTTGTCCTGAATGACGACCGCGCTCGTCTTGGAACTGGCCGTGCCCTTCTGGGCCGATCAGGGCTCATGCGACGCCGGCGTCAGTGAGGATGCTACCTGGTTGATCCTGCCAGTAGTCATATGCTTGTCTCAAAGATTAACCCATGCATGTGTAAGTATGAACAAATTCAGACTGTGAAACTGGGAATGGCTCATTAAATCAGTTATAGTTTGTTTGATGGTATCTACTACTCGGATAACCGTAGAAATTTTAGAGCTAATACATGCAACAAACCCCGACTTTTGGAAGGGATGCATATATTAGATAAAAGGTCGATGCAGGCTCTTCCCGTTTCTGCGATGATTCATGATAACTCGACGGATCGCACGGCCATCGTGCCGGCGACGCATCATTCAAATTTCTGACCTATCAACTTTCGATGGCTAGGATAGTGGCCATCTGTTAGACCCTCGAGCTGGAACTTGATGATGGTGGGCAGTAGCATGTCAAGGGGGCACTGCCTTGCATGACAAGTGCGGGCTTCGGCAACAGTGCGTGTGGCTGGATGATGTGCATGGCATTCAGTCAAGACAAGGCATACTTGAGTGATGGCAAGGCGGCCTTGATCAACAATGGGCGACGGATGGGCGCATGGCACCAATTGGCATGCGGACAAGCTGTGGGATGACTCGGCTAGGCGATGGCATGATCGAGTGCTAGACGAGTGCAAGGCAAGCTTGTGGACTTTGGCATGGAAGAGACAAGGCAAGAGGCTGGGAAAAATCCTAAGGATGGAAGCTGAGGACGCTGAGGCGCTGACATGGGCGATGGACGCGCGTGCCAACCGGGCAGCGTGCTGGCATGAGCGCTGGCGGACACGCTGGCGTGCGCAGCGCAGGGCAGAGCAGCTGGCGACTGAAGATTTGAAATTCAAATTTGTAACCATCCTTATCCCTTACGGATTTTTAGGAAACGGCCCCTTGTATCATGGATTTGCCAGCAGGCGTCCCTATCCTTTTGTAACTACCGTCTGGCAGCTCCCTATAAATAGTTGTAGGCTGATTTTGGCTGAGGCAAGTTTTGTGTATCCTTGTAAGCCTCCCAAGTCGAGTGAGTCCTTTTGTTGTAAACTGCGAGATTAATAAAAGGTTGGAAGAGTTCCCGTAATTGTCTTGTGTGCTTTTTACGTTCTGTTCATAGCCCAAACTATCTAAGTCCTAGTCGGCTTGTTGGAGTAAGGCTGAAGTTGTGTTGTGTAGTGCGACTGCCGGCAGTGGTGAAAGTGAAAACAATCACCCCTGTAACAACTGGTATCATAGCCTAGGTTGTTTGTGACTTGGAATGATGGTGACCAACGCAAAATTGAGTGAAAAAGTTGCACGTTTGGAGGCCATTGTCGGTGTGACAAACGAGGATGACACAGATCTGAGTCTTGTTGATTTCAAGACGCAGTTGCATGGGTTGAACACGGAACTTGCCATGTTTCGTGAGACTTTCCGGACCCAATTGTTGGAAGTTGGCAGATTTCGGGAAGAAACTGCCTCACAGATTGAGAATCTGAAGAGGGCAAACGAAAATCTGGACGACGAAGTGGTGGTGCTGCGGCGTGTTGTTGCTGCAGGCGGAGGGAAGACCCATGATGATCGATCGAAGGTAAAAATCCCTGAACCAAAACCTTTTGGTGGGGCGAGGAGTGCCAAGGAATTGGAGAACTTTCTGTGGGACGTGGAGCAGTATTTCTCTACTGCCTGCGTTTCTGATCATGACAAGGTGAACATCACTACCATGTACTTGACGGGTGATGCGAAATTGTGGTGGAGGACCAGAAGTGCGGATGATGAGAGTGCTGGCCGACCCAAGATTGATACTTGGGCGAAGTTGTAGAAAGAAATGAGGGACCAATTCTTGCCTAGCAACGCGTCTTGGCTTGCTAGGGACCGTTTGAAGCGATTGAGGCAGACCGGTTCGGTGAGGGATTATATTAAAGAGTTCAGTTCTTTGATGCTGGACATACAGAACATGTCGGATGAGGACAAGTTGCACAATTTCATTTCGGGAATGCAAGCGTGGGCGCAAAATGAACTAAGGAGGCAGAACGTGAAGGACCTCCCTAGTGCGATTGCTGCTGCAGATTCGCTGGTTGATTTTCCCTCAATTCGAGTTGCTTCTGAAATTCCTACTTCTTCTAAGCCAAAGAAAAAGACTGAAAAGAAGGGGGAATGGAGGAAGGAAGGGCGGAAAGAATTTGGGGACAAAGAAAAGCTGTGGTGAATGCTGGAAACGTGAAGGCCAAGTAGAAGGATGGAGATTCTAAAGGTTGCTGGACGTGTGGTGGTCCGCATTTGGCTAGAAGCTGTCCCAACCGCGAAAGAGTGAATGCACTGCTTGCTGGAGGTAGGCAGACGGGTGTAGAGGAAGAAGAGGTCGTTGCTGCCTTAGCAAATCCGTTGGGTTTGTCTTTCAATAATGTAAGTTTGATGAACATTATTGAAGAAGCCTCTAAAGCTCCGTCTAACCCTCATGCTGCCCTGATTCATGTCGAGATGAAAGTTGATGGCAAGCGGATGATAGCAATGGTGGACACCGGAGCTACTCATACGTTTGTCAATGACCAAGTTGCTGCTAAGAATGGGTTGAAGTTGAGGAAATGCCCATCGTATGTTCAGACCGTGAATGCCAAAGCACAAGAGATTGTAGGTATGGCTTATGATGTTCCTCTGGTCCTTGGAGAGTGGACTGGAAAACACAATTTGATGGTGATGCCGCTGGGAGATTTTGAGTTAATCATCGGAGTTGATATCCTGAAGAAATACCGGTTCGTCCCGTTCCCTCATTTGGATGGGTTGATGTTGATGGACGAAAAGAGGCCGAGTTTCATCAAGGCTGTTCATCCATATGGAGAAGCCGATAAAGCGAAGAAATATAAGACCCCCATGATTTCTGCTATTAGTGTTGAGAAGGGACTGAAGAAGGGAGATCAGACCTTTCTTGCTGCTATGGTTGAGATTAAAACAGACGTGAAGGTGGAGGTGCCCGATGCTGTGGCAGACTTGCTGAAAAAGTTTGCCGACGTGATGCCTCCAGAGTTGCCTAAGATGCTGCCTCCAAGAGGAATATTGATCATAGAATAGAGTTACTGCCGGGTTCTGTTGCCCCTGCCCAAGCTCCTTATCGGATGGCTTCCAAGGAGTTGGCTGAACTGCGCAAATAGTTGAATGAGTTGCTGGATGCTGGACTGATTCAACCTTCAAAGGCTCCATATGGTGCTCTTGTGTTGTTCCAAAAGAAGCAGGACGGATCTTTGAGAATGTGCGTGGATTACCGGGCATTGAAAAAAGTGACGGTGAAGAACAAATATCCTGTGCCACTGGTGCAAGACTTGGTGGACAGATTGAGCAAGGCGTGCTGGTTTACGAAGCTGGATCTTAGGTCAGGCTATTGGCAGGTTAGGATAGCAGAGGGTGATGAGCCTAAAACTACTTGTGTAACTAGGTACGGCTCATATGAATTTCTTGTAATGCCGTTTGGGTTGATAAATGCCCCGACTACTTTCTGTAATTTGATGAACGATGTCTTATTTGAGTACCTTGATGACTTTGTAGTAGTGTACTTAGACGACATTGTAATCTATAGTCGCTCTCTGGATGAACATTTGATACATTTGAGCAAAGTACTGTCTCGGTTGAGGGAGTACAAACTCTACGTGAAGATGGAGAAGTGCAAGTTTGCTCAAAAGGAGATCAAAATCCTTGGACACGTGGTGAGCCAGAACCAAGTGCGGATGGATCCGGAGAAGGTGCAGGCAATTGTGGATTGGCAGGCACCATGCGGCGTGAAAGAATTGCGGTCAATTTTAGGGCTGGCTAACTATTACCGCAAGTTTATTGCAGGTTATTCGAAGAAGGCAGCCGCCTTGACAGACTTGCTGAAGAAGGATGTTAAGTGGGCATGGTCCGAGAAATGTGAAGCTGCTTTCCGAGTGTTGAAAGAAGCAGTGGCATCGGAGCCGATATTGAAGCTGCCTGATTTCGAGTTGCCATTTGAGGTGCATACAGATGCATCTGATAAAGCTGTTGGGGGTGTTCTTGTGCAAGAAGGGCATTCGATTGCTTATGAGAGCAGAAAGTTAAATGAAGCCGAGCAGCGGTATTCGACTCACGAGAAGGAAATGGTGGCTGTTGTGCATTACTTGCAGATGTGGAGAGTCTATTTGCTGGGCACTAGGTTTGTGGTGTAGAAAGACAATGTGGTGAATACATTCTTCAAGACTCAACATAAGATGAGTCCAAAGCAGGCCCGTTGGCAGGAGTTCCTGGTAGAATATGACTTTGTATGGGAGCATAAGCCGGGAAGGCACAACCGGGTTGCTGACGCCTTGAGCCGAAATGAGGTACTTGCTGTGGTATTCTCAATTTCCAGACTTGAGACTGATTTTGTTGATAAAATAAGGATTTGTGCTGTTAACGACTCATTGTACATGAAACGGATGAGTCAAGTAAAAGATGGGATTATTCGGAGGTACTGGATCGAGGACGATCTGCTTTACTTCAAAGGGGGGAGGATCATCGTACCTCAAGGAGGTGGACTGCGCAGGGAATTGCTGAAGGAGGCGCACGACACTACTTGGGCTGGTCATCCGGGTGTGGAGCGGATGTTAGCCCTGCTGTCCTATATATACTATTGGCCGAAAATGGAAGAAGATGTGGAAGTGTATGTGAAGACTTGCCTTGCGTGCCAGTTAGACAAGTCTGAGCGCAAGAAGGAAGCGGGTTTGTTGCAGCCTCTTCCGATTCCTGAAAGGCCGTGGATGTACGTGTCAATGGACTTCATTTCTGGGTTTCCAAAGGTAGACGGTAAGGCATCAATTATGGTGGTGGTTGACAGGTTCTCAAAATACGCTTTCTTCGTTGCTGCCCCAATTACTTGTTCGTCTGAAGTAGCTGCCGATTTATTCTATAGACATGTGGTAAAACTGTTTGGTGTGCCAGCCGATATTGTGAGTGACAGGGATGCGAGATTCACAGGCCGGTTTTGGACAGCTTTGTTCAATATGATGGGGACCGACTTGAAATTTTCGACAGCGAATCACCCACAAACGGATGGACAAACAGAGAGAATTAATCACTTGGTGGAGGAATATCTCAGGCATTTTGTGACAGCAAGCTAGAGGAATTGGGTAGACTTGTTGAATACGGCGCAGTTTTGCTATAATCTGCACAGGTCTTCAGCAACCGAGATGAGTGCGTTTGAAAAAGTTTTAGGGAGACAACCTTTGACACCGCTGGATGTCGCTAAGCAGAAGCATCAGGGGAAATGCCCAGCTGCTTACCGTTATGCGAGGGACAAGCATGAGATGCTTGCAGAGGCGTAGGACAGTTTGCGCAAGGCCCAGAGTCGAATGAAAAAATATGCCGATCAGCATAGACGCCCGTTGGAGTTTCAAGTGGGTGACAAAGTGCTGCTAAAACTCACTTCGCAGATTTGGAAGCAGATTGTGAGTAAACATAGGCATAGGGGACTGATTCCTAAGTATGATGGCCCATTCAAGGTGGTGCAGAAGATAGGAGCAGTTGCATACAAGTTGAAATTGTCGGAAAGACTGAAAATTCACCCTACTTTCCATGTAAGCTTCTTAAAACTTTATTTTGCAGATCATGAAGATCCGGACAGGCACAAAGTCAAGAGGGCTCCTCCTGTGGTGCGCACACAGTTTGAAGAGGAGATTGAACAAGTGCTAGATCACCGGGTGCTAGGCATGAGCAAGAAGAACAGGCGGACAGAATTCTTGATACATTAGAAGGGCAAGTCCGTGGCAGACGCGACTTGGGAGAAGAGTTCAAAATTATGGCAGTTCGAGAAGCAGCTGGAGGACTATCTTAAGACAGCCTCGACGAGGACGTCGACTTCAACTGGTGGGGGTGGTTTGTTAGACCCTCGAGCTGGAACTTGATGATTGTGGGCAGTAGCATGTCAAGGGGGCACTGCCTTGGCATGACAAGTGCGGGCTTCAGCAACAGTGCGGTTGGCTGGATGATGTGCATGGCGTTCAGTCAAGACAAGGCAGACTTGAGTGATGGCAAGGCGACCTTGATCAACAAAGGGCGACGGACGGGCGCATGGCACCAATTGGGCATACGGACAAGCTGTGGGATGACTCGGCTAGGCGATGGCATGATCGAGTGCTAGACGAGTGCAAGGAAAGCTTGTGGACTTTGGCATGGCAGAGACAAGGCAAGGAGGCTGGGAAAAATCCTAAGGATGGAAGCTGAGGACGCTGAGGCGCTGACATGGGCGATGGACGCGCGTGCCAACCGGAAAGTGTGCTGGCATGTGCGCTGGCGGACACGCTGGCGTGCGCGCGCGGGCAGAGCAGCTGGCGACTGAAGATTTGAAATTCAAATTTGTAACCATCCTTATCCCTTGCGGATTTTTAGGAAACGGCCCCTTGTATCATGGGATTTGCCAGCAGGCATCCCTATCCTTTTGTAACTACCGTCTGGCAGCTCTCTATAAATAGTTGTAGGCTGATTTTGGCTGAGGCAAGTTTTGTGTATCCTTGTAAGCCTCCCAAAGACGAGTGAGTCCTTTTGTTGTAATCTGCGAGTTTAATAAAAGGTTGGGAAGAGTTCCCGTAATTGTCTTGTGTGCTTTTTACGTTCTGTTAATAGCCCAAACTATCTAAGTCCCTAGTCAGCTTGTTGGCGTGTAAGACTGAAGTTGTGCTGTGTAGTGCGACTGCCGGCAGTGGTGAAAGTGAAAAAAATCACCCCTGTAACAACTTCACGCCCCTAGAAAGTGGGGTATCTGATGGCGGACAATTGCTGGTGGATGGATCAGGATGCTGATAGAATGGCTTCAGAAAGGGTGTGGCGTAGGGACGTCTGCGTCCCCTTCCGATTTGACGGTGAAGAGGGGACTTGGCCAACCCTACACAAACCTGGTCGAGAAATAGAGCCTTTCTCCTGAAGAGCCCATGGCAGGGCGAAACCACTATATTGTCCTGGTGAGAAGGGCTGGCCTCAGAGGCGAGGCGCCGCATGGGCCTCCGGAGCGTGCTGGAAGTCTGATCCCGTGACAATTGGTATCAGAGCCGTGCCGACATTGTTTCATAGTGTCCTGCACTCGCATGGAGGAAGGTGGTGTTGAGTTGAGGGAGCCTCACATCACGAAGTGTCGAGTTTGTAAAGGGGTGAGCATTGTCGGACGGTCCTTGGGAAACCTTCCCCTCGGCCTCCGAGTGTGTTGTGGTGTTGTAGGCACCCGGTGCAGAGGGCACACCGAGCGGCAGGGGGCCGCAAGTCGAGCAACTCGCGCGAGTGGCCGTGTACGAGGGCGTACACTGAGTTGGGTGGGGGAGGATGTCACGCCCCTAGAAAGTGGGGTATCTTATGGCGGACAGTTGCTGGTGGATGGATCAGGATGCTGATAGAATGGCTTCAGAAAGGTTGTGGCATAGGGACGTCTGATCACGGGCAAACATATATGCCCGAGATATTCTTTATTACTTCAATTAGTCTTGTTTATCTAAGTTATTGTATACATTTTCATGTAATTTTATATAATGTGGAGATATGTGCTAACCAACATGATTAGCCTTTGTTTTGTAGGTTTTGATGATGTTTGAGTAACTAATCCATGAGTTGGTGAAGTAGAAGCTTGGAAACGTAATTAACACATGAACGTCGGCAAGGAAGAGGCACAAAACAGCCCACCTGCGCGTTGGCAACGTGCCACGGCAAGTGGCCTCCGCGACGAAGGGCCTCCAACGCGCTGCCCAGGCAGCGTGACACGTTGCCAATGCGGCAAGGTGCTGCCTGGGCCGATTTCGGGTGATTTTCCAGAAAGCCTCCGCGTCCGTAGCGTGTCACGGAGGCCGTGCTCCGCATTGTCCTCCGTGACACGTTGCTTGATAATCCGGGAAAGATTTCTACTAATATAAATAGCACACTTAGGTTTATTTTGGAGAATGAAGACTTGGTGGAGCAAGGACGTGGGTTAGGAGCAGTTGAGGGACGAAAAAGCTAAGGGTTTTTCTCTCTTTCTTTCTTCTTTCAATCAATTATACATATGATTTACACTCATTTGAGGATGATCAATCCACAAATGAGTGGCTAATTCTCTTCCTTGCTAAGGTTTTGAACATGTGTATTGAATTTTCATTGTGAATTATATGGTTTTTCATCTTCTTCTTTCATGTTGTTCTATTAATTCTTGTTCTTACTGCATTAGTGTGTGGCCAACATTAATGTACATCTAAAAAGTCCAATTTCACTCGAGAGAGCAAGAAATTGGAAAGTTGTGAATTAATAGGGTATTGTTCTTAACTTGATTTGGGAAAATTGGGTTTTGATGTGCTTTCCTGATAGAAATATACTTGAAAACCGTATTAGTCAATTTAGGAACCGGAATTGTATTGCTAGGTCATAAATTGCATTTGATCACAGAAATGTAGACAAATGGTTTATGATTCTAAAGTGAGATTAAATACGAGAGTTTTAATCTCTAGGCTAATGTTCTTGGCTAGCAACATGAAAAGAAGAATAACCGAATTATGATTACTATCGAATTCATTACTTGTTCTTAACCTTGGCATGCTCTTATCCATAGTTTCAATTCAAGTAAATATTTGTTAATAGTTTTAGTATATAGTTTATAAACAAAATTATTTAACTTTTGGTTATATTGTTGTCAACATAATTAGAAGTAAACTAGAATATAGTATACTTAAGCAATTTTACTTATCCAGAGTCTCCTTGGATCGATACTTGGCTTACTTAGCCACTTTAATACTTGTTTGACCACGTGCACTTGCGTGTCGGTTTTTAACCCCTACCGAACCAACCGAGCAAGTTTTTGGCGCCGTTGCCGGGGAGACTTGGCAATTGGTGAAATTGTTTAAGTATAAATTTACTGTATTTTTGTTTTATTTTCTTAAGTGGTGACAACTTGGTCTTAGTATTTGTTTTAATTCTTTGTTCATTTTAATTTTTCTCTATTTCGGATACCCTCATTGACATGACATCTTGGAATATAAATGGTGGATACGCATATTTCGGTGAATCTTGCATGAATTGCGGAGGACCCCACTTGTGGCAAAACTGTAACACGTGCAATATATGTGGGTGTCAATATGGCCATTGGGGTGATTGTCCAAAGGCATATTCCCTTTCCCCAAGCCCCTACTATGATCCTTCTGTTGTTTTTTCTGAATATAGGCATGCTGAAAATGAGGACTTGGGACGCCAAGCTCGAATAGAAGACATGTTGAAACAACTCTTGGAGCAATCAGAAGCAATGAAGGAGGCGATGGCAGTATTGAGAAATCAGCAAGAAGAGAGTGCAGAGGCTCTAGAAAGGATGACCATCAAATTCACGGAGATGATCGCTGAAGCTGAAGCGTGTGATAAATCACAGACAACAGTTTTAGCCGATATTCAAGAGGAACTACAAGAGGATGACAAGGGTGAATTTTTGGATGAAGCCCAACAATTCGAATCTCTTGAGTGTCCCCGTGATGGGCTCACACTTATGGAAAATCCATTCTTGGAAGAAGAGTTAGCGTATCCCCCAGTCGACTTTAATGGTGAGATAGATGTCGATGTCGAGAAGGTATATACAAGTAAGGAGGTCAAGCAAAATGCAGTTTTAGAGTTGAGGTGTAGTGGACCACACTCTACGCATTTTTCAACATTAAATTTGGTTGACAACATAGAAATAGAGTCTTCCAAGTTTGTAGAGAAATGTCTAGAGGAGGACCAAGCACCATATATTTTGAAATTTGCTAACTCAGAAAGACAAAATGACTTCGCTTACTTAAGGACCAATAAATGCAAAAGGCAACATCTACTGTTTGGTCCTTACAATTTTTCACCACCACCCCTGGAGCATAAGAGGAAATTAGAGAAGAAATTAGGGGTGAGATTCATATCCTCAAGGTGGAGGAAAAAGTGGTGAAACTTGGTACGTCGTGCCGCGACGTAAAATTAGGCGCTGCTTGGGAGGCAACCCAAGGGTACCATGGGTACCATTTTAATTTCTTGCATTTATGTTTATTTTATTTATTTTTCATCTTGTGTTGTTTTGGTGGAAAGTTAAGCACAGATGGAGGGGAAGTCTGAGTACCCGTGGAGGAGGAAGCTAACAAGCATGAAAAAGAAAAAGTGTGGGGTCGAACACCCACTTGTCCATAGTTGAAGAAAACCATGCTGTCAGCTAGGCCTAAAGGCCTCAGGGAGTATTTCTCGCCCTTTGTAACCTTTAGTTTGATGCTATGCGGACATAGCATGATTTAAGTGTGGGGTGAGGGAAATTTCTAGAAAATTTCAAAATTTCTGTGCTTAATGATTTTTGGTGAATGTAATGCTTGTACAAAAGTTCGTGAGAAATTTGAAAATTTGAAAAATTTGAAAATTTTTTGTGAATTAAGCATGACTTCATCACCCGTTGGTTTTTCTTTTCGGTTCTTTTCCGACGGGGGGTATTTGAACCGAAGAATAAATTTTTTTTTTCTTTTTTCTTTTCTTTTTTCTTTCTTTCCTTGGTCTGTATATAAAGTATTTTTTGTCATAGCTAGGGACTGTTTCCGACGATGGATGGATGACGACCGTCTTGAGGAAAATTAGTCGATAGGTTTTGGGTTTTTGAAACCATAACTAATTGGTGCTTGATGTTCTTGTTATGTGCTATACGTGATTGTAAGAGGCAAGTATGTTCAGCATGAAGCATGCAAGTGTATAACTTTGTTTGAGACACTTAGGCTCTTGAATTTGACTCAATATGATGGAAGCTTAATTCTGAATTCTTGTGATTAGCTGAGTAAGAGTCTACTGATTGTGTCTTGATTTGAGCATGTGCCATGAGTGTAAGGTTTTTGAGTATTCCGTGCTATTGTGGATTGTCTAGAACTTGCCTGGTGTGTTTATAAAACGAAATGAAGGATGTGAATTGGAGGAAATGATATAGGCATTTCTTTGAATGAACCAACTTTTTATCCCTCATTATACCTACCTTGAAAAATTAATCCTAGTTAACCCCATTGAGCCTTGAGCCTATTCTTTGACACCTGCAACATAAGCTTAATCCTTTTTCTTTCATTAGCCTTGAATTTGATCCAAAACTCGTAAGCGCTTAAAGGAAAAATCTGGAAGAGTAAAGGAGTGATAAGAATGAAAAGAAAGGGAAAGTAGCAATTGTAAGAGTTGAGAAAGGTCAAGGGTGCACTTTTTTGAATATGGGTGAGTATTAGTAGGGAGTAAGAAAACAAATAAATGAAAAGTTACTTATAGAACTCCTTACTAATAAGTAAAAGTGCCTAAAGAAATGGGGGAACAAAAGAGGAAAAAGAAAGATGAAAAGAGAAAAAGGTGAAGTGAGGGAAGGGAAGTTTGTAATGAAGGCGTGATGTATTAAAAGCGCTTAGGAAAGATAGTCACTATTACTGATCATAATAGTACCTACCCGCACCTGAGTTACATTACAACCTAAAAAGTCCTACTTGATCTTGCATTCATACATCCTTATATTAGTGGAATAAAACACTAAGGGCAAGCTTATGGGTCACTACATGATGCGTGTGAATTCTTTGTGAGAGTGAGCGTAATTCTATTCATGTACCCACACATGTTGTGATGTAAAAAATTGTTTTTGCGTGTGATTGGGTAACTCTCTTTCCGTGAGGGGCACATGTTGAAAGAAGGATATATTTCATGTGGGATTTCTTAATCAGATGATTTGCATGAGTTTGCTAAAATTGAGAGTCGATTCTTGAGGTTAAGAAGTCTTAACATGGTTGTACTTCATTTCAATGATCAAATCAGGCATGCTCTATTTTTAGCTTGTATCTTACGTAATCATTATAGCCGTAACCTAAATTATCTTGCTAAATTAGTTATGTAGGAGTCTCCATTTGCATGATATGTAAAAGGTTGTTCGAGGACGAACAAGGCTTTAAGTGTGGGGTTGTGATCACGGGCAAACATATATGCCCGAGATACTCTTTATTACTTCAATTAGTCTTGTTTATCTAAGTTATTGTATACATTTTCATGTAATTTTATATAATGTGGAGATATGTGCTAACCAACATGATTAGCCTTTGTTTTGTAGGTTTTGATGATGTTTGAGTAACTAATCCATGAGTTGGTGAAGTAGAAGCTTGGAAACGGAATTAACACGTGAACGTCGGCAAGGAAGAGGCACAAAACAGCCCACCTGCGCGTTGGCAACGTGCCACGGCAGGTGGCCTCCGCGACGAAGGGCCTCCAACGCGCTGCCCAGGCAGCGTGACACGTTGCCAACGCGGCAAGGTGCTGCCTGGGCCGATTTCGGGTGATTTTCCAGAAAGCCTCCGCGTCCGTAGCGTGTCACGGAGGCCGTGCTCCGCGTTGGCCTCCGTGACACGTTGCTTGTTAATCCGGGAAAGATTTCTACTAATATAAATAGCACACTTAGGTTTATTTTGGAGAATGAAGACTTGGTGGAGCAAGGACGTGGGTTAGGAGCAGTTGAGGGACGAAAAAGCTAAGGGTTTTTCTCTCTTTCTTTCTTCTTTCAATCAATTGTACGTATGATTTACACTCATTTGAGGATGATCAATCCACAAATGAGTGGCTAATTCTCTTCCTTGCTAAGGTTTTGAACATGTGTATTGAATTTTCATTGTGAATTATATGGTTTTTCATCTTCTTCTTTCATGTTGTTCTATTAATTCTTGTTCTTACTGCATTAGTGTGTGGCCAACATTAATGTACATCTAAAAAGTCCAATTTCACTCGAGAGAGCAAGAAATTGGAAAGTTGTGAATTAATAGGGTATTGTTCTTAACTTGATTTGGGAAAATTGGGTTTTGATGTGCTTTCCTGATAGAAATATACCTGAAAGCCGTATTAGTCAATTTAGGAACCGGAATTGTATTGCTAGGTCATAAATTGCATTTGATCACAGAAATGTAGACGAATGGTTTATGATTCTAAAGTGAGATTAAATACGAGAGTTTTAATCTCTAGGCTAATGTTCTTGGCTAGCAACATGAAGAGAAGAATAACCGAATTATGATTACTATCGAATTCATTACTTGTTCTTAACCTTGGCATGCTCTTATCCATAGTTTCAATTCAAGTAAATATTTGTTAATAGTTTTAGTATATAGTTTATAAACAAAATTATTTAACTTTTGGTTATATTGTTGTCAACATAATTAGAAGTAAACTAGAATATAGTATACTTAAGCAATTTTACTTATCCAGAGTCTCCTTGGATCGATACTTGGCTTACTTAGCCACTTTATTACTTGTTTGACCACGTGCACTTGCGTGTCGGTTTTTAACCCCTACCGAACCAACCGAGCAATGTCTGCGTCCCCTTCCGATTTGACGGTGAAGAGGGGACTTGGCCAACCCTACACAAACCTGGTCGGGAACTGGAGCCGTTCTCCTGAAGAGCCCATGGAAGGGCGAAACCAGTATATTGCCCTGGTGAGAAGGGCTGGCCTCAGAGGCGAGGCGCCGCATGGGCCTCCGGAGCGTGCTGGAAGTCCGAGCCCGTGACACCATCCATGGTGATGACGGGTGATGGAGAATTAGGGTTCGATTCCGGAGAGGGAGCCTGAGAAACGGCTACCCACATCCAAGGAAGGCAGCAGGCGCGCAAATTACCTAATCCTGACACGAGGAGGTAGTGACAATAAATAATAATACCGGGCTCTATGAGTCTGGTAATTGGAATGAGTACAATCTAAATCCCTTAACGAGGATCCATTGGAGGGCAAGTCTGGTGCCAGCAGTCACGGTAATTCTAGCTCCAATAGCGTATATTTAAGTTGTTGCAGTTAAAAAGCTCGTAGTTGGACTTTGGGATGGGCCGGTCGGTCCGCCCTAGGTGTGCACCGGTCGTCTCGTCCCTTGGCCTTAATTGGCCGGGTCGTGCCTCCGGCGCTGTTACTTTGAAGAAATTAAAGTGCTCAAAGCAAGACTACTGTTACAGGCTTAGTTTTTCAAAGGCTGTGGGGACAGCTTAAGTTGGCTAACTTCTACTCAAGCTTCAGTCCTCTTGTTGCTTATGAGGCACAAAATGTGCTAAGGATTGGATGGAAAGTTAAAGGCAAGAAGTAAAAGGGATTGAACCTTGGCGGAGGTGTTATTAATGGATTGTGGGACTAGAAGAATATATTAGAGCTCCGCACCCGAAGAATGTAATTCGAAAAGCATGGCGTTATCTTTCGTATCATGCGCTTTTTGGATCTTTTGCACGTCGTTGGTGTATTTTATGTATGTGCGGTGGTGCACGACGCAAGTTGCACTTGTACTATGTCGGCCGAGTGCGAGGGACGTTGGGAGGCATGCCCATGCCAGCCGAGTGCGAGGGCCGCTGGGGGCATGCCCATGCCGGCTGAGTGTGAGGGACGTTGGGGGGAATGCCCATGTCGGCCGAGTGCGAGGGCCGCTGGGGGGTATGCCCATGCCGGTCGATTGCGAGGGTCGTTGGGCGCATGTCCATGCCGGCCGAGTGCGAGGGATGTTGGGGGCATGCCCCTGTCGGCCGAGTGCGAGGGCCGCTGGGCGCATGCCCGGGTCCGCCGAGGGCGAGGGACGTATGCCCATGTCGGCCGACTGCGGCAGCCGCTGGTCGCATGCCTATGCCGGCCGATGGCGAGGGACGTTGAGGGACATGCCCATGTCGGCTGAGTGCGAGGGACGTTGGGGGCATGCCCATGCCGACCGAGCGCGAGGGCCGCTGGGCGCATGCCCATGCCGACCGAGGGCGAGGGACGCTAGGCGCATGCCCATGCCGGCCAAGCGCGAGGGCCGCTGGGCGCATGCCCATGCCGGCCGAGCGCGAGGGACGCTGGGCGCATGCCCATGCCGGCCGAGTGCGAGGGACGCTGGGCGCATGCCCATGCCCGTTGAGGGTGAGGGACGTTGAGGGGCACGCCCTTGTCGGCCGAGCGCGAGGGACGTTGCGGGGCATGCCCATGCCGGTCGAGTGCGAGGGCCGCTGGGGGCATGCCCATGCCGACCGACCGCGAGGGACGCTGGGCGCATGCCCATGCCGGCAGAGGGCGAGGGACGCTGGGCGCATGTCCATGCCGGCCGAGCGCGAGGGTCGCTGGGCGCATGCCCATGCCGGCCGAGTGCGGGGGACGCTGGGCACATGCCCATGCCATCGGAGTGCGGGGGACGCTGGGCGCATGCCCATGCCGGCCGAGTGCGGGGGACGCTGGGCGCATGCCCATGCCGGCCGAGTGCGAGGGACGCTGCTCGCATGCCCATGCCCGTAGAGGGCAAGAGACGTTGAGGGGCACGCCTATGTCTGCGGAGTGCGAGGGACGTTGCGGGGCATGCCCTTGCCGGTCAAGTGCGAGGGCCGCTGGGGGCATGCCCATGCTGGCCGAGTGCGAGGGACGTGGGGTGCATGCCCACGCCCGTCGAGGGCGAGGAACGTTGAGGGGCACGCCCATGTTGACCGACTGCGAGGGACGTTTGGGGGAATGCCCATGTCGGCCGAGTGGGAGGGCCGCTGGGGGGCATGCCCATGCCGGTCGAGTGCGAGGGCCAGTGGGCGCATGTCCATGCCTGCCGAGCGCGAGGGGCGTTTGGGGGCATGCCCCTGCCGGCCGAGCGCGAGGGCCGCTGGGCGCATGCCCGTGTCGGCCGAGGGCGAGGGACGTATGCCCATGTCGGTCGAGTGCGGCAGCCGCGGGGCGCATGCCCATGCCGGCCGAGGGCGAGGGACGTTGAGGGACATGCCCATGTCGGTCGAGTGCGAGGGACGTTGGGGGAATGCCCATGCCAACCGAGCGAGAGGGATGTTGAGGGGCACGCCTATGTCGGCCGAGCGAGAGGGACGTTGCGGGGCATGCCCATGCCGGTCGAGGGCGAGGGCCGCTGGGATCATGCCCATGTCGGCCGAGGGCGAGGGAGGGTGGGCGCATGCCCAAGTCGGCCGAGCGAGAGGGCCGCTGGGCGCAAGCCCATGCCGGCCGAGCGCGAGGGCCGCTGGGCGCATTCCCATGCCTGCCGAGTGCGAGGGACGCTGGGCGCATGCCCATGCCGGCCGAGTGCGAGGGACGCTGGGCGCATGCCCATGCCCGTTGAGGGTGTGGGACGTTGAGGGTCACGCCCTTGTCGGCCGAGCGCGAGGGACGTTGCGGGGTATGCCCATGCCGGTCGAGTGCGAGGGCCGTTTGGGGCATGCCCATGCCGGCCGACCACGAGGGACGCTGGGAGCATGCCCATGCCGGAAGAGGGCGAGGGACGCTGGGCGCATGTCCATGCCGGCCGAGCGCGAGGGTCGCTGGGCGCATGCCCATGCCGGCCGAGTGCGGGGGACGCTGGGCGCATGTCCATGTCGGCCGAGCGAGAGGGACGTTGCGGGGCATGCCCATGCCGGTCGAGGGCGAGGGCCGCTGGGATCATGCCCATGTCGGCCGAGGGCGAGGGAGGGTGGGCGCATGCCCAAGTCGGCCGAGCGAGAGGGCCGCTGGGCGCAAGCCCATGCCGGCCGAGCGCGAGGGCCGCTGGGCGCATTCCCATGCCTGCCGAGTGCGAGGGACGCTGGGCGCATGCCCATGCCGGCCGAGTGCGAGGGACGCTGGGCGCATGCCCATGCCCGTTGAGGGTGTGGGACGTTGAGGGTCACGCCCTTGTCGGCCGAGCGCGAGGGACGTTGCGGGGTATGCCCATGCCGGTCGAGTGCGAGGGCCGTTTGGGGCATGCCCATGCCGGCCGACCACGAGGGACGCTGGGAGCATGCCCATGCCGGAAGAGGGCGAGGGACGCTGGGCGCATGTCCATGCCGGCCGAGCGCGAGGGTCGCTGGGCGCATGCCCATGCCGGCCGAGTGCGGGGGACGCTGGGCGCATGTCCATGTCGGCCGAGCGAGAGGGACGTTGCGGGGCATGCCCATGCCGGTCGAGGGCGAGGGCCGCTGGGATCATGCCCATGTCGGCCGAGGGCGAGGGAGGGTGGGCGCATGCCCAAGTCGGCCGAGCGAGAGGGACGTTGCGGGGCATGCCCATGCCGGTCGAGGGCGAGGGCCGCTGGGATCATGCCCATGTCGGCCGAGGGCGAGGGAGGGTGGGCGCATGCCCAAGTCGGCCGAGCGAGAGGGCCGCTGGGCGCAAGCCCATGCCGGCCGAGCGCGAGGGCCGCTGGGCGCATTCCCATGCCTGCCGAGTGCGAGGGACGCTGGGCGCATGCCCATGCCGGCCGAGTGCGAGGGACGCTGGGCGCATGCCCATGCCCGTTGAGGGTGTGGGACGTTGAGGGTCACGCCCTTGTCGGCCGAGCGCGAGGGACGTTGCGGGGTATGCCCATGCCGGTCGAGTGCGAGGGCCGTTTGGGGCATGCCCATGCCGGCCGACCACGAGGGACGCTGGGAGCATGCCCATGCCGGAAGAGGGCGAGGGACGCTGGGCGCATGTCCATGCCGGCCGAGCGCGAGGGTCGCTGGGCGCATGCCCATGCCGGCCGAGTGCGGGGGACGCTGGGCGCATGTCCATGTCGGCCGAGCGAGAGGGACGTTGCGGGGCATGCCCATGCCGGTCGAGGGCGAGGGCCGCTGGGATCATGCCCATGTCGGCCGAGGGCGAGGGAGGGTGGGCGCATGCCCAAGTCGGCCGAGCGAGAGGGCCGCTGGGCGCAAGCCCATGCCGGCCGAGCGCGAGGGCCGCTGGGCGCATTCCCATGCCTGCCGAGTGCGAGGGACGCTGGGCGCATGCCCATGCCGGCCGAGTGCGAGGGACGCTGGGCGCATGCCCATGCCCGTTGAGGGTGTGGGACGTTGAGGGTCACGCCCTTGTCGGCCGAGCGCGAGGGACGTTGCGGGGTATGCCCATGCCGGTCGAGTGCGAGGGCCGTTTGGGGCATGCCCATGCCGGCCGACCACGAGGGACGCTGGGAGCATGCCCATGCCGGAAGAGGGCGAGGGACGCTGGGCGCATGTCCATGCCGGCCGAGCGCGAGGGTCGCTGGGCGCATGCCCATGCCGGCCGAGTGCGGGGGACGCTGGGCGCATGCCCATGCCATCCGAGTGCGGGGGACGCTGGGCGCATGCCCTTGCCGGACGAGTGCGGGGGACGCTGGGCGCATGCCCATGCCGGTCGAGTGCGAGGGAGGCTGGGCGCATGGCCATGCCCGTAGAGGGCGAGAGACGTTGAGGGGCATGCCCATGTCTGCGGAGCGCGAGGGACGTTGCGGGGCATGCCCTTGCCGATCAAGTGCGAGGGTCACTGGGGGCATGCCCATGCTGGCCGAGTGCGAGGGACGTGGGGTGCATGCCCACGCCCGTCAAGGGCGAGGAACGTTGAGGGGCACGCCCATGTCGGCCGAGTGTGAGGGACGTTTGGGGGAATGCCCATGTCGGCCGAGTGCGAGGGCCGCTGGGGGCATGCCCATGCCGGTCGAGTGCGAGGGCCAGTGGGCGCATGTCCATGCCGGCCGACCGCGAGGGACGTTTGGGGGCATGCCCCCGCCGTCGAGCGCGAGGGCCGCTGGGCGCATGCCCGTGTCGGCCGAGGGCGAGGGACGTATGCCCATGTCGGCCGAGTGCGGCAGCCGCGGGGCGCATGCCCATGCCGGCCGAGGGCGAGGGACGTTGAGGGACATGCCCATGTTGGTCGAGTGCGAGGGACGTTGGGGGAATACCCATGCCGACCGAGCGAGAGGGACGTTGAGGGGCACGCCTATGTCGGCAGAGCGAGAGGGACGTTGCGGGGCATGCCCATGTCGGTCGATGGCGAGGGCCGCTGGGATCTTGCCCATGTCGGCCGAGGGCGAGGGAGGGTGGGCGCATGCCCAAGTCGGCCGAGCGCGAGGGCCGCTGGGCGCAAGCCCATGCCGGCCGAGCACGAGGGCCGCTGGGCGCAAGCCCATGCCGGCCGAGCGCGAGGGCCGCTGGGCGCATTCCCATGCCAGCCGAGTGCGAGGGACGCTGGGCGCATGCCCATGCCGGCCGAGTGCGAGGGGCGTTGGGCTCATTCGCAGGCCCGTTAAGACCGAGGGACGTTGAGGGGCACGCCCATGTGAAGATTTGGTGTTCTATTTCTTGGATGGCGTCCAGAATTGGGCCAAACAAGAGTTGCACCGGCACCAGGTCAAAGACGTAGATGAGGCCATTGTAGCAGCCGAGTCTTTGACAGATTTCCGCTCGGCAAAGCATCCGGGCTAAAGAGGGCGCCCGACGGCAGGTTGCTGCCAAGACAGAATGAGGAGAGAGGGACAGAGGCATGTCTGTCGCCAATCGGGGTCGTGACGGCAAAGGCAACCGCAACCGATCATCTCAATTCCGCAAAGACTGTGAGAAGCGGAAGAAGGGAGTCAACCATCGTGACGGGTGTTATTTGTGCGGGGACTCCTCTCACATGTACAGAAACTGCCTGAAGTTAGGAAGACTTGGGGCCATGACAGTAGCAGACCAACAATCTGCTCCCACATGTCCGCCAGCCACGGCCGAGACCATCGGACAGAAGGAACAAGGGGGCGGATCTGCCCGAGGAAAAGACAAGGCATTGGGCTTGTTCAACCACATAACCTTGTTCAACCACATGGCACTTGCAGCCATATCAGCCCAGCCGCCTCGTGTGAGGCCACGAGAATCCTTATTCATAGATTCTTGGGTGAACAGCAAGCCTGTCCGCATCATGGTGGACACCGGAGAAACACACAATTTCATGACGAATGCAACGGCTAGGGAGCTAGTGCTCACTTTCATCTCTAGCGACACGCTGCTAAAAACGGTTAATGCTCTCCCCACTCAGGTAAACGGATTTTCTCCTGATGTTCCTATTTCTCTAGGAGCTTGGCATGGCAGAACCAACTTCACTGTGGAACCCATGGACGTGTTCGACATCGTGCTGGGGCTAGATTTCTGGTACGAAATAAATGCCTTCATTTCTCCCCATCTCAACCAGCTGCACATCAGTGACCAAGGAGGCTCCTGCATAGTGCCGCTAGTCCGTGTGCCCCAAAAGGGCATGCAATTGTCAGCCATGCAATTGTGCAAGGGATTCAAGAAAGGAGAGCCAACTTTCCTTGCCACTGTTGTGGAGGTACCAAAGCTTGAGGCAGAACCTATCCCGGCATGCATTCATCATATCCTAACAGAGCACAAGGACATCATGCCGGAAGAACTCCCAATGAAACTGCCTCCCCACCGGGAGGTCGACCACCAGATCGAGCTTATTCCCGGAGCCAAGACACCTGCCATGTCCCCCTACCGCATGGAACCCTCGAAGCTTGAAGAGCTGAGGCAGCTGACCGAACTTGCTACAGGACAGCAGCCTAATACCCCACAATCCTTCACCGTCAATGCCGGACTGCGGAATCCTGGCGCCTATCACTTGGCCAAGGGGTGGGAAGAACAGGTAGATATGGCAAGGTCCTACTTGGACACGATACCACTTTGTCACGGGCTTAGTTTTTCAAAGGTCGTGGGGACAGCTTAAGTTGGCTAACTTCTACTCAAGCTTCAGTCCTCTTGTTGCTTATGAGGCACAAAATGTGCTAAGGATCGGACGGCAAGTTAATGGCAAGAAGTAAAGCAACGAAGACAAGATGTTGAGGCGAAAGAGCCCTTTTACTTCACTAAGTATTAACAAATCTGAAAATGTGAAGATTGGAAGCTGATTACAATGGCTGCCCCTTGAGGCCTATTTATACTACATACAAGTCCCTACACTAAGTGCCAGATGGCTGTGTCAATGTGGTTGTGGCAGGCAAGTCAGTCATACTGGCATGATTGGTGTGGCAGGTACGTCAGGCATGCTTGTTGTGGCAGGCAGTGTCAGGCGGTTGTGGCAGCCAATGTCAGGCATGCTGCATCAGGCGTGCAGACAGAGTTAGGCATGCTGCATCACGCGTGCAGGCAGACCATGTCAGGCGCGCAGGCATGCTTTTGCCGGCGTGTCAGGCATGCATGTTGGGCAGCTCCAAGGTGCTGTGTTGCCCTGCCTTTGGCTCTTGCTATGGGCAGCTTGTTGGTCTGAATACTTGGGCTCGGCACGTCCGTTGTGTTGGAAAAATGCGGCAAATTTAATGGATTTGCTAGCGGGGCGGTACACTACGCTCTGTATAAATTAACATGGGATAACATTATAGGATTTCGGTCCTATTACGTTGGCCTTAGGGATCAGAGTAATGATTAATAGGGACAGTCGGGGGCATTCGTATTTCATAGTAAAAGGTGAAATTCTTGGATTTATGAAAGACGAACAACTGCGATAGCATTTGCCAAGGATGTTTTCATTAATCAAGAATGAAAGTTGGGGGCTCGAAGATAATCAGATACCGTCCTAGTTTCAACCATAAACGATGCCGACCAGGGATCGGCGTATGTTGCTTTTAGGACTCCGCCGGCAGCTTATGAGAAATCAAAGTTTTTGGGTTCCGGGGGGAGTATGGTCGCAAGGCTGAAACTTAAAGGAATTGACGGAAGGGCACCACCAGGAGTGGAGCCTGCGTGTTCCGCCTCGCCAGCAAATCTATTAAATTTGCCGCATTTTTCCCCTCGACAAACAAGCCAAGGCCAAGGCTTCAGACCAACCTGCTGCCCACAGCATGAGCCCAAAAGCTGCCCAAAATGCATGCCTGACACGCCTGAAGAAGCATGCCTGCGCGCCTGACGCAGCATGCCTTACTCTGCCTGCAGGACTGACACAGCATGCCTGACACAGCCGCCTGACACTGCCTGCCAGCCTGCCACAGCCATCATGACAAGCATGCCTGCCTGCCTGCCACAACCATCATGCCAGCATGCCAGCCTACTTGTCATAGCCATTTTAACTCAGCCATTTGGCATGTACTATAGAGACTTCTGTATAGTATAAATAGGCCTCAAAGGGGCAGCACTTGTATGAAGCTTCCATCTTGTATTTTCAGGCTAATAGAAGTATAAAGGGCTCTTTAGCCTCAAACTGACTTGTCTTCCTTTGCTTTATTTCTTACTTGCAACCTGCCATTCGATCCTTAGCACGTTTAGTGCCTCCTAAGCGACAAAGGACTGAAACTTGAGTAAACTTTAGCCAACTTAAGTTGTCTGCACGGCCTTAAAAAGATAATCCTGTGACAAGTGGTATCAGAGCGACGACAATGGCAAACCGCGAGGAAGACATAGCAGCATCCTTAGGAGACAATCAGGGCATGGAGCCCCATAGGAAGTCATTACCGGAGGTTCATAACAGGCTACTCTAAGATAGCTGCACCACTCACCGATCTATTGAAGAAGGGTCGGGAGTGGGAGTGGGGCAGTTCATGCCAAATGGCTTTTGAGGAGCTCAAGACCGCCATCACAAAGGAACCAGTCCTCTCCCTGCCAGACTTCAGCAACGCTTTTGACGTGCATGCCAATGCCTCAGACTATGCAATTGGTGGCGTCCTGATGCAAGAGGGCCACCCTATTGCTTTCGAGAGTCGAAAGCTAAATGAAGCGGAGCGGCGGTACACTGTCCATGAGAAGGAGATGACGGCCATAGTCCACTGTCTAAGGACTTGGCGTCACTATTAGCTAGGCTCCCACTTCACTGTCAAGACTGACAATGTAGCCACAAGCTATTTTCAGTCACAACCGAAGCTGACTCCCAAGCAGGTCCGCTGGCAAGACTTTCTGGCCGAGTTTGACTTCACTTTGGAGTACAAACCTGGTCGGACTAATGTCATTGCAGATGCTCTAAGCTGGAAGGCAGTTCTTGCACCCCTTGTTAGCACAAGCAGCAGCGACATCACCGACACTATTAAGGAAGGAATGTAGCATGACCCGGTTGCAAAGTAACTCCTTGCCTTAGCCAGCCAGGGCAAGACAAAGAAATTTTGGGAGGAGGATGGCTTGCTGTATACAACCGGCAGGCGAGTTTATGTGCCGAGGTGGGAAAATCTGAGGCGCCTCTTGATCAAGGAGGGACATGACACGGCCTGGGCAGGCCATCCGGGGCAGAAGAGAACGTTGGCGCTGCTGGAGGCAGCCTACTATTGGCCGCACATGCGGGATGATGTGGAGAGTTATGTCCGCACCTGCCTCATCTGCCAGCAGGATAAAATAGAGAGCAAGTTGCCAGGTGGCCTTCTAGAGCCACTGCTTGTAGTGGACCGACCATGGGACAACGTCACCATGGACTTCATTACCTGCTTGCCGAATTCAGAGGGGTTTGGCACAATCATGGTCGTGGTGGACAGGTTCTCCAAGTATGCAACCTTCACCGCAACCACGGCTAGTTGCAAAGCCAGAGAGGCAGCAAGACTCTTCTTGCGGGATGTAGTCAAGTATTGGGGAGTGCCGAGGCACTTCATTAGAGACCGCGAGCCCCGCTTCACAGGAGCTTTTTGGAAGGAATTGTTCAATTTACTGGGGTCCGAATTGCACTTCTCCCCCAGCTTCCACCTGCAAACTGATGGTCAGACGGAACAGGTCAACTGCCTCCTCGAATGCTATCTGCGGCACTTTGTCAGTGCTAACCAGAAAGATTGGGCAAAGCTGCTTGACACAGCCCAATTCTCATACAATCTGCAGAGAAGTGAAGCCACAGGTAAGAGTCCCTTCGAACTTGCTATAGGACAACAGCCGAATACCCCACAATCCTTGCCTGTCAATGCCGGATTGCGGAATCCCGGCGCCTATCACCTGGCCAAAGCGTGGGGAGAACAGGTAGACATGGCGAGGTCCTACTTGGACAAAGCAGCCCGAAAGATGAAAAAGTTCGCCGACAGGAAGTGTCGGCCAGTGCACTACCAAATCGGGGATAAGGTAATGGTCAAGCTCAACCCACGGCAATTCAAGTCCCTGCGAGGCGTCAACCAGAATCTCATTAGGCGCTATGAGGGACCTTTCGAAATTGTTGCCAAGGTGGGCAAAATTTCCTACAAACTGAACATGCCGCCTCACCTGAAACTATATCCAGTCTTCCATGCTAGTCAACTAAAGTCGTATCATGAAGACAAGGAAGACGTGGAACGGGGCCGGACGGGTCGTCAACAGATTTTTATCGCTCCGGCAGCCACTGAAAAACAGATTGAGGCTATTCTTGACCACCAACTTATTCGGGGCAAAGGTTGGGGCAACTCAAGTGCCAAATTTCTTGTGCACTGGAAGGGACAGTCGCCGGAGGACGCTTCGTGGGAAAAATTCGAAGACTTGTGGCAGTTCAAAGACGAAGTCCACAAGTACTTGCAGATGTGTGGCGCCGCGGTCGTCGCCAACTCAGGTGGGGGAGAGTGTTCCGCCCTGCCAGCAAATCTATTAAATTTGCCGCATTTTTCCCCTCGACAAACAAGCCAAGGCCAAGGCTTCAGACCAACCTGCTGCCCACAGCATGAGCCTAAAAGCTGCCAAAAATGCATGCCTGACACGCCTGAAGAAGCATGCCTGCGCGCTTGACGCAGCATGCCTGACTCTGCCTGCAGGACTGACACAGCATGCCTGACACAGCCGCCTGACACTCCCTGCCATCCTGCCACAACCATCATGACAAGCATGCCTGCCTGCCTGCCACAACCATCATGCCCGCATGCCAGCTTGCTTGTCATAGCCATTTTAACTCAGCCATTTGGCATGTACTATAGAGACTTCTGTATAGTATAAATAGGCCTCAAAGAGGCAGCACTTGTATGAAGCTTCCATCTTGTATTTTCAGGCTAATAGAAGTATAAAGGGCTCTTTGGCCTCAAACTGACTTGTCTTCCTTTGCTTTATTTCTTACTTGCAACCTGCCATTCAATCCATAGCACGTTTAGTGCCTCCTAAGCGACAAAGGACTGAAACTTGAGTAAACTTTAGCCAACATAAGTTGTCCGCACGGCCTTAAAAAGATAAGCCCGTGACACTGCGGCTTAATTTGACTCAACACGGGGAAACTTACCAGGTCCAGATATAGTAAGGATTGACAGACTAAGATCTCTTTCTTGATTCTATGGGCGGTGGTGCATGGCCGTTCTTAGTTGGTGGAGCGATTTGTCTGGTTAATTCCGTTAACGAATAAGACCTCAGCCTGCTAACTAGCTATGCGGAGGTATCCCTTCGCGACCAGCTTCTTAGAGGGACTACGGCCTTTTAGGCCGCGGAAGTTTGAGGCAATAACAGGTCTGTGATGCCCTTAGATGTTCTGGGCCACACGCGCGCTACACTAATGTATTCAACGAGTTTATAGCCTTGGCCAATAGGCCCGGGTAATCTTTGAAATTTCATCGTGATGGGGATAGATCATTGAAATTGTTGGTCTTCAACGAGGAATTCCTAGTAAGCTCGAGTCATCATCTCACGTTGACTACGTCCCTG
>JASDFA010000020.1:73942500-73955000 GCA_035772735.1 Datura wrightii
GCGCTCGGCCTGAGGGAGCATGCCCCCCAACGTCCCTCGCGCTCGGCCGGCATGGACATGCGCCCAACGGCCCTCACACTCGACCGGCATGGGCATGCCCCCTAGCGGCCCTCGCACCCGGCCGATGTGGGCATTCCCCCCAACGTCCCTCGCACCCAGCCGACGTGGGCCCCCTCAACGTTCCTTGCCCTCGACGGGCATGCGCATGCACCCAGCTTCCCTCGCACTCGGCTGGCATGGGCATGCCCCCAGCGGCCCTCGCACTCGACCGGCAAGGGCATGCCCCGCAATGTCCCTCGCGCTCGGCCAACATAGGCGTGCCTCTCAACGTCCCTCGCCCTCGGCCGGCATGGGAATGCGCCAAGCGTCCCTCGCACTTGGCAGGCATGGCCATGCGAAAAGCGACCCTCGCGCTCGGCCGGCATGGACATGCGCCCAGCGTCCCTCGCCCTCGGCCGGCATGGGCATGCGCCCAGCGGCCCTCGCGCTCGGCCGGCATGGGCATGCCCCCAACGTCCCTCGCGCTCCGCCGGCATGGGCATGCGCCCAGCGGCCCTCGCGCTCGTCCGGCATGGGCATGGCCCCAGCAGCCCTTGCACTCCAAAGGCATGGGTAAGCCCCGCAACGTCCCTCGCGCTCGGCCGACATGGGTGTGCCCCTCAATGTCCCTCGCCCTACACGGGCATGGGCATGCGCCCAGCGTCCCTCGCACTCGGCCGGCATGGGCATGCGCCCAGTGTCCCTCGCACTCGGCCGGCATGGGCATGCGCCCAGTGTCCCTCGCACTCCGCCGGCATGGGCATGCGCCCAGCGTCCCACGCACTTCGCCGGCATGGGCATGCGCCCAGCGGCCCTCGCGCTCGGCCAGCATGGACATGCGCCCAGCGTCCCTCGCCTTCGGCCGGCATGGACATGCGCCCAGCGTCCCTCGCACTCGTCTAGCATGGGCATGCGCCCAGCGGCCCTCACGCTCGGCCGGCAAGGGCATGCGCCCAGCGGCCCTCACGCTCGGCCGACATGGATATGCGCCCAGCGGCCCTCGCGCTCGGTCGGCATGGGCATTCCCCGAAATGTCCCTCGCACTCGACCGGCATGGGCATGTCCCACAACGGCCCTCGCGCTCGGCCAACAAGGGCGTGCCCCTCAACGGGCATGGACATGCGCCCAGCGTCCTTCGCACTCGGCCGGCATGGGCATGCGCCTAGCGTCCCTCGCACTCGGCCGGCATGGGCATGCGCCCAGCGTCCCTCGCGCTTGGGCGTCCCTTGCGCTTGGGCGTCCCTCGCCCTCGGCCGGCATGGGCATGCGCCCGGAGGCCCTCACGCTCGGACGGCATGGGCATGCACCTAACGTCCCTCGCGCTCGGCCGGCATGGGCATGGCCCCAGCGGCCCTCGCACACCACAGGCATGGGAATGCCCCGCAACGGCCCTCGCGCTCGGCCGACAAGGGCGTGCCCCTCAACGTCCCTCGCCCTCAACGGGCATGGGCATGCGCCCAGCGTCCCTCGCACTCGGCCGGCAAGGGCATACGCCGAGCGTCCCTTGCCCTCGGCCGGCATGGGCATGCGCACAGCGGGCCTCGCGCTCGGCCGGTATGGATATGCGCCCAGCGGCCCTCGCGCTCGGTCGGCATGGGCATGCCCCGCAACGTCCCCCGCACTCGGCCGACATGGGCACGTCCCTCAACGTCCCTCGCCTCGGCCGGCATGGGCATGCGCCCAGGGGCTGCCGCAGTCGGCCGACATGGGCATACGTCCCTCGCCCTCGGCCGACCCGGGCATGCGCCCAGCGGCCCTCGCACTTGGCCGGCAGGGGCATGCCCCCCAACGTCCCTCGCACTCGGCTGGCATGGACGTGCGCCCAACGGCCCTCGCACTCGACCGACATGGGCATGCCCCCCAGCGGCCCTCGCACTTGGCCGACATGGGCATTCCCCCCAACATCCCTCGCACTCGGTCGACATAGTACAACTACAACTTGCGTCGTGCACCACCGCACATACATAAAATACACCAACGACGTGCGAAAGATCCAAAAAGCGCATGATACGAAAGTTAATGCCACGCTTTTCGCTTTACATTTTTCGGGTGCGGAGCTCTAATTTATTCTTCTAGTCCCACAATCCATTACTAACGCCTCCGCCAAGGTTCAATCACATATTCTTGCGTCCTCCTCACCTTTGTATATTGATTTTTACTAATTTTGTGTATTTTCGTATTTTTTAAAATTAATTTATGTGTTTTTTTTAATTTTAATTTTATTATGTTGCGTTTTTTGTACTAATTATGTGGTTTCATTTTTGGAGTACTTTTCCCTAGAGTTTTTACATTTTTATTAAAATTTTCCTATTATGTATATATTTTTCCACTATTTTTTTGAATTTTCGCATTTAAAATTAAAAAAATTTTAAAAATATTATTTTTTATAAAAACTATTATTTACAACATTTATAATCCATTTGTGAGTGCTTTAGCTTGGTTGTACATTAGAATGTGCACATTTGAGTTGTACATGTCTAGTAAGATTCTCTGGCTAAAACATGTCTACTCCTGACACCTTGGCTTTTTTTTTAAGCATATATAAGGGGGGTAGAGGTGTTGGAATGCACCTGGGTGGACTGATGCCCACTGACATTGGCGCCCATGGGCCATGTCAGGGTGCATATTCCGGGATATAGGAAGCAAGCGTCGCGCCTTGCTTAACTAGGATGAGGGTGACCCGTTCGGTACTCGGATAAAGCTAGCCACGACATTACTCAGTGCGGCCTATTTACTATCGATGGGACATGGTTGCGCTTGTGTGTGTGTGGAGAGTCCTAGCACTGCCTCATGTGCATGCCCTAGGCGTTGCAGGCACGAGTCTAAGCCAACGTCTTGTCAATAGACATGCGGCCGATGTGGGCATTACTCGGTGCGGCCTATTGGCTATTGATGAGGCACGACTGTGTTTGTGTGTGCGGCGACTCGCCGTGGGCACGGGTACAGGCCAATGTCTTGTCAATAGACATGCGGCCGTGTTGGGCATTACTCGGTGCGGCCTATTGGCTATTGATTAGGCACGGTTGTTCTTGTGCCTGCAGCGAGTCACCGCACACAAGGGTCCAAGCCAACGCATTGTCAATAGACATGCGGCCGCGGCGGGCAATACTCGCTGCTCGAAGTTGGTTTCCTGTGTTGCCTACCTAATGCCCAGACATTATCATGTACAATCGGTTGCCTTTCGCCCCTCGCACATCGTGTGCGGGCCGAACCAAAAGCCGCTCTTGTGTCCCACGTCTTCTTCTCTTCGTCGTGCTATGTCGTGGTCCATGAGTAGCAGCTCGGACCCTCGGATTTGGTAAAGAAGCGGGCATGGGGTCTTCATTGCCTCCTATCTGCCCAAATGATGCTTGTCCTGAATGACGGCCGCGCTCGTCTTGGAACTGGTCGTGCCCTTCTGGGCCGATCAGGGCTCATGCGACGCCGGCGTTAGTGAGGATGCTACCTGGTTGATCCTGCCAGTAGTCATATGCTTGTCTCAAAGATTAAGCCATGCTTGTGTAAGTATGAACTAATTCAGACTGTGAAACTGTGAATGGCTCATTAAATCAGTTATAGTTTGTTTGATGGTATCTACTACTCGGATAACCGTAGTAATTTTAGAGCTAATACATGCAACAAACCCCGACTTTTGGAGGGGATGCATATATTAGATAAAAGGTCGACGCAGGCTCTTCCCGTTGCTGCGATGATTCATGATAACTCGACGGATCGCACGGCCATCGTGCTGGCGACGCATCATTCAAATTTCTGACCTATCAACTTTCGATGGTAGGATAGTGGCCATCTGTTAGACTCGCGAGCTGGAACTTGATGATTGTGGGCAGTAGCATGTCAAGGGGCACTGCCTTGGCATGACAAGTGCGGGCTTCGGCAACAGTGCGTGTGGCTTGATGATGTGCATGGCATTCAGTCAAGACAAGGCAAACTTGAGTGATGGCAAGGCGGCCTTGATCAACAAAGGGCGACGGACGGGCGCATGGCACCAATTGGGCATGCGAACAAGCTGTGGGATGACTCGGCTAGGCGATGGCATGATCGAGTGCTAGACGAGTGCAAGGCAAGCTTGTGGACTTTGGCATGGCAGAGACAAGGCAAGGAGGCTGGGAAAAATCCTAAGGATGGAAGCTGAGGACGCTGAGGCGCTGAGATGGGCGATGGACGCGCGTGCCAACCAGGCAGCGTGCTGGCATGTGCGCTGGCGGACACACTGGCGTGTGCGCGCGGGCAGAGCAGCTGGCGACTGAAGATTTGAAATTCAAATGTGTAACCATCCTTATCCCTTGCGGATTTTTAGGAAACAGCCCCTTGTATCATGGGATTTGCCAGCAGGCGTCCCTATCCTTTTGTAACTGCCGTCTGGCAGCTCCCTATAAATAGTTGTAGGCTGATTTTGGCTGAGGCAAGTTTTGTGTATCCTTGTAAGCCTCCCAAAGTCGAGTGAGTCCTTTTGTTGTAATCTGCGAGATTAATAAAAGGTTGGGAAGAGTTCCCGTAATTGTCTTGTGTGCTTTTTACGTTCTGTTCATTGCCCAAACTATCTAAGTCCCTAGTCAGCTTGTTGGCGTGTAAGGCTAAAGTTGTGCTGTGTAGTGCGATTGCCAGCAGTGGTGAAGTGAAAAAAATCACCCCTGTAACAACTTCACGCCCCTAGAAAGTGGGGTATCTTATGGCGGACAGTTGCTGGTGGATGGATCAGGATGCTGATAGAATGGCATCAGAAAGGTTGTGGCGTAGGGACGTCTGCATCCCCTTCCGATTTGACGGTGAAGAGGGGACTTGGACAACCCTACACAAACCTGGTCGTGAACTAGAGCCTTTCTCCTGAAGAGCCCATGGCAGGGCGAAACCACTATATTGTCCTGGTGAGAAGGGCTGGCCTGAGAGGCGAGGCGCCGCATGGGCCTCTGAAGCGTGCTGGAAGTCCGAGCCCGTGACAATTGGTATCAGAGCCATGCCGGCATTGTTTCATAGCGTCCTGCACTCGTATGGAGGAAGGTGGTGTTGAGTTGAGGGAGCATCACATCACGAAGTGTCGAGTTTGTAAATGGGTGAGCATTGTCGGACGGTCCTTGGGAAACCTTCCCCTCGTCCTTCGAGTGTTTTGTGGTGTTGTGGGCACCCGGTGCAGAGGGCACACCGAGCGGCATGTGGCCGCAAGTCGGGCAACTCGGGCGAGTGGCCGTGTACGAGGGCGTACACTGAGTTGGGTGGGGGAGGATGTCACGCCCCTAGAAAGTGGGGTATCTTATGGCGGACAGTTGCTGGTGGATGGATCAGGATGCTGATAGAATGGCTTCAGAAAGGTTGTGGCGTAGGGACGTCTGAGTCCACTTCCGATTTGACGGTGAAGAGGGGACTTGGCCAACCCTACACAAACCTGGTCGGGAATTAGAGCCGTTCTCCTGAAGAGCCCATGGCAGGGTGAAACCAGTATATTGTCCGGGTGAGAAGGACTGGCCTCAGGGGCAAGGCGCCGCATGGGCCTCCGGAGTGTGCTGGAAGTCCAAGCCCGTGACACCATCCATGGTGCTGACGGGTGACGGAGAATTAGGGTTCAATTCCGGAGAGGGAGCCTGCGAAACGGCTACCCACATCCAAGGAAGGCAGCAGGCGCGCAAATTACCCAATCCTGACACGAGGAGGTAGTGACAATAAATAATAATACCGGGCTCTATGAGTCTGGTAATTGGAATGAGTACAATCTAAATCCCTTAACGAGTATCCATTGGAGGGCAAGTCTGGTGCCAGCAGTCGCGGTAATTTCAGCTCCAATAGTGTATATTTTAGTTGTTGTAGTTAAAAAGCTCGTAGTTGGACTTTGGAATGGGCCGGCCGGTCCGCCCTAGGTGTGCACCGGTCGTCTCGTCCCTTTTGCCGGTGATGTGCTCCTGGCCTTAATTGGCCAGGTCGTGCCTCCGGCGCTGTTACTTTGAAGAAATTAAAGTGCTCAAAGCAAGACTACTGTCACAGGCTTAGTTTTTCAAAGGTTGTGGGGACAACTTAAGTTGGCTAACTTATACTCAAGCTTCAGTCCTCTTGTTGCTTATGAGGCACAAAATATGCTAAGGATTAGATGGAAAGTTAAAGGCAAGAAGTAAAGCAAGGAAGACAAGATGTTGAGGCCAAAGAGCCCTTTTACTTCACTAAGTATTAACAAATTGAAAATGTGAAGATTGGAAGCTGATTACAATGGCTGCCCCTTGAGGCCTATTGATACTACATACAAGTCCCTACACTACATGCCAAATGGCTGTGGCAGGCAAGTCAGGCATGCTGGCATGATTGGTGTGGCAGGTACGTCAGGCATGCTTGCTATGGCAGGCAGTGTCAGGCCGTGCCTGCCACAGCCACATTGACACAGCCATCTGGCACGTAGTGTAGGGACTTGTATGTAGTATAAATAGGCCTCAAGGGGCAGCCATTGTAATCAGCTTCCAATCTTCACATTTTCAGATTTGTTAATACTTAGTGAAGTAAAAGGGCTCTTTGGCCTCAACATCTATTATTCCTTGCTTTACTTCTTGCCTTTAACTTGTCGTCCGATCCTTAGCACATTTTGTGCCTCATAAGCAACAAGAGGACTGAAGCTTGAGTAGAAGTTAGCCAACTTAAGCTGTCCCCACGACCTTTGAAAAAATAAGCCCGTGACAAAGTGGTATCGTGTCCAAGTAGGACCTTGCCATATCTACTTGTTCTTCCCACCCCTTGGCCAAGTGATAGGCGCCAGGATTCCGTAGTCCGGCATTGACGGTCAAGTATTGTGGGGTATTAGGCTGCTGTCCTGTAGCAAGTTCGGTCAGCTGCCTCAGCTCTTCCAGCTCTGAGGGTTCCATGCTGTAGGGGGACATGGCAGGTGTCTTGGATCCGGGAATAAGCTCGATCTGGTGGTCGACCTCCCGGCGGGGAGGCAGTTTCATTGGGAGTTCTTCTGGCATGATGTCCTTGTGCTCTGTTAGGACATGTTGAATGCATGCCGGGATAGGTTCTGCCTCAAGGCTTGGTACCTCCACAACAGTGGCAAGGAAGGTTGCCTCTCCTTTCTTAAATCCCTTGCACAGTTGCATGGCTGACAATTGCATGCCCTTTTGGGGCACACGGACTAGCGGCACTATGCAGGAGCCTCCTTGGTCACTGATGTGCAGCTGGTTGAGATGGGGAGAAATGAAGGCATTTATTTCGTACCAGAAATCTAGCCCCAGAACGATGTCGAACACGTCCATGGGTGCCACAGTGAAGTTGGTTCTGCCATGCCAAGCTCCTAGAGAAATAGGAACATCGGGAGCAAATCCGTTTACCTGAGTGGGGAGGGCGTTAACCGTTTTCAGCAGCATGTCGCTAGAGATGAAAGTGAGCTCTAGCTCCCTACCCGTTGCCTTCGTCACGAAATTGTGTGTTGCTCCGGTGTCCACCATGATGTGGACAGGCTTGCTGTTCACCCAAGCATCTATGAATAAGGATTCCCGTGGCCTCACACGAGGCGGCTGGGCTGATATGGCTGCAAGTGCCATGTGGTTGAACAAGGTCATGTGGTTGAACAAGCTCAATGCCTTGTCTTTTCCTCGGGCAGCTCCGCCCTCTTGTTCCTTCTGTTGCTTCTCATAGTCTTTGCGGAATTGAGATGATCGGTTGCGGTTGCCTTTGCCGTCACGACCCCGATTGGCGACAGATTTGCCTCTGTCCCTCTCTCCTCGTTCTGTCTTGGCAGCAACCTGCCGTCGGGCGCCCTCGTTAGCCCGGGTGCTTTGCCGAGCAGAAATCTGTCGAAGACTCGGCTGCTACAATGGCCTCATCTATGTCTTTGACCTGGTGCCGGTGCAACTCTTGTTTGGCCCAATTCTGGAGGCCATCCAAGAAATAGAACACCAAATCTTCACATGGGCGTGCCCCTCAACGTCCCTCGCTCTCAACGGGCCTGGGAATGCGCCCGACGTCCCTCGCACTCGGCCGGCATGGGCATGCGCCCAGAGTCCCTCGCACTCGGCCGGCATAGGAATGCGCCCAGCGGCCCTCGCGCTCGGCCGGCATGGGCATGCGCCCAGCGGCCCTCGCGCTCGGCCGACTTGGGCAACATGGGTATGATCCCAGCGGCCCTCGCACTCGACCGGCATGGGCATGCCCCGCAACGTCCCTCTCGCTCGGCTGACATAGGCGTGCCCCTCAACGTCCCTCTCACTCGGTCGGCATGGGCATTCCCACAACGTCCCTCGCACTCGGCCGACATGGGCATGTCCCTCAACGTCCCTCGCCCTCGGCCGGCATGGGCATGCACCCCACGGCTGCCGCACTCGGCCGACATGGGCATACGTCCCTCGCCCTCGGACGACATGGGCATGCGCCCAGCGGCCCTCGCGCTCGGCCGGCAGGGGCATGCCCCCCAACGTCCCTCGCGCTCGGCCGGCATGGACATATGCCCACCGGCCCTCGCACTCAACCGGCATGGGCATGCCCCCCAGCGGCCCTCGCACTCGGCCGACTTGGGCATTCCCACCAACGTCCCTCCCACTCGGCCGACATGGGCGTGCCCCTCAACGTTCCTCGCCCTCGACGGGCATGGGCATGCACCCAACGTCCCTCGCACTCGGCTGGCATGGGCATGCCACCAACGGCCCTCGTACTTGACCGGCAAGGGCATGCCTCGCAACGTCCGTCGTCTTCGGCCGACATAGGCGTGCCCCTCAACGTCCCTCGCCCTCAACGGCATGGGCATGCGCCCAGCGTCCCGCGCATTCGGCCGGCATGGGCATGCACCCAGCGTCCCCCGCACTCGGCCGGCATGGGCATGCCCCCCAACGTCCCTCGCACTCGACCGGCATGGACATGTGCCCAACGGCCCTCGCACTCGACCGGCATGGGCATGCCCCCCAGCGGCCCTCGCACTAGGCCGACTTGGGCATTCCCGCCAACGTCCCTCGCACTCAGCCGGCATGGGCATGCCCCCATAGGCCCTCGCACTCGGCCGGCGTGGGCATGCCTCCCAATGTCCCTTGCACTCGGCCGGCATAGTACAAGTGCAACCTGCGTCGTGCACCACCGCACATACATAAAACACACCAACGACGTGCAAAAGATCCAAAAAGCGCATGATACGAAAGATAACGCCATGCTTTTCGCTTTACATTCTTCGGGTACGGAGCTCTAATATATTCTTCTAGTCCCACAATCCATTACTAACACCTCCGCCAAGGTTCAATCACATATTCTTGCGTCATCCTCACCTTTGTATATTGATTTTTACTAATTTTGTGTATTTTCGTATTTTTTGAAATTAGTTTATGTTTTTTTTTGGATTTTAATTTTATTATGTTGCGTTTTTTATACTAATTATGTGGTTTCATTTTTGGAGTACTTTTCCCTAGAGTTTTTACATTTTTATTAAATTTTTCATATTTTATATATATATTCTCCACTAATTTTTTGAATTTTCGCATTTAAAATTAAAAAATAATTTAAAAATATTATTTTTTTATAAAAACTATTATTTACAACATTTATAAGCCATTTGTGAGTGCCTTAGCTTGGTTGTACATTAGAATGTGCACATTTGAGTTGTACATGTCTAGTATGATTCTCTGGCTAAAACATGTCTACTCCTGACACCTTGACTTTTTTTTTTAAAGCATATATAAGGGGGGTAGAGGTGTTGGAATGCGCCTGGGTGGACTGACGTCCACTGACATTGGCGCCCATGGGCCATGTCAGGGTGCATATGCTGGGATATAGGAAGCAAGCTTCGCGTCTTGCTTCCACAAACTAGGATGAGGGTGACCCGTTCGGTACTCGGATAAAGCTAGCCACGACATTACTCAGTGCGGCCTATTGACTATCGATGGGACATGGTTGCGCTTGTGTGTGTGTGGCAAGTCCTAGCGCTGTTTCATGTGCATTCCCTAGGCGTTGAAGGCACGAGTCTAAGAAAACGTCTTGTCAATAGACGTGCGGCCGATGTGGGCATTACTCGGTGCGGCCTATTGGCTATCGATGAGGCACGACTGTGCTTGTGTGTGCGGCGACTCGCTGTAGGCACGGGTACAAGCCAATGTCTTTTCAATAGACATGCGGTCGCGTTGGGCATTACTCGGTGTGGCCTATTGGCTATTGATGAGGCACGGTTGTGCTTGTGCCTGCAGCGAGTCACCGCACGCACGGGTCCAAGCCAACGCATTGTCAATAGACATGCGGCCGCGGCAGTCATTACTCGTTGCGGCCTATCGGCTATCAATGAGGCACGACTGTGGCGGGTCCAAGCCTACGTCTTGTCAATAGACATGCGGCCGCGGCGGGCATTACTCGTTGCGGCCTATTGGCTATCATGAGGCACGGCTGTGCTTTTGCGTGTGGTGGCTCGCTGTAGGCACGGGTCCAAGCCAACGTCTTGTCAATAGACATGCGGCCGATTTGGGTTGTTCCCGTGCAAAGAGCTTGATGTGTTGGTTTTCGCGTCTATCGGGACTTGCTTTGGCCTTGCAACGTCGGCATCGGCAGCAACGCACGACATCTAATGCTGGGCATCTGGGGTTGGTGTTCGGCATGCGCTGTCGGAGTATTTGGACGTACGAGGCGTGAGTGGTGTTCGTCCCTTGCAGTTAGGTTGGATCCCTGCTTGAGCAGCGACGTCCTAACTCGCATGCCATCTCAGTCATGGGGCAAGCGCAAATTTGGCTTTACTCGAAGTTCGTTTCCTGTGTTGCCTACCTAATGCCCAGGCATTATCATGTACAATCGATTGCCTTTCGCCCCTCGCACGTTGTGTGCGGGCCGAACCAAAAGCCGCTCTTGTGTCCCACGTCTTCTTCTCTTCGTCGTGCGATGTCGTTGTCCATGAGTAGCAGCTTGGACCCTCAGATTCGGTAAATGAAGCGGGCATGGGGTCTTCATTGCCTCCTATCTGCCCAAATGATGCTTGTCTTGAAAGACGGCCGCGCTCATCTTGGAACTTGTCGTGCCCTTCTGGGCCGATCAGGGCTCATGCGACGCCGGCGTCAGTGAGGATGCTACCTGGTTGATCCTGCCAGTAGTCACATGCTTGTCTCAAAGATTAAGCCATGCATGTGTAAGTATGAACAAATTCAGACTGTGAAACTTTTAATGGCTCATTAAATCAGTTATAGTTTGTTTGATGGTATCTACTACTCGGATAACCGTAGTAATTCTAGAGCTAATACGTGCAACAAACCCCGACCTCTGGAAGGGATGCATTTATTAGATAAAAGGTCGACGCAGGCTCTTCCCATTGCTGCGATGATTCATGATAACTCGACGGATCGCACAGCCATCGTGCCGGCGATGCATCATTAAAATTTCTGACCTATCAACTTTCGATGGTAGGATAGTGGCCATCTATTAGAGGCCTGACTCTTGAACTTGACATGAGGCACGGTGGCGGCAAAGGGTTGGTATGATTGACTTTGTCTTGGCCTAGGTGCGGGTTGAATCAAGCATGTGGAGAAGTGCGGAGGAATTGCTAAGCGAAGTGGCAAGTATGCAGTGTGACGGATTAGTGTGCCATGGCATGGCATGGGCACTAAGCAAGCATCGGCAGTGGGTATCGGCAAGGCAGTGTCGGCAATGGCACAATAGCTTATGGCAAGAGCCATTGTTGATCAGTCCTGGTGGCAAGGATTGGCTAGGCGAATGGACAATGCTGATCAAGGCAAGGCATGAACATGGCAAGGAAATGGCATGAGGCAAAACGGAGATGGCCTGAACAAGGGCGATTGCAGTCGGCATGTCGGCAGTGGCACGACAGTGCTTAGCGGCAGAGACATATGCGGATGGGCAACTAGGCAGGGCGTGGTCGAGGATTTGGCGCGAAGGACAGGCCGTTCGGCGCCAAATCTTGGCGCGCGCGAGGCGAGGACGTGCACATGAGTGGGTGCGCATACTGGCCGACGTGGGCAGTTACCTTGTAACCGTTTTTTGGCTCCATTCCTTGTAGTTTCCTTAGCATTTGAAATTCAAACTAGCCTAAGCAGATGGGGCTGTCATCTGCACGTTGTAGGCACTTGTGCCACGTTTTGCTTTTGTTTGTTAGGGTCGCGACAAGTGTCGGCAGGCCATTGGATGTAATAGGCAAGGCTGCCATGTCTCTATAAAAGACAACCTTGGCGTTAGACGTGCGAGGTAGACTGGGTAGAGGCAGTCTAAGTGGAGACAGACACGTCATGGGCAGGACGAGTCTCCATTGTGAATGAGGTAGGCTTAAGGCTGGAAATTCACTAAGTCAAGTGAATTAGGGAAGCTATAGGCTGGACGTTCACACGGGTAGAGGGCAGCATCCGACTTGTGGATCGCGCCTAGGATTGAAAGTCGTGGCAGTGTGTTGTCGCGCAAGTGAGGGGTCCTTTGTATTGTTTTGTTGATTAATACGAAGGTTGGGAATTGTCCCGTATGTATGTTGTTCAATTAAATTTCCTGCCACATGAAATAATTCTAAGTACCTTTCCTTTTTAGTTGTTGTC
>JASDFA010000020.1:73960000-73985000 GCA_035772735.1 Datura wrightii
AATACGGCTTTCAAGTATATTTCTATAAGGAAAGCACATCAAAACTCAATTTTCCCAAATCAAGTTAAGAACAATACCCTATTAATTCACAACTTTGCAATTTCGTGCTCTCTCGAGTGAAATCGGACTTTTTAGATATACATTAATGTCGGCCACACACCAATGCAGTAAGAACAAGAATTAATAGAACAACATGGAAGAAAAAGATAAAAAACCATATAATTGAATAGTCAAAATTCATCACAAATGTTCATAACCTCAGCAAGGAAGGGAATTAGCCACTCATTTGTGGATTAATCATCCTAAAACAAGTGTTAATCATACAAACAATTGAGTGAAAGAAGGAAGAAGGAGAGAAAAAACCCTGAACTTTTCGTCCCTCAACTGCCTGTAACCCACGTCCTTGCTCCACCAAGTCTGAATTCTAAAAAATAAGCCTAAATGTTCTATTTATACTAATGGGAATTTTTCCCGGAATAACAAGCAACGTGTCACGGAGTGCATCGCGGAGCACTACCTCCGTGACACGGCGTGGACGCGGACCCTCACTGGAAATTTGGGGTCCGGGTATATAGCAGCAACGTGGCACGACATGCAACGCGGAGGCTTGCCTCCGTGCCACGGAGCTGTCGCAAGGCTCCACTGGAATTTGACTAATTTTTCACCCTCCAGGCATAATGCCTCCGCGATGGCAGCGTGACACGGCTCCATCGCGGAGCCCCTTTATATTGTGCAGTCCAATGCCTTTTCCGTGCTCGATTCCAAGTCCAACTCCGATATTGTTCCAACATGCATTTTAGCTCCTCAAAATCACATTTTACCTACAAAACAATGCTAATCATGTTGGTTAGTATAAATCCACATTTTATTACCAATTACATGAAAATGTATACACATTGCACGATAAACAAGGAGAAAATGATACATTTGGGTATCACTTGGGCATATAAATCTGCCCAAGATCACTTACCCCACACTTAAATCCTTGTTCGTCCTCGAACAATAAAAACACAATTCATGCAAATTACATCACAACATTCGCCACTATGGTGCGACAATTTACGCTACGGTCATACCGATCATTCAATATTGCAAATCATCAAGAAAACATGCATGGTCTTAACAATGCAATGACCTTTAATACATCAAGATTTCCTAGACTTTAAGAATCGACTCTCGATATCGGCAAACTCATGCAAATCAGCTAATCAAGATATCCGACACGAAAATCAATCTTTTATCAAGCATGTGCCCTCACAACTCAAGAGAATCTTCCCCTTTATGCTCATGTGACACACAAACATTCAAATAGGGGCATGTAGGAATTAATTTCGCTCTCTCTCCCAAAAGAATTCACATGCATCATGTCATGACCCATAAGCTTGCCCTTAGTGTATCACTCCACTAATATAAAGAAATGGAATGTAAGATCATGTAGGACTTTAATGGGTTGTAATGGAAGCTATGGAACTAGTACATATTGGATTAGCCAATAATAGCCACTAGCATCATTAAGCGCCTTTTTCAACACATTCCCATCAACTCATGGACATTGTTTCTCTCTTTTATTTTTTTACCATCCCATTCATGATGGTTTACTTTCGTATGGCACATTTCATCAAGCACACTTGACACAAAAACAAAGGTTTTTCATGCACCTTCGTTATCATTTAATTATAGCAAGTGCACCTTCAAACTTTTCCTTTCTTTCCTCACTTTGCTTTTCTTTTTCTTTTCACCATTCTCACTCTTTGACACTTTGGGAAAATTATTTTCTCTTCTTAAGCGCTTAAGATTTTTTTATAGACTTTACGGCTAATGAAAAGAAAGAATTAAGCTCAGTTTAAGCTTTTTGGACAAAAGAAAGAAATAATAGGCTAAAGGCTCAACGGGCTGACTAGGGTATACAATCACATCAAAAGGGGAGTATGAAAAGAAAAAAATAGAAACTCTCAGTTAAAACAAAGAAATGCCTACATCCTTTCCAACACTACACCTCCTTCATTTTGTTTTGTACACACACCAGGCAAGTTCTAGACACTTCACAATAGCATGGAATAACAATACCTCACTTCACACTTTATGCACATGCTCGATTCAAGATGCATTCACAGACTCTTTAATTAGCTAATTACATGAATTCAAAAATTAAGCCTCAATCACACCGAATTGAATTCTACAGCCTAGGTATCTCAACATATTTACAAAATTGCATGCTTTCATACGAATCACTTTTACATTTTGAATATCAGTTACAACACGCAACCAAAATTTCACAACCATATAGTAACTACAGGTTCCGTGATGCAATCCACCAAAGAAAAAAACTGAAAATAAATTAAAATCACTACTCCTACCGACTACATTTCCCTTAAGACGGTCGTCATCCATCCATCATAGGGAACGGTCACTAACTATGACGTCGGTTCAATGGGACTATTCTCGGTAAAAGAACAGAAAACAAACTCCGAGAAACCCAAAATAAACACTGAAAAATTTTGCAAAACATCGATCATTTCGATGGAAAAATTATTTACAAAATATTTTTTTTAATCTGAACAAAATATTTTCGCAAAATTTTAAAAATATCGATCATTTCGATAGAAAAAAAATAAGAGAATATTTACAAAAAAATTTACAGACTTAGCTGGCAACAACGACATTCCACAACACACATCAATACCACAAATAATGACAAATACAGAACAGTTTGCAATTCACAAACACAGGGAAACATACATACAAAAATACAGAGGAAGGCATACAAGCAAACCAGCCCAGCCCCAGCACCTAACTACTCCCCACCCCACACTTAAATCGAACACTGTCCCCAGTGTTCACAAAAATTAAAAATCACAAAATTGGGTGGTGGAACACCCTGATCAATCAAAGTATTCCACTTCTTCATCAGGTGCTGCTGCCTCATTGCCCATGTCCGAGTCGCCTCCGTCGTCGTCATCGGACTCCACATCGGAGTCCTCCTGACGTGTCTCCTCGTCCGTGGGGACGTCATCGTCAGTGGGCTCTACAAAGGCTGGCCCCACTCGGCATAGAGCCCTGGCGTTTTCACCAAACGGGTAATCCATCTCGAGCTGCCATAGCTCCTCCTCCGTGGCTGGTCTCCCACCGATCCTGAGCTGGAGCATTTGCATTCCAAACATCCGTGCCATGTACTGGTCGTCACGAGCATGTCGCTCGCCAAGCGTCAGCACTGGCCCGTGTGTGGTGTTGGGGGCCTTAGTTTTGGTCACGTCAAGGGCCCTCTGCTCCAACTGCGGGATGTAGTCCAAAGCCTCTTCCTCGATGTCGAGGCCCCTTGAGAAAGGTGGTGATTAGTCCACCGAACCCATACCTGTGGCCCTGGTGTAGTCGGGCTCTCTTCATGGCGGATATGATGACCGCCCCAACATTAATCTCTAGCCCTTTCATCAGGGCATACACCAGGCAAACACGGTCCCGGGTCACATCAGTCATGTGCACCCCCGGGATTAGGCACGAGCAGACTATCTTCAGCCATATTCTGACCTCCCTGTTTATTTGAGAATACGGTAGAGTCTGGTGGTAACCCCTTTCCTTATGTCTGCTCCATCTGGCTGTGGATCGAGCCCCACACAATGTGCGTCTGATATCGGCATATGGTGGGGTGATGTTCAGCTGGCGGAGAACGTGGGTGTCTGTGTCCCGCGCTCCAATGATGGCATTTAGCTGCTGGGGTTCCAGAGTGACTATCTGCCCTTTGATCTTGATTGTGTGGCTTCTGATTTCCGGGTTCCAATTAGCATAGAACTCCCGGACTAGATGTAGGTTGCACTCCTTGGGCTCCTGAAATATGAAGCTGAGTCGAGCTGCCTCGATCCTCTGAACTATGCAGGGGAACTCCTGTGCTAATGGTTCCCGTGCAATATGCTCCTCGGGGAAGTATTTGTTTTCTTTGTGTTTAGCATACCACTTCTTCCCCTCATCAGTCACCCATCTAGTTCCGTATTGGCGGCGCTGGCCGCGTGGAACTGCTGGTGCAGCTGGGACTGCTGTGCCCAGTCTAAGTCTTTTCCTCCCGGTGCCTGAAGTTGATGCACCCTTACCTTTATCTTGCCTGCTTGCCATTTTGTCTGTCAACACAAATAAACAAGCGCAATGTCAAGCTAAATAGATCTTAGCTTCGACTAAGGTCGGGTTAACTAAGTTTACCCCACACTTAGTCCTTAGCTACAGTGATAACAATACGGCCAGAATAACTTTATTTACACCAAAATACCAGCTATACAATTCATGCTTAGTGAGTTCACAACAAAAAATTCGACGGTATCACTTCTGCGTACTACTCAGACTTCGTACAGCTAATCCCAATCACTACCATCGCTAGCAATTCAACCATCGCACTTAGCATCTAAAAACAACGATACAAAAACAACAACAAAAATTCTATATACATGAACCTATACAACCAACCCAATTTGAACAATTTTCAACATTTTCCCAAAACCCGAGAATTCGTCGTTTGTTTCATTCAAACAATATTCTACAATGACTTATCTCATTCAATACATACAACCCGGCATATATTTCACAAATTTAACAAGTTACCAATTTCGATTCCAACAACCAAGCCCTAGAATTGAATTTCGCAATCAAATTCGAATAATTCATGCAATCGACAAGTTCAAACGCTCATTACAACATTCCGAACTTTTATCAATCAATAAATACTCAAATTCATGCTCAATTTCGACTTGGGGTGATTTAGTTCACCTCCCATGCTTAAATTAAAATGAAATTGACAAAAACTTGAGAGATAATCGGAAAAAATACCTCGTAGTGGAAGAACCGAAGAAAACTTGATAATTTTTTGCTTTAGACTGTGTCACATTGATGGGGAAGGGAATTTTGGGTGTTTGGTCGCGGAGAAATGTAAAAATGAGGGGAAAAGGGGAGAAATCGGGGGTTTAAAATGTAGAAAACACGCAGGTCACCCGGCAACCCGGTGTGACCCGTCACAATTTATATGGCAACGTGTCACGGAGTGCATCGCGGTGCACTGCCTCTGTGACACGGAGCCATCGCGATAGCCCTTTGGAAATTTTAAAATTTCCAGATTACACTTCAACGTGTCACGGAGGGTAACGCGGAGGTCCTCCTCCGTGACACGGAGCTATCGCCCCAGCTGACTGTCTTCAACATTTTTTTAAATTTTTCATACCTCACTTTTCCTTCACGATTCCGTGCACATTTTTCTCCATTTGACCTGAAAATCATCTCACTAAACAAAATTGGTTAAATTAATAGGTTTCACCTAACTAAAATAAAAAATTACTAACTAACACAAAATATTTTGTAATAAATCAAGAAAAAGGAAAAGAAAAATCTATTTACACTTTACAAAATGAAAAGAGAAAAAAAAATATATTTTTCACGGGTTGGCTCCCGTGCAGCGCCTGGTTTACCGTCGCGGCTCGACGTCCTTTATGCTCAATTGTCCGCTAGGGTGATGGACGATTTCTCACGATCATTGTCCTCCCCCCAGTAGTGCTCACACCTATCCGGTGGTCTTCCCATCAACTCTCGGGAATCATTCATTTGTTTAGCATTACCATGATCAATTACATTGATCACCGAGAGTTCTTCATTCACCATCGGGAGCTTGGGTGCTTTGTACACATCGAACACCTCTACCTTGTCATGTGCTCGCATTGTAAGTTGACCCGCAGCTACGTCAATTAATGCTTTCCCAGTTGCCAAGAAGGGTCATCCCAAAATAAATGGGACTTCCGCGTCTGGTTCAAAATCCAGAACAATAAAATCTACCGGGAAAATTAGGGAGCCCACTTGCACTAAAACATCCTCAACAATGCCATCCGGCCTAGCTAAGGATCGATCCGCCAACTGCAAGATTACGGTTGTAGGTCTAGGACTCCCTAGACCCAACTTTCTGAATACCGATGATGGCATCAGATTTATGCTCACCCCCAAGTCACACAATCCACGAGCTCAGATGCTCTGCCCAATAGTAAGATGGATAGTAAAACTTCCAGGGTCTTTTAGCTTCGTGGGCAGTCTATTTTGGATCTAGGAAGTGCACTCCTCCGTCAAAGCTACCGTGGCATACTCAGTCAAACGACTTTTGTTGGCCACGATGTCTTTAATGTATTTAGCATATTTATGCACTCCCTGCAAGACATCAACAAGAGGTAAGTTAACATGTACCTGTTTAAGCACCTCCATGAATTTCTTGAAACACGCCTCCTCTTTGTGTTTCTTGAGTCGTTGAGGGAACGGGGGTGGAGGTCTTTCTGATTCAGCTTCTTTGGTCTTCCCCCTTTCCGAACTCTGCTCCCCCTCAACTTCTGCTGCTCCTGACTTTTGAGGTGGTCTTTCTAGTTCCACCTCCTTTAGCTACAAACCACTCCTTGTGGTCACTGCATTTACCTGCTTCGGATTCGGATTCGTGTCGCTAGGAAGTCCTCCTCTGGGCCTTGTATTTTGGGCACTAGCAAATTGCCCAAATTGATACTCAAGAGCCTTGGTCGCTAACTGATTATTTTTCACTTCGGCTGCCAATTTAACATAGTCAGCCTGCAATTGTGCTTGGTTAGCGATCATGGTCTTGAACATCTCCTCAATGCTATGTGATGGTGGTGGAGGAGGGGCATTATGATTTCTGAATTGAGATTGGTAGTTCTGTTGCCCTCCTTAATTTCTTTGCATACCCTTTCCCGAACTTTGGCCTTGTTGGTTGTTGCTACCCCATGAAAAATTTGGATAGTTCCTCCAATTTGAGTTGTAGCCACTACCATACTGCTGCTGATTTCTTTGTGCATTCTACACAAAGTTAACCGAATCTGGGTTTGCTCCACAGCACTCAGCTGAGTGCTCACTGCTTCCACACACTCACACCACATTTGCTGGACCGCATTGACTGAAGCTGAAGGCTGGTTCAAATTCATGTTGCTGAAGTGGTTGTTCAATTGATTCTGCAAGGCAGCTATCTGTGCAGCGATAGCTGTAAATCCATCCACTTCAAGCACTCCTGCTGCTTTCCTTGCTCCACCTCGTGATGAATCAGCATTCCATTCTGGATTGCCATGTGAAATCCGGTTTAGCAAAATGTACAGGTCCTCGTAAGTCTTTTCCAGTGCTTGCCCTCCAGCTGCTGAATCTAGCAAAATTTTTGTATGGGGTTCAAAACCCTCAATAAATGTGTGCACCAACACCTCATTGGACTGATGAGGAGGAGGACAATCCCGCAACATGGATTTAAATCTTTCCCAGGCTTGATACAAATTTTCTCCCTCCCTCTGTTTGAAACTTAGAATTTGACTTCTAAGTCTGGCTGTTTTACCAGAGGGAAAAAATCTTATCAAGAACTTCCGTGCTAGATCATCCCACGTTGAAATAGAATTTGGTGGCCCAGCTTTTAACCACCTCTTGGCTTCACCAATTAATGAGAACGGAAACAATGTAAGTCGAACATAATCAGGTGACACTCCAGCGGGTATATAAGTGTCACTTATCTCCAAAAAGCTTTGGAGATGTTGTTGTGGGTCTTCATGAGGGAGACCGGTAAATTGCCCGCTTGTGTGCAATAGTTGCACCATATTTTGCTTGAGTTCAAATCTCCCTCCAGGCTCTGGTTTGCGGATACTGGATGTTACATTGTTGGCATGTGGGATTGCCACCTCGCGAACCGGCCTTGCTGCTGCTTCTTCGGGCACTAACACTGCCCTCACAACCGGTGGATTTTGTTGCTCCATAATAGTCTGTCTGAGCAACTGCATATTTCTTTGTAGAGCTTCTCTACGTTTACTATGAAATATACGTTCAAGCTCTATATAAGATTCCACCAGCTCTTTGTCTCTTGCCAGTGTTCACAGAAATCAAGTCTGCAAAATACAGGCTAAGACCAAGTTGTCAACACTTACGAAAATAAAATAAAGATATAGTAAATTTACACTTAATACAATTTCACCAATTGACTAGTCTCCCCGGCAACAGCGCCAAAAACTTGTCCAGTCCTTTGGTTGGGGTTAAAAACCGACACGTAAGTGCACGTGGTCAAACAAGTAGTAAGTGGCTTAAGTAACCCAAGTATCGATCCAAGGAGACTATGGATAAGTGAAAATTGCGTAAGTATACTATATTCTATCTCACTTCTAAATATGCTGACAACAACGTAACCAACAATTGAAAAGTTTGTTTTATAAATTATGTACTAAAACTACTGACAATTATTTACTTTGAATTTAAACTATGGATATGAGCATGCCAAGGTTAAAAACATGTAATGAACTGATTATCATCATACATTGGTTAATCTTCTCTTCCAGTTGCTAGCCAAGAACATTAGCCAAGAGATTAAAACTCTCGTATTTAATCTCACTTAAGAATCATAAAGCATCCGTCTACATTTTTGTGATCAAATGCAATTCATGACCTAGCAATACAATTCTGGTTCCTAAATTGACTAATACGGCTTTCAAGTATATTTCTATCAAGAAAGCACATCAAAACTCAATTTTCCCAAATCAAGTTAAGAACAATACCCTATTAATTCACAACTTTCCAATTTCGTGCTCTCTCGAGTGAAATCGGACTTTTTAGATATACATTAATGTCGGCCACACACCAATACAGTAAGAACAAGAATTAATATAACAACATGCAAGAAAAAGATAAAAATCCATATAATTCAATAATCAAAATTCATCACAAATGTTCATAACCTCAGCAAGGAAGGGAATTAGCCACTCATTTGTGGATTAATCATCCTAAAACAAGTGTTAATCATACAAACAATTGAGTGAAAGAAGGAAGAAGGAGAGAAAAAACCCTGAACTTTTCGTCCCTCAACTGCCTGTAACCCACGTCCTTGCTCTACCAAGTCTGAATTCTGAAAAATAAGCCTAAATGTTCTATTTATACTAATGGGATTTTTTCCCGAAATAACAAGCAACGTGTCACGGAGTGCATCGCGGAGCACTGCCTCCGTGACACGGCGTGGACGCGGACCCTCACTGGAAATTTGGGGTCCGGGTATATAGCAGCAACGTGGCACGGCATGCAACGTGGAGGCTTGCCTCCGTGCCACGGAGCTGTCGCGAGGCTCCACTGGAATTTGACTAATTTTTCACCCTCCAGGCAGAATGCCTCCGCGATGGCAGCGTGACACGGCTCCATCGCGGAGCCCCTTTATATTGTGCAGTCCAATGCCTTTTCCGTGCTCGATTCCAAGTCCAACTCCGATATTGTTTCAACATGCATTTTAGCTCCTCAAAATCACATTTTACCTAAAAAACAATGCTAATCATGTTGGTTAGTATAAATCCACATTTTATTACCAATTACATGAAAATGCATACATATTGCACGATAAACAAGGCAAAAATGATACGTTTGGGTATCACTTGGGCATATAAATCTGCCCAAGATCATTTCGCACGTACTCTGAAAAGGAATTGGGTTAAAATTCCTGAACCGGGACGTGGCGGTTGATGGCAACGTTAGGAAGTCCGGAGACGTCGGCGGGAGCCTCTGGAAGAGTTATCTTTTCTGTTTAATAGCCTACCCACCCTAGAAACGGCTCAGCCGGAGGTAGGGTCCAGCGGCTAGAAGAGCACCGCACATTGCGTGGTTGATCTTGGGTAGATTAATATGCCCAAGTGATACTCAAACGTATCATTTTCGCCTTGTTTATTGTGCAATGTGTATACATTTTCATGTAATTGGTAATAAAATGTGAATTTATACTAACCAACATGATTAGCATTGTTTTGTAGGTAGAATATGATTTTGAGGAGCTAAAATGCATGTTGGAACAATATCGGAGTTGGACTTGAATTCGAGCACGAAAAAGGCATTGGACTGCACAATATAAAGGGGCTCCACGATAGAGCCGTGTCACGCTACCATCGCGGAGGCACGCTGCCTGGAGGGTGAATAATTTGCCAATTTCCAGTGGAGCCTCGCGACAGCTCCGTGTTGCCTGCCGTGCCACGTTGAAGCTTTATTCCTGGACCCTAAATTTCTAGTAAGGGTCCGCGTCCACGCCGTGTCACGGAGGCAAGCCTCCGCGTTACCCTCCGTGACACGTTGCTTGTTATTCCGGGAAAAATTCCCACTAGTATAAATAGAACACTTAGGCTTATTTTTAAGGAATTCAGACTTGGTGGAGCAAGGACGTGGGTTACAGGCAGTTGAGGGACGAAAAAGCTAAGGGTTTTTCTCTCTTTCTTTCTTCTTTCAATCAATTGTTTGTATGATTAACACTTTTTTTAGGATGATTAATCCACAAATGAGTGGCTAATTCTCTTCCTTGCTGAGGTTATGAAAAATGGTGATGAATTTTGATTATTGAATTATATGGTTTTTCATCTTCTTCTTCCATGTTGTTCTATTAATTCTTGTTTCTACTGCATTAGTGTGTGGCCGACATTAATGTACATCTAAAGAGTCCGATTTCACTCGAAAGAGCATGAAATTGGAAAGTTGTGAATTAATAGGGTATTGTTCTTAACTTGATTTGGGAAAATTGAGTTTTGATGTGCTTTCCTGATAGAAATATACTTGAAAGCCGTATTAGTCAATTTAGGAACCGGGATTGTATTGCTAAGTCATAAATTGCATTTGATCACAGAAATGTAGACGGATGGTTTATGATTCTTAAGTGAGATTAAATACGAGAGTTTTAATCTCTAGGCTAATGTTCTTGGCTAGCATCAGGAAGAGAAGATTAACCAAATTATGATTATAATCAAGTTCATTACATGTTCTTAACCTTGGCATGCTCATATCCATAGTTTCAATTCAAAGTAGATATTTGTTAATAGTTTTAGTATATAATTTATAAACGAATTAATTAACTATTGGTTACTTTGTTGTCAGCAATTATATAGAAGTAAGATAGAATATAGTATACTTGAGTAATTTTTACTTATCTAGAGTCTCCTTGGTTCGATACTTGGCTTACTTAAGCCACTTACTACTTGTTTGACCACGTGCACTTGCGTGTCAGTTTTTAACCCCTAACCAAAGCACCGAACAAGTTTTTGGCGCCGCTGCCGGGGAGACTAGGCAATTGGTGAAATTGTGTTAAGTGTAAATTTACTGTATTTTTATTTTATTTTCTTAAGTGTTGACAACTTGGTCTTAGCCTGTATTTTGCAGACTTGATTTCTGTGAACACTGGCAAAGGACAAGGAGCTGGTGGAATCTTATATAGAGCCTGAACGTGAATTTCATAGTAAACGCAGAGAAGCTCTACAAAAGAAGCTGCAGTTGCTTAGATAGACTATTATGGAGCAACAAAACCCACCGGTTGTGAGGGCAGTGTTAGTGCCCGATGAAGCAGAAGCAAGGCCGGTTCGCGAGGTGGCAATCCCACATGCCAACAATGTACATTCAAGTATTCGCAAACCAGAGCCTAGAGGGAGATTTGAACTCAAGCAGAACATGGTGCAACTGTTGCACACAAGCGGGCAATTTACCGGTCTCCCTCATGAAGACCCACAACAACATCTCCAAAACTTTTTGGAGATAAGTGACACTTATATACCCGCTGGAGTGTCACCTGATTATGTTCGACTCACACTATTTCCGTTCTCATTACTTGGTGAAGCCAAGAGGTGGTTAAAAGCTGAGCCACCAAATTCTATCTCAACGTGGGATGATCTAGCACGGAAGTTCTTGATAAGATTTTTTCCCTCTGGTAAAACAGCCAGACTTAGAAGTCAAATTCTAAGTTTCAAACAGAGGGAGGGAGAAAATTTATATCAAGCCTAGGAAAGATTTAAATCCATGTTGCGGGACTGTCCTCATCATCATCAGTCCAATGAGGTGTTGGTACACACATTTATTGAGGGTTTGGAACCCCATACTAAAATTTTGCTAGACTCAGCAGCTGGAGGGCAAGCGCTGGAAAAGACTTATGAGGAGCTATACACTTTGCTAAACCAGATTTCACAGGGCAATCCAGAATGGAATGCTGATTCATCACGAGGTGGAGCAAGGAAAGCTGCAGGAGTGCTTGAAGTGGATTGATTTACAGCTATCGCTGCACAGATAGCTGCCTTGCAGAATCAATTGAACAACCACTTCAGCAACATGAGTTTGAACCAGCCTTCAGCTTCAGTCAATGCGGTCCAGCAAATGTGGTGTGAAGTGTGTGGCAGCAGTGAGCACTCAGCTGAGTACTGTGGAGCAAACCCAGATTCTGTTAACTTTATGGGCAATGCACAAAGAAATCAGCAGCAGTTTTGTAGCGGCTACAACTCAAATTGGAGGAACCATCCAAATTTTTTGTGGGGTAGCAACAACCAACAAGGCCAAAGTTCGGGTCAGGGGATGCCAAGAAATCAAGGAGGGAAACAGAACTACCAATCTCAATTCAGAAATCACAATGCCCCTCCTCCACCACCATCACCTAGCATTGAGGAGATGTTCAAGACCATGATCGCTAATCAGGCGCAATTACAGGCTGACTATGTTAAATTGGCAACCGAAGTGAAAAATAATCAATTAGCGACCAAGGCTCTTGAGTATCAATTTAGGCAATTTTGTAGTGCCCAAAACACAAGGCCCAGAGGAGGACTGCCTAGCGACACGGATCCTAATCCGAAGCAGGTAAATACAGTGACCACAAGGAGTGGTTTGCAGCTGAAGGAGGTGGAACCAGAAAGACCACCTCAAAAGTCAGGAGCAGCAGAAGTTGAGGGAGAGCAAACTTCGGATAGGGGGAAGACCAAAGAAGCAGAATCAGAAAGACCTCCACCCCCGTTCCCTCAACGACTCAAGAAACACAAGGAGGAGGCGTGTTTCAAGAAATTCATGGAGGTGCTTAAACAGGTACATGTTAACTTACCTCTTGTTGATGTATTGCAGGGAGTGCCAAAATATGCCAAAATATATTAAAGACATCATGGCCAACAAAAGTCATTTGACTGAGTATGCCACGGTAGCTTTGACGGAGGAATGCACTTCCCGGATCCAAAATAGACTGCCTAGGAAGCTAAAAGACCTTGGAAGTTTTACTATCCAGCTTACTATTGGGCAGAGTATCCGAGCTCGTGGATTGTGTGACTTAGGGGCGAGCATAAATCTGATGCCATTCTCGGTATTCAGAAAGTTGGGTCTAGGGAGTCCTAGACCTACAACCGTAATCTTGCAGTTGGCGGATCGATCCTTAGCTAGGCTAGAGGGCATTGTTGAGGATGTTCTAGTGCAAGTGGGCTCCCTCATTTTTCCGGTAGATTTTATTATTCTGGATTTTGAACCAGACGCTGAAGTCCCATTTATTTTGGGACGACCCTTCTTGGCAACCGGGAAAGCATTAATTGACGTGGCTGCGGGTCAACTTACAATGCGAGCACATGACAAGGTAGAGGTGTTCGATGTGTACAAAGCACCCAAGCTCCCGATGGTGAATGAAGAACTCTCGGTGATCAATGTAATTGATCACGGGAATGCTAAACAAATGAATGATTCCCGAGAGTTGATGGGAAGACCACCAGATAAGGGTGAGCACTACTAGGGGGAGGACAATGATCGTGAGAAATCATCCATCACCCTAGTGGACAATTGAGCATAAGGGACGTCGAGCCGCGACGGTAAACCAGGCGCTGCACGGGAGGCAACCCATGAAAAATATATTTTCTCTTTTCTTTTATTTTGTAAAGTGTAAATAGATTTTATTTTTTTAAATTTTCTTTTTTCTTGATTTAGTACAAATTTTTCGTTTTAGTAGTATTTTTTTTTTCATTTTAGTTAGTGAAACTTATTAATCTAACCAATTTTGTTTAGTAAGGTGATTTTCAGGTCAACCGGAGAAAAATGTGCATGGAATCGTGAAGGAAAAGGCGAGGTATGAAAAAATGAATAAAATACAAAGACAGTGAGCTGGGGGCGATGGCTCCGTGTCACGGAGGAGGACCTCCGCGTTACCCTCCGTGACACGTTGAGGTTTAATCTGGAATTTTTAAAAAAATTCCAGTGAGCCATCGCGATAGCTCCGTGTCACGGAGGTAGTGCACCGCGATGCACTCCGTGACACGTTGCCCTATAATTTGTGACAGGTCACACCGGGTTGCCGGGTGACCCGCGTGTTTCCTTCATTTTAAACCCCAATTTTATTCCCTTTTCCCCATTTTCTCACTTCTCCGCGACCAAACACCCAAATTTCCCTCCCCCATCAATGTGCCACGGTATAAAGCAAAGATATTATCGAGTTTTCTTCGAGTATTCAACTTAAAGGTATGTTTTCCTCTTCTCTCTCAAGTTTTTGTCGATTTCATTCGAATTTAAGCATGGGAGGTGAACTAAATCACCCTAAGTCGAAATTTAGCATGCAATTGAGTTATTCCTTGATTGTTAAATGTTCAGAATGTTGTAATGCGTGTTTGAACTTGTCGATTGCGTGAATTCGAATTTGATTGTGAAATTCAATTCTAGGGCTTGGTTGTTGAAATCGAAATGGGTAACTTGGTAAATTGGTGAATTATATGTCGGGGTATGCTTGTAAATTGAGATAAGTCATTGTAAATATTGTTTGAATGTAATAGACGACGAATTCTCGAGGACTTTGGGAAAATGTTGAAAATTGTTCAAATTGGGTTGATTATATAGGTTCATGTATATATAAAATGTTAGTGTTTGATTTTGTTTTGTTGTTTTCTTTGCTAAGTGCAATGGTTGAATTGCTTAAGATGGTAGTGATTGGGATTAGTTGTATGAAGTCTGAGTAGTACGCTAAAGTATACCGTCGAAATTTTCTTTGCGAACGCACTACGCATAAATTGTATAGTTGTTTGTTTTTGGTGTAAATAAAGTGATCCTTGTCGTAGTATCGTAACCGTAGCTAAGGACTAAGTGTGGGGTAAACTTAGCTTAACCCGACCTTAGCCGAAGCTAATATGCATTTAGCTTGACATTGCGCTTATTTATTTGTGTTGACAGGTACAATGGCAAGTAGGCAGGATAAGGGTAAGGGTGCATCTACTTCAGGCACCGGGAGAAAACGACTTAGACTGGGCACAGCAGTCCCAGCTGCACCAACTGTTCCATGCAGCCAACGCCGCCAATACGGAACGAGGTGGGTAATCGATGAAGGGAAGAAGTGGTACACTAAACACAAGGAAAACAAATACTTCCCCAAGGAGCATATTGCATGGGAACCACTAGCAAAAGAGTTCCCCCGCATGGGGCAAAGGATCGAGGCAGCTGGGCTCAGCTTCATATTTCAGGAGCTCAAGGAATGCAACCTACATCTAGTCCGGGAGTTCTATGAAAATTGGAACCCGGCAATCAGAAGCCACACAATAAAGATCAGAGGGAAGATTGTCACTCTGGAACCCCAGCAATTAAATGCCATCATTGGAGCGCGGGACACAGATGCCCACGTTCTCCACTAGCTAAACATCACCCCACCATATGCCGATATCAGACGCACATTGTGTGGGGCTCGATCCACAGCCAGATGGAGCAGACATAAGGAGAGGGGTGACCACCAAACTCTGCCGTATTCTCAAATGAACGGGGAGGCCAGAATCTTGCTGAAGATAGTCTGTTCGTGCCTAATTCCAGGGGTGCACATGACTGATGTGACCCGGGACCGTGTCTGCCTGGTGTATGCCCTGATGAAAGGGCTAGAGATTAATGTTGGGGCGGTCATCATATCCGCCATGAAGAGATCCCTACTACACCAGGGCCACAGGTATGGGTTCGGCGGACTTATCACCACCTTTCTCCAGGGCCTCGACGTCGAGGAAGAGGCTTTGGACTACATCCCGCAGTTGGAGCGGGGGGCCCTTGACGTGACCAAAACTAAGGCCCCCGACACCACACACAGACCACTGCTGACGCTTGGCGAGCGACATGCTCGTGACGACCAGTACATGGCACTGATGTTTGGTATGCAAATGCTCCAGCTTCGGATTGGTGGGAGACCAACCACGGAGGAGGAATTATGGCAGCTCAAGCTGGATTACCCATTTGGCGAAAACGCCCGGGCTCTATGCCGAGTGGGGCCAGCCTTTGTAGATCCCACTGACGATGATGTCCCCACGGATGAGGAGACACGTCGGGAGGACTCCGATGTGGAGTCCGATGACGATGATGGAGGTGACTCGGACATGGGTGATGAGGCGGCAGCACCGGATGAAGAAGTCGAATATTTTGACTGATCAGGGAGTTCCACCACCCAAAATTTTGTGATTTTAAATTTTTGTGAACACTGGGGACAGTGTTCGATTTAAGTGTGGGGTAGGGAGTAGTTAGGTGCTGGGGCTGGGCTGGTTTGCTTGTATGTTTTTCCTCTGTTTGTTTTGTATGTTTATGTTGCCCTGTGTTTGTGAAGTGCAAAGTGCAAACTGCTCTGTATTTGTATATCATTGTGGTAATTGAGGTGTGTTGGGTGAAATGTTGTGGTTGCCAGCTAAGTCTTTAAAAAATTTTTGTAAATATTTTCTTCATTTAATTTTTTTTTCTCTCTATCGAAATGATCGATATTTTTAAAATTTTGCGAAAATATTTTGTACATATTAAAATATTTTGTAAATATTTTTTCATCGAAATGATCGATGTTTTGCAAAATTTTACTATTTTTATTTTTGGGTTTCTCGGAGTTTGTTTTTGGTTCTTTTACGGAGAATAGTCCCATTGACCCGAAGTCATAGTTAGTGACCGTTCCCTATGATGGATGGATGACGACCGTCTTAAGGGAAATGTAGTCGGTAGGAGTAGTGATTTTAATTTATTTTCAGTTTTTTCTTTGGTGGATTGCATCACGGAACCTGTAGTTACTATATGGTTGTGAAATGTTGGTTGCGTGTTGTAACTGATATTCAAAATGCAAAAGTGATTCGTATGAAAGAATGCAATTTTGTAAATATGTTGAGTTACCTTGGCTGTAGAATTTGATTCGGTGTGATTGAGGCTTAATTTTTGAATTCATGTAATTGGCTAATTAAAGAGTCTGTGAATGCATCTTGAATCGAGCATGTGCATGAAGTGTGAAGTGAGGTATTGTTATTCCATGCTATTGTGAAGTGTCTAGAACTTGCCTGGTGTGTGTACAAAACGAAATGAAGGAGGTGTAGTGTTGGAAAGGATGTAGCCATTTCTTTGTCTTAACCGAGAGTTTCTATTTTTTTCTTGTCATACTCTCCTTTTTATGTGATTGTATACCCTAGTCAGCCCGTTGAGCCTTTAGCCAATTCTTTCTTTATTTTGTCCAAAAATGTATAAACTAAGCTTAATTCTTTCTTTTCATTAGCTGTAAAGTCTATACAAAACTTTTAAGCGCTTAAGAAGAACAAAAGTTTTTTCCCAAAGTGTCAAAGAGTGAGAATGGTGAAAAGAAAAAGAAAAGCAGAGTGAGGAAAGAAAATAAAAGGTTGAAGAGGCACTTGTCATAATGAAATGATAATGAAGGTGCATGAAAAACCTTCGTTGTTGTGTCAAGGGTGTTTGATGAAATGGGCCATACGAAAGTAAACCAGCATGAATGGGATGATGAAAAAAAAAGAAAGAGAAACAATGTCCATGAGTTGTTGGGAATGTGTTGAAAAGGCGCTTAAGGATGCTAGTGACTATTATTGGCTAATCCAATATATACTAGTTCCATAGCTTCCATTACAACCCATTAAAGTCCTACGTGATCTTACATTGCATTTCTTTATATTAGTGGAGTAATACACTAAGGGCAAGCCTATGGGTCATGACATGATGCTTGTGAATTCTTTTGGGAGAGAAAGTGAAATTAATTTTTACATGCCCCTACTTGAATGTTTGTGTGTCACATGAACAAAAAGGGGAAGATTCTCTTGAGTTGTGAGGGCACATGCTTGATGAAAGATTGATTTTCGTGTCGGATATCTTGATTAGCTGATTTGCATGAGTTTGCCGATATCGAGAGTCGATTCTTAAAGTCTAGGAAGTCTTGATGTATTAAAGGTCATTGCATTGTAAGACCATGCATGTTTTCTTGATGATTTACAATATTGAATGATCGGTATGACCGTAGCGTAAATTGTCACACCATAGTGGCGAAGGTTGGGATGTAATTTGCATGAATTGTGTATTTATTGTTCGAGGACGAACAAGGATTTAAGTGTGGGGTAAGTGATCTTTGGCAGATTTATATGCCCAAGTGATAATCAAACGTATCATTTTCGCCTTGTTTATTGTGCAATGTGTATACATTTTCATGTAATTGGTAATAAAATGTGAATTTATACTAACCAACATGATTAGCATTGTTTTGTAGGTAGAATATGATTTTGAGGAGCTAAAATGCATGTTGGAACAATATCGGAGTTGGACTTGGATTCGAGCACGAAAAAGGCATTGGACTGCACAATATAAAGGGGCTCCGCGATGGAGCCGTGTCACGCTACCATCGCGGAGGCACACTGCCTGGAGGGTGAATAATTTGCCAATTTCCAGTGGAGCCTCGCGACAGCTCCGTGGCATGGAGGCAAGCCTCCGCGTTGCCTGTCATGCCACGTTGAAGCTTTATTCCTGGACCCTAAATTTCCAGTAAGGGTCCGCATCCACACCGTGTCACGGAGGCAACCTCCGCGTTACCCTCCGTGACACGTTGCTTGTTATTCCGGGAAAAATTCCCACTAGTATAAATAGAACACTTAGGCTTATTTTTAAGGAATTCAGACTTGGTGGAGCAAGGACGTGGGTTACAGGCAGTTGAGGGACGAAAAAGCTAAGGGTTTTTCTCTCTTTCTTTCTTCTTTCAATCAATTGTTTGTATGATTAACACTTGTTTTAGGATGATTAATCCACAAATGAGTGGCTAATTCTCTTCCTTGCTGAGGTTATGAGCAATGGTGATGAATTTTGATTATTGAATTATATGGTTTTTCATCTTCTTCTTCCATGTTGTTCTATTAATTCTTGTTTCTAATGCATTAGTGTGTGGCCGACATTAATGTACATCTAAAAAGTCTGACTTCACTCGAGAGAGCACGAAATTGGAAAGTTGTGAATTAATAGGGTATTCTTCTTAACTTGATTTGGGAAAATTGAGTTTTGATGTGCTTTCCTGATAGAAATATACTTGAAAGCCGCATTAGTCAATTTAGGAACCGAGATTGTATTGCTAGGTCATAAATTGCATTTGATCACAGAAATGTAGACGGATGGTTTATGATTCTTAAGTGAGATTAAATACGAGAGTTTTAATCTCTAGGCTAATGTTCTTGGCTAGCAACAGGAAGAGAAGATTAATCAAATTATGATTATAATCAAGTTCATTACATGTTCTTAACCTTGGCATGCTCATATCCATAGTTTCAATTCAAAGTAGATATTTGTTAATAGTTTTAGTATTTAATGTATAAACGAATTAATTAACTTTTGGTTACTTTGTTGTCAGCAATTATATAGAAGTAAGATAGAATATAGTATACTTGAGCAATTTGTACTTATCCAGAGTCTCCTTGGTTCGATACTTGGCTTACTTACGCCACTTACTACTTGTTTGACCACGTGCACTTGCGTGTCGGTTTTTAACCCCTAACCAAAGCACCGAACAGTAATGTCCAGTGCACTCCCGGCGGCCCTTGAAAATCCGAAGGACCGAATGTCGTCCACGCCCGGTCGTACTCATAACCGCATCAGGTCTCCAAGATGAACAACCTCTGGTCAATGGAACAATGTAGGCAAGGGAATTCGGCAAAATGGATCCGTAACTTCGGGAAAAGGATTGGCTCTGAGGGCTGGGCACTGGGATCCCAGTCCTGAACCCGTCGGCTGTCGGTGGACTGCTCGAGCTGCTCCCGCGGTGAATCTGTTAAAAGATAACGCAGGTGTCCTAAGATGAGCTCAACGAGAACACAAATCTCGTGTGGAACAGAAGGGTAAAAGCTCGTTTGATTTTGATTTCCAGTACGAATACGAACCATGAAAGCGTGGCCTAACGATCCTTTAGACCTTCGTAATTCGATGCTAGAGGTGTCAGAAAAGTTACCACGGGGATAACTGGCTTGTGGCAGCCAAGCGTTCATAGCGACCTTGCTTTTTGATCCTTCGATGTCGGCTCTTCCTATCATTGTGAAGCAGAATTTAGCAAGTGTTGGATTGTTCACCCACCAATAGGGAACGTGAGCTGGGTTTAGACCGTCGTGAGACAGGTTAGTTTTACCCTACTGATGACAGTGTCGCAATAGTAATTCAACCTAGTACGAGAGGAACCGTTGATTCAACAATTGGTCATCGCACTTGGTTGAAAAGCCATTGGCACGAAGCTACCGCGTGCTGGATTATGACTGAATGCCTCTAAGTCAGAATCCGGGCTAGAAGCGACGCATGCGCCCGCCGTCCGCTTGCCAACCCGCAGTAGGGGCCTTTGGCCCCCAAGGGCACGTGTCGTTGGCTAAGTCATCGCGGCGGAAGAGTCGCGGTGACCGCCTTGAAGTACAATTTCCATCGAGCGGCGGGTAGAATCCTTTGCAGATGACTTAAATATGCGACGGGGTATTGTAAGTGGAAGAGTGGCCTTGCTGCCACGATCCACTAAGATTCAGCCCTTTGTCGCTCCGATTCGTCCCTCCCCTTCCAATCCCATCAATCTCCCACTCTTTTTGATCGGGGGTTTAACCACTGCTTCCTCGCCTTTATGAAACAACACCGAGTGTTGAAAGGTCTTATAGTACGTCCAACGGATCGTACGGCGCCAAGTACACGTAATACATACCGCGCCATAGCCCGATCAGGCACGACGCAAATGCTAAGTTTCCATGCAAACTGCTATATATTTAGAACATATTGCTCTCACGACGTCATGTGCGACTCTAACTCCCAGCAACATGCCAAGCCAATTCTAATGCCTAGCAGCATGTCAAGGAAATTATAATGCCTAATGATGCCAAAATTAGAGGTTTTTCGGTCTATCGAGTTTAATTATAATGCCTAGTGACAAGCCAAGAGCAAGGTTGACTTGTCACGGTTAGAGATTGTTTGGGCCGATACATAGAGACGCATCAAAGGCAATATTCGGTGATCTACGGCCGACCCAGGTCTCCACTCGGCCGGCATGGGCATGCACCCAACGTCTCTCGCACTCGGCCGGCATAGTAATTCCCCCAGTGGCCCTCGCGCTCGACCGGCATGGGCATGCCCCGCAACGTCCCTTGCGCTCTACCGTCATGGGCGTGCCCCTCAACGTCCCTCGCCTGCAACGGGCATGGGCATGCGCCCAGCGTCCCTCGCACTCGGCCGGCATGGGCATGCGCCCAGCGTCCCTCGCACTCGGCCGGCATGGGCATGCGCCCAGCGTCCCTCGCGCTCGGCCGGCATGGACATGCGCCCAGCGTCCCTCGCCCTCGGCCGGCATGGGCATGCGCCAAGCGTCCCTTGCGCTCGACCGGCATGGGCATGCGCCCAGCAGCCCTCACGCTCAGTCGGCATGGGCATTCCCCGCAACGTCCCTCGCACTCGGCCGACATGGGCATGTCCCTCAACGTCCATCGCCCTCGGCCAGCATGGGCATATGCTCAGCGGCTGCCGCAGTCAGCCGACATGGGCATACGTCCCTCGCCCTTGGCCGACCCGGGCATGCGCCCAGCGGCCCTCGCGCTGGGCCTTGGGGGGCATGCCCTCCAACGTCCCTCGCGCTCGGCCGGCATGGACATGCGCCCAACGGCCCTCGCACTCGACCGGCAGGGGCATGCCCCCCAGCGGCCCTTGCACTCGGCCGACGTGGGAATTCCCCCTAACGTCCCTCGCACTCGGCCGACATGGGCATGCCCCTCAACGTTCGTCGCCCTCGACGGGCATGGGCATGCACCCAACTTCCCTCCCACTCGGCCGGCATGGGCATGCCCCCAGCGGCCCTCGCACTCTACCGGCAAGGGCATGCCCCGCAACGTCCCTCACGCTCGGCCGACATGGGCGTGCCCCTCAACGTCCCTCGCCCTCAACGGGCATAGGCATGAGCCCAGCGTCCCTCGCACTCGGCCGGCATGGGCATGCGCCCAGCGTCCCTCGCCCTCGTCCGGCATGGGCATGCGCCCAGTGTCCCTCGCACTCAGCCGGCATGGGCATGCGCCCAGCGTCCCTTGCACTCGGCAGGCATGGGCATGCGAACAGCGACCCTCGTGCTCGGTCGGAATGGGCATGCGCCCCAGCGGCCCTCGCACTCGTAGGCATGGGCATGCCCCGCAATGGCCCTCGCGCTCGACCGACAAGGGCATGCCCCTAAACGTCCCTCGCCCTCAACGGGCATGGGCATGCGCCCAGCGTCCCTCGCACTCGGCCGGCATGGGCATGCGCCCAGCGTCCCTCGCACTCGGCCGGCATGGGCATGCTCCAAACGGCCCTCGCGCTCGGCCGGCATGGGCATGCGCCCAGCGTCCCTCGCCCTCGGCCGGCATGGGCATGCGCCCAGCGGCCCTCGCGCTCCGCCGGCATGGACATGCGGGCATCGGCCCTCGCGCTCGGTCGGCATGGGCATGCCCCGCAATGTCCCTCGCGCTCGGCCGGCATGGGCACGTCCCTCAACGTCCCTCGCCCTCGGCCGGCATGGGCATGCGCCCAGCGGCTGCCGCAATCGGCCGACATGGGCATACGTCGCTCGCCCTCGGCCGACCCGGGCATGCGCCCGGCGGCCCTCGCGCTCGGCTGGCAGGGGCTTGCCGCCCAACGTCCCTCGCACTCGGCCGGCATGGACATGCGCCCAACGGCCCTCGCACTCGACCGGCATGGGCATGCCCCCCAGCGGCCCTCGCACTCGGCCGACATGGGCATTCCCCCCAACGTCTCTCGCACTCGGTCGACATAGTACAAGTGCAACTTGCATCTTGCACCACCGCACATGCATAAAATACGCCAACAACGTGCAAAAGATCCAAAAAGCGCATGATACGAAAGTTAATGCCACGCTTTTCGCTTTACATTTTTCGGGTGCGGAGCTCTAATATATTCTTCTAGTCCCACAATCCATTACTAACGCCTCCGCCAAGGTTCAATCACATATTCTTGCATCCACCTCACCTTTGTATGTTGATTTTTACTAATTTTGTGTATTTTCGTATTTTTTAAAATTAATTTATGTGTTTTTTTTTGGATTTTAATTTTATTATGTTGTGTTTTTTGTACTAATTATATGGTTTCATTTTTGGAGTACTTTTCCCTAGAGTTTTTACATTTTTAATAAATTTTTCCTATTATATATATATTTTTCCACTATTTTTTTGAATTTTCGCATTTAAAATTAAAAAATAATTTAAAAATATTATTTTTTATAAAAACTATTATATACAACATTTATAAGCCATTTGTGAGTGCTTTAGCTTGGTTGTACATTAGAATGTGCACATTTGAGTTGTACATGTCTAGTATGATTCTCTGGCTAAAACATGTCTACTCCTGACACCTTGGCTTTTTTTTTAAGCATATATAAGGGGGGTAGAGGTGTTGGAATGCACCTGGGTGGACTGACACCCACTGACATTGGCGCCCATGGGCCATGTCAGGGTGTATATGCTGGGATATAGGAAGCAAGCGTCGCGCCTTGCTTCCACAAACTAGGATGAGGGTGACCCGTTCGGTAATTGGATAAAGCTAGCCACGACATTACTCAGTGCGGCCTATTGATTATCGATGGGACATGGCTGCGCTTGTGTGTGTGTGGCGAGTCCTAGCGCTGCTTCATGTGCATGCCCTAGGCATTGCAGGCACGAGTCTAAGCCAACGTCTTGTCAATAGACATGCGACCGATGTGGGCATTACTCGGTGCGGCCTATTGGCTATCGATGAGGCACGACTGTGCTTGTGTGTGCGGCGACTCGCTGTAGGCACGGGTACAGGCCAATGTCTTGTCAATAGACATGCGGCCGCGTTGGGCATTACTCGGTGCGGCCTATTGGCTATTGATGAGGCACGGTTGTGCTTGTGCCTGCAGCGAGTCACCGCACGCACGGGTCCAAGCCAACGCATTGTCAATAGACATGCAGCCGCGGCGGGCAATACTCGCTGCGGCCTATTGGCTATCGATGAGGCACGACTGCGGCGGGTCCAAGCCTACGTCTTGTCAATAGACATGCGGCCGCGGCGGGCATTACTCGCTGCAGCCTATTGGCTATCTTGAGGCACGACTGTGCTTGTGCGTGCAGTGGCTCACTGCAAGCACGGGTCCAAGCCAACGTCTTGTCAATAGACATGCGACTGATTTGGGTTGTTCCCGGGCAAAAAGCTTGATGTGTTGGGTTTTCCCGTCTATCGGGACTTTGCTTTGGCCTTGCAACGTCGGCATCGGCAGTAGCGCACGACATCTAATGCTGGACGTCTGGGGTTGGTGTTGGGCATGCGCTGTCGGAGTATTTGTACGTACGACGCGTGAGTGGATCCCTGCTTGAGCAGCGACGTCCTAACCCGCATTCCATCTCAGTCATGGGGAAAGCGCAAATTAGGCTTTGCTCAAAGTTGGTTTCCTGTGTTGCCTACCTAATACGCAGGCATTATCATGTACAATCGGTTGCCTTTCGCCCCTCGCACATCATGTGCGGGCCGAACCAAAAGCCGCTCTTGTGTCCCACGTCTTCTTCTCTTCGTCGTGCGATGTTGTGGTCCATGAGTAGTAGCTCAGACTCTCGGATTCGGTAAATGAAGCGGGCATGGGGTCTTCATTGCCTCCTATCTGCCCAAATGATGCTTGTCCTGAATGACGGCCACGCTCGTCTTGGAACTGACCGTGCCCTTCTGGGCCGATCAGGGCTCATGCGACGCCAGCGTCAGTGAGGATGCTACCTGGTTGATCCTTCCAGTAGTCATATACTTGTCTAAAAGATTAAGCTATGCATGTGTAAGTATGAACAAATTCAGACTGTGAAACTGTGAATAGCTCATTAAATCAGTTATAGTTTGTTTGATGGTATCTACTACTCGGATAACCGTAGTAATTCTAGAGATAATACATGCAACAAACCCCGACTTTTGGAAGGGATGCATATATTAAATAAAAGGTCGACGCAGGCTCTTACCGTTGTTGCGATGATTCTTG
>JASDFA010000020.1:73990000-74010000 GCA_035772735.1 Datura wrightii
CCGTCGCTCTCGGCCGATAAGGGCGTGCCCCTCAATGTCCCTCGCCCTCAACGGGCATGGGCATGCGCCCAGCGTCCCTCACACTCGGCCGGCATGGGCATGCGCCCACCGTCCCTCGCACTCGGCCGACATGGGCATGCGCCAAGCTGCCCTCGCGCTCGGCCGGCATGGGCATGCGGCCAGCGTCCCTCGCCCTCGGCCGGCATGGGCATGCGCCCAGCGTCCCTCGCCCTCGGCCGGTGTTAGACCCTTGACTTGATCGTAGAGCTTTGTGCGAGGGCAAGGCAAGGCTTGCGAGGAATTGGGAATGACAAGGTATTTACTTGATGGACCTTGGCAGGACTCTATGTTGCTGATAGTGCCGTGATAGCATTGTGGCATACCAACCGGGCAGTGGCAGGTGTGGGTCGACAAGGGCAGACACGCGCACCGTGATGGCATTGTGGCAGACCAACCGGGCAGTGGGAGGTGTGCGTCGACAAGGGCAGACACAGGCGCCGTGATGGCATTGTGGCAGACCAACCGGGCAGTGGCAGGTGTGGGTCGACAAGGGCAGACACGAGCACCGTGATGGCATTGTGGAAGACCAACCGGGCAGTGGCAGGTGTGGGTCGACAAGGGCGGACACGGGTCGGCAGACAGACAAGGCTGACTTTGGCAATGGCATGACATTGCCGTGGCAAACGAACACAACGGGCGGATGTGAGCTAGGTAAGGCGTGGCAAGGAAACTGGACCGGGGATGCTGTGCGGAGCAGCTGAGGCAGACATGCGTGGCATTGGGACTTGGCGCGCGCAATGGCGCCAAGGCATGCGCATGGGGTGAAGCAAAGAAAGACGCACGAGCATCATGGCATGAAGCAGGCGAATGCGCGCACGAGGTGGCGCCTAGGCGCGCGCAATGGCGCCAACGGCCAGGCAGGCGCGGCACATGCGAAGCGGTTGGGCAGTTTCCTGGAATCTGGCAGCCTGTGGCCTAGTCAGCAAGGGCAGTTGTAACTTCCGATGTTTGAATTTGAATTTCCTATCAGTTGGGGATGTCAACTGAATTTGGGAGAAAATTCTTGTAAGCCATGTGGCAAAGGGGCGTGGGCTAATTTTATGTTGAGTAGTCTATGTCGCCGAAGTCATAGAGTGTGGCAAAAAAAGATAGAGTGTTGAGTCTATCTTTGATAGACAGTTTTGTAGGCCTTGTGTATTCTTTGTATGTGAGTGATAATACAAAGTTGGGAGTGTTTTCCCGTACCTTGCGTGTGTGTCCCGTTTTGTAATTGTGCCTAAGAGTCTAAGTGTCGAACGAAAAAAGAGTAAGGCTGAGTCATAGTGTTGTGTGTGTGTGACTGCCGTGCAGTGTCAAGGACGGTTGCCTAAAACAAAAATTGACCCTGTAACAATTGGTATCAGAGCGTGGTCGTTCAAGGACAGGAGACTATGGCTGGCGGAGGTAACTACAATGAGTTACGTGACCGAATTGCAAAGCTGGAAGCGCTGGTGGGAATCACTCAAAGCACAGGCGATCTGGTGGACGTTTTTTCGCAGATCCACGGCCTCAACACGGAGCTGCTTCACCATTGTGAGCAGGTTGACGGCCAACTGTCTGAATTTCTCAAGTTTCGGGAGGCGAGTGCTGCGAAATTTGAGAAACTGGCCCGGGAAAACGAAGATCTGAGGGCGGAGTTGGTAGTTCTCCGCAGGGCAGTAGCCAATTCTAGTCATGTTATCGAGGAGCATGCTGCCAAGATCAAGATTCTGGTGCCGAAGCAGTTTGACGGAATTAGGGGCGCTAAAGAACTTGAAAACTTTCTATGGGACATGGAACATTACTTCTCCTCTGCCCATGTGCCCGAGAGTGACAAGTTGACCGTAGCAGTGAGGTATTTCAGAGGAGATGCTATTCTATGGTGGCGCACGAAAACTGCTGATTATCTCAGCGCAGGCAGGCCCAAAGTCGAGACGTGGGCGCAGTTGCGTGAGTCGCTGAGGGAGAAATTCATGCCTAGCAATTCATCTTGGGTTGCTTGAGACAGATTGAAGCGGTTGAAACAGGTGGGTTCGATTCGCGAGTACGTGAAGGACTTTTCCTCCTTGTTGCTAGACATTCAGAACATGTCGGACGAGGATAAGTTGCATAATTTCATTTTCAGGATGCAGGGCTGGGCACAGAATGAATTGCGGTGGCAGAAGGTGCACGATCTGCCGAGCACAATTGCTGCTGCAGACGCCTTGATCGATTTTCGTTCAGGCTGTGTTCCTTTTGATCCTACTCCCATGGCCAAGGCAAAGAAACGGGAGAAGGGGAAGGACAGGAAGAAGGACGATCGAAAGCCCGAGGGAAGTGATAAGGGCAAAGGAAAAGTGGTGGCTGCTTCGTCAAAGAATGACAGACCTGCGGGTGATAGGGTCTGTTGGACATTTCACAAATCAGGGCATACTGCTCGACACTGCCCCAATCAAGCCAGAGTAAGTGCTCTTCTTGCTGAGGAAGAGAACATGGTGAAAAAGGGGGAGGTTGCTGCTTACATCAATCCTTTGAAACTGCTGAACACGTTAGTCGCAGACGTGGCAGAACCGGTTGATGAAAGTGGGAGATGATGCTGCTGACTTGGTCGCCTTTGTGTAATGCCGCAGATTCTGTTGTGGACTTGTCAGATGCTTACTCTAATTTGATGTACGTTGAGGTAATGATTGGAGACAGACCGGTGGTGACCAGGGTCGACACTGGTGCTACCCATACGTTTGTGGCGTCCAAAACAGTCAAAGAATATGGGCTAAGGGTGACTTCATGTCCGACGAAGATGAAGGCCATTAACTCACCAGCACAACCTGGTTTTGGACAAGCGCTGGACGTGCCTTTGAAAATTGGGCTTTGGTCGGGTGTCCATAATCTGGTTTTTGTGCCGCTTGATGACTTCAATCTCATGTTGGGGGATTGACTTTATGAGGAAGTACAAGGTTGCTCCGATTCCTCATTTAGATGGAATGATCCGTTATATGTGAAATTAATGGATCAAGTGAGGGATGGTATTGTGACGCGGTATTGGATCGAGGACGATCTGCTCCAATTTAAAGGGGGGAGAATTGTGGTACCCCAAGGAGCAGGTTTGCGTCGGACTTTGTTGAAGGAGACGCACGATGCTGCTTATGCTGGTCATCCGGGTGTTGAGAGGATGCTGTCATTGCTGTCCCGCAGTTATTTTTGGCCGAAAATGGAAGACGACATTGAGGCCTACGTTAAAACTTGTCTTGTGTGCCAGCTTGACAAGTCGGAGCGGAAGAAGGAAGCAGGTTTGCTGCAGCCTTTGCCGGTTGCTGAGCGTCCTTGGGCTTCCGTCTCAATGGATTTTATTAGCGGACTTCCGAAAGTTGATGGGAAGGCATCAATTATGGTTGTGGTTGACAGGTTCTCGAAATATGGAGTGTTCATTCCTGCGCCAACTCTATGTTCCTCAGAGGTAGCTGCCGATTTGTTCTATAAGCATGTGGTGAAGTACTTTGGTGTTCCGACTGACATTGTGAGTGATCGAGATGCTCGATTTACTGGCCGGTTTTGGACTGCGTTGTTCAAAATGATGGGGACAGAATTGAAATTCTCGACTGCGAATCATCCACAGAATGACGGACAGACCGAAAGGATCAATCATCTGCTGGAAGAATACCTACGGCACTATGTGACTGCAAGTCAAAGGAACTGGGTGGAGTTGCTGGACAGTGCGCAGTTTTGTTACAACCTGCACAAGTAATCGGCGACAGAAATGAGTCCATTCGAGATCGTGTTGGGCAGGCAGCCTGACACACCACTGGAAGTTGCTAAACAGAAATCACAGGGCAAGTGCCCTGCCGCATACAGATATGTGCGTGATAGGCAAGAGTTGCTTGCCGAGGCGCAGGACAGTTTGCGGAAAGCTGCCAGGAGAATGAAGATGTATGCTGACAAGCATCGTCGTGCGTTGGACTTTCAGGTTGGTGATAGGGTGTTGCTGAAACTAACACCTCAAATCTAGAATAAGATCCGCAGCAAGACGAGACATCGTGGGCTGATTCCAAAGTATGACGGTCCCTTCGAAGTCGTAGAAAAGGTTGGTGCAGTAGCGTACCGGATGAATCTGCCGGAACGACTCAAGGTGCATCCTACTTTCCATGTGAGTTACTTGAAGTCTTTTCATGAAGATGCTGAGGATCCTGCAAGGGCAGTGGCCAGACATGCTCCTCCGGTTGTGCGACAGCAGTACGAGGAGACAATTGAGAAGATTCTGGATCACCGGATCTTGGGACAAAGCAAGAAGAACAGGCGGACAGAGTTTCTGATTCAATGGAAGGACAAACCTGAGTGTGAGGCGACTTGGGAGAAGGGGTCATCTTTGTGGCAGTTTGAAAATCAAATCAAGTCTTACTTTGATTCGGCCTCGTCGAGGATGACGAGCTAATCTGGTGGGGGAAGTTTGTTAGACCCTTGACTTGATCGTAGAGCTTTGTGCGAGGGCAAGGCAAGGCTTGCGAGGAATTAGGCATGACAAGGTATTTACTTGATGGACCTTGGAAGGACTCTATGTTGCTGATAGCACCGTGATAGCATTGTGGCAGACCAACCGGGCAGTGGCAGGTGTTGGTCGACAAGGGCAGACACGGGCACCGTGATGGCATTATGGCAGACCAACCGGGCAGTGGCAGGTGTGGGTCGACAAGGGCAGACACGGGCGCCGTGATGGCATTGTGGCAGACCAACCGGGCAGTGGCAGGTGTGGGTCGACAACGGCAGACACGGGCACCGTGATGGCATTGTGGCAGACCAACCGGGCAGTGGCAGGTGTGGGTCGACAAGGGCGGACACGGGTTGGCAGACAGACAAGGCTGACTTTGGCAATGGCATGACATTGCCGTGGCAAAGGAACACAACGGGCGGATGTGTGCTAGGCAAGGCGTGGCAAGGAAACTGGACCGGGGATGCTGTGCGGAGCAGCTGAGGCAGAGATGCGTGGCATTGGGACTTGGCGCGCGCAATGGCGCCAAGGCATGCGCATGGCAAAGGGAGTAGTCTATGTGGCAAAGGGGCGTGGGCTAATTTTATGTTGAGTAGTCTATGTCGCCTAAGTCATAGAGTGTGGCAAAAAAAGATAGAGTGTTGAGTCTATCTTTGACAGACAGTTTTGTAGGCCTTGTGTATTCTTTGTATGTGAGTGATAATACAAAGTTGGGAGTGTTTTCCCGTACCTTGTGTGTGTGTCCCGTTTTGTAATTGTGCCTAAGAGTCTAAGTGTCGAACGAAAAAAGAGTAAGGCTGAGTCATAGTGCTGTGTGCGTGTGACTGCCGTGCAGTGTCAAGGACGGTTGCCTAAAACAAAAATTGACCCTATAACAGCCGGCATGGGCATGCGCCCAGCGGCCCTCGCGCTCCGCCGGCATGGACATGCGCCCAGCGGCACTCGCGCTCGGTCGGCATGGGCATGCCCCTCAACGTCCCTCGCGCTCAGCTGGCATGGGCACGTCCCTCAACGTCCCTCGCCCTCGGCCGGCATGGGCATGCGCCCAGCGGCTGCCGCAGTCGGCCGACATGGGCATACGTCGCTCACCCTCGGCCGAACCGGGCATGCGCCCAACGGCCCTCGCGCTCAGCCGGCAGGGGCATGCCCCCCAACGTCCCTCGCACTCGGCCGGCATGGACATGCGCCCAACGGCCCTCGCACTCGACCGGCATGGGCATGCCCCCCAGCGGCCCTCGCACTCGGCCGACATGGGCATTCCCCCCAATGTCCCTCGCACTCGGTCGACATAGTACAAGTGCAACTTGCATCGTGCACCACCGCACATACATAAAATACACCAACGACGTTCAAAAGATCCAAAAAGCGCATGATACGAAAGTTAACGCCACGCTTTTCGCTTTACATTTTTCGGGTGCGGAGCTCTAATATATTCTTATAGTCCCACAATCCATTACTAATGACTCCGCCAAGGTTCAATCACATATTCTTGCGTCCTCCTCACCTTTGCATATTGATTTTTACTAATTTTGTGTATTTTCGTATTTTTTAAAATTACTTTATGTGTTTTTTTTTTGGATTTTAATTTTATTATGTTGCGTTTTTTGTACTAATTATGTGGTTTCATTTTTGGAGTACTTTTACCTAGAGTTTTTACATTTTTATTAAATTTTTCCTATTATATATATATATTTTCCACTATTTTTTTGAATTTTCGCATTTAAAATTAAAAAATAATTTAAAAATATTATTTTTTATAAAAATTATTATTTACAACATTTATAAGCCATTTGTGAGTGCTTTAGCTTGGTTGTACATTAGAGTGTGCACATTTGAGTTGTACATGTCTAGTATGATTCTCTGGCTAAAACATGTCTACTCCTGACACCTTGGCTTTTTTTTAAGCATATATAAGGGGGGTAGAGGTGTTGTAATGCACCTGGGTGGACTGACAACCACTGACATTGGCGCCCATGGCCCATGTCAGGGTGCATATGCTGGGATATAGGAAGCAAGCGTCGCGCCTTGCTTCCACAAACTAGGATGAGGGTGACCCGTTCGGTACTCGGATAAAGCTAGCCAAGAAATTACTCAATGCGGCCTATTGACTATCGATGGGACATGGCTGCGCTTGTGTGTGTGTGGCGAGTCCTAGCGCTGCTTCATGTGCATGCCCTAGGCGTTGCAGGCACGAGTCTAAGCCAACGTCTTGTCAATAGACATGCGGTCGATGTGGGCATTACTCGGTGCGGCCTATTGGCTATCGATGAGGCACGACTGTGCTTGTGTGTGCGGCGACTCGCTGTAGGCACGGGTACAGGCCAATGTCTTGTCAATAGACATGCGGCCGCGTTGGGCATTACTCGGTGCGGCCTATTGGCTATTGATGAGGCACAGCTATGCTTGTGCCTGCAGCGAGTCAGCGCACGCACGGGTCCAAGCCAACGCATTGTCAATAGACATGCAGCCACGGCGGGCAATACTAGCTGCGGCCTATTGGCTATCGATGAGGCATGACTGTGGCGGGTCCAAGCCTACGTCTTGTCAATAGTCATGCGGCCGCGGCGGGCATTACTCGCTGCGGCCTATTGGCTATCGTGAGGCACGACTGTGCTTGTGCGTGCGGTGGCACGCTGCAGGCACTTGTCCATGCCAACGTCTTGTCAATACACATGCGACCGATTTGGGTTGTTCCCGTGCAAAAAGCTTGATGTGTTGGGTTTTCGCGTCTATCGGGACTTTGCTTTGGCCTTGCAACATCAGCATCGGCAGCAGCGCACGACGTCTAATACTGGGCGTCTGGGGTTGGTGTTCGGCATGCGCTGTTAGAGGATTTGTACGTATGACGCGTGAGTGGTGTTCGGCTTGTGCAGTTAGGTTGGATGCCTGCTTGAGCAGTGACGTCCTAACCCGCATTCCAACTCAGTCATGGGGCAAGCGCAAATTAGGCTTTGCTCGAAGTTGGTTTCCTGTGTTTCCTACCTAATGCGCAGGCATTATCATGTACAATCGGTTGCCTTTCGCCCCTCGCACATCGTGTGCGGGCCGAACCAAAAGCCGCTCTTGTGTCCCACGTCTTCTTCTCTTCGTCGTGCTATGTCGTTGTCCATGAGTAGCAGTTCGGACCCTCGGATTCGTTAAATGAAGCGGGCATGGGGTCTTCATTGCCCTCTATCTGCCCAAATGATGCTTGTCCTAAATAACGGCCGCGCTCGTCTTGGAACTGGCCGTGCCCTTCTGGGCCGATCAGGGCTCATGCGACGCCGGCGTCAGTGAGGATGCTACCTGGTTGATCGTGCCAGTAGTCATATGCTTGTCTCAAAGATTAAGCCATGCATGTGTAAGTATGAACAAATTCAGACTGTGAAACTGTGAATGGCTCATTAAATCAGTTATAGTTTGTTTGATGGTATCTACTACTCGGATAACCGTAGTAATTCTAGAGCTAATACGTGCAACAAACCCCGACTTCTGGAAGGGATGCATTTATTAGATAAAAGGTCGACGCAGGCTCTTCCCGTTGCTGCGATGATTCACGATAACTCGACGGATCGCACGGCCATCGTGCCGGTGACACATCATTCAAATTTATGACCTATCAACTTTCGATGGTAGGATAGTGGCCATCTGTTAGACCCTCGAGCTGGAACTTGATGATTGTGGGCAGTAGCATGTCAAGGGGGCACTGCCTTGGCATGACAAGTGCGGGCTTCGGCGACAGTGCGGTTGGCTGGATGATGTGCATGGCATTCAGTCAAGACAAGGCAGACTTGGGTGATCGCAAGGCGGCCTTGATCAACAAAGAGCGACGGACGGGCGCATGGCACCAATTGGGCATGCGGACAAGCTGTGGGATCTCGGCTAGGCGATGGCATGATCGAGTGCTAGACGAGGGCAAGGCAAGCTTGTGGACTTTGGCATGGCAGAGACAAGGCAAGGAGGCTGGGAAAAATCCTAAGGATGGAAGTTGAGGACGCTGAGGCACTGACATGGGCGATGGACGCGCGTGCCAACCGGGCAGCGTGCTGGCATGTGCGCTGGCGGACACGCTGGCGTGCGCGCGCGGGCAGAGCCGCTGGCGACTGAAGATTTGAAATTCAAATCCGTAACCGTCCTTATCCCTTGCGGATTTTTAGGAAACGGACCCTTGTATCATGGGATTTGCCAGCAGGCGTCCCTATCCTTTTGTAACTGCCGTATGGCAACTCCCTATAAATAGTTGCAGGCTAATTTTGGCTGAGGCAAGTTTTGTGTATCCTTGTAAGCCTCCCAAAGTCGAGTGAGTCCTTTTGTTGTAATCTGTGGGATTAATAAAAGGTTGGGAAGAGTTCCCGTAATTGTCTTGTGTGCTTTTTACGTTCTGTTCATAGCCCAAACTATCTAAGTCCCTTGTCGGCTTGTTGGCGTGTAAGGCTGAAGTTGTGCTGTGTAGTGCGACTGCCGACAGTGGTGAAAGTGAAAAAAATCACCCCTGTAACAACTGTTATCAGAGCCTAGGCTGTTCGTGACATGGAAAGATGGTGACCAACGCAGAATTGAGGGAAAAAGTTGCTCGTTTGGAGGCCATTGTCGGTGTGACAGACGAGGATGACACAGATCTGAGTCTTGTTGATTTCAAGACGCAGTTGCATGGGTTGAACACGGAACTTGCCATGTTTCGTGAGACTGTCCAGACCCAATTGTTGGAAGTTGGCAGATTTGGGGAAGAAGCTGCCTCACAGATTGAGAATCTGAAGAGGGCAAATGAAAATCTGGCCGACGAAGTGGTGGTGCTACGGCGTGTTGTTGCTGCAGGCGGAGGGCAGACCCATGATGATCGATCGAAGGTAAAATTCCCTGAACCAAAACCTTTTGGTGGGGCGAGGAGTGCCAAGGAATTGGAGAACTTTCTGTGGGACATGGAGCAGTATTTCTGTACTGCCCGCCTTTCTGATCATGACAAGGTGAACATCACTACCATGTACTTGACGGGTGATACGAAATTGTGGTGGAGGACCAGAAGTGCGGATGATGAGAGTGTTGGCCGACCCAAGATTGATAGTTGGGCGAAGTTGCAGAAAGAAATGAGGGACCAATTCTTGCCTAGCAACGCGTCTTGGCTTGCTAGGGACCGTTTGAAGCGATTGAGGCAGACCAGTTCGGTGAGGGATTATATTAAAGAGTTCAGTTCTTTGATGCTGGACATACAGAACATGTCGGATGAGGACAAGTTGCACAATTTCATTTCGGGAATGCAAGCGTGGGCGTAAAATGAACTAAGGAGGCAGAACGTGAAGGACCTCCCTAGTGCGATTGCTGCTGCAGATTCACTGGTCGATTTTCGCTCAATTCGAGTTTCTTCTGAAATTCCTACTTCTTCTAAGCCAAGGAAAAAGACTGAAAAGAAGGGGGAATGGAGGAAGGAAGGGCGGAAAGAATTTGGGGACAAAGGAAAAGCTGTGGTGAATGCTGGAAACGTGAAGGCCAAGCAGAAGGATGGAGATTCTAAAGGCTGCTGGACGTGTGGTGGTTCGCATTTGGCTAGAAGCTATCCCAACCATGAAAGAGTGAATGCACTGCTTGCTGGAGGTAGGCAGACGGGTGTAGAGGAAGAAGAGGTTGTTGCTGCCTTAGCAAATCCGTTGGGTTTGTCTTTCAATAATGTAAGTTTGATGAACGTTATTGAAGAAGCCTCTAAAGCTCCGTGTAACTCTCATGCTGCCCTGATTCATGTCGAGATGAAAGTTGATGGCAAGCGGATGATAGCAATGGTGGATACCGGAGCTACTCATACGTTTGTCAATGACCAGGTTGGTGCTAAGAATGGGTTGAAGTTGAGGAAATGCCCATCGTATGTTCAGACCGTGAATGCCAAAGCACAAGCGATTGTGGGTATGGCTTATGATGTTCCTCTAGTCCTTGGAGAGTGGACTGGAAAACACAATTTGATGGTGATGCCGCTGGGAGATTTTGAGTTAATCATCGGAGTTGATTTCCTAAAGAAATACCGGTTCGTCCCGTTCCCTCATTTGGATAGGTTGATGTTGATGGACGAAAAGAGGCCGAGTTTCATCAAGGCTGTTCATCCATATGGAGAAGCCGAGAAAGCGAAGAAATACAAGACCCCCATGATTTCTGCTATTAGTGTTGAGAAGGGACTGAAGAAGTGAGATCAGACCTTTCTTGCTGCCATGGTTGAGATTAAACTAGACGTGAAGGTGGAGGTGCCCGATGCTGTGGCAGACTTGCTGAAAAGTTTGCCAACGTGATGCCTCTAGAGTTGCCTAAGATGCTGCCGCCAAGGAGGGATATTGATCATAGAATAGAGTTGCTGCCGGGTTCTGTTGCCCCTGCCCAAGCTCCTTATCGGATGTCTCCCAAGGAGTTGGCTGAACTGCGCAAATAGTTGAATGAGTTGTTGGATGCTGGACTGATTCAACCTTCAAAGGCTCCGTATGGTGCTCTTGTGTTTTTCCAAAAGAAGCAGGACGAATCTTTGAGAATGTGCGTGGATTACCGGGCATTGAACAAAGTGACGGTGAAGAACAAATATCCTGTGCCACTGGTGCAAGACTTGGTGGACAGATTGAGCAAGGCGTGTTGGTTTACGAAACTGGATCTTAGGTCAGGCTATTGGCAGGTTAGGATAGCAGAGGGTGGTGAGCCTAAAACTACTTGTGTAACTAGGTACAACTCATATGAATTTCTTGTAATGCCGTTTGGGTTGACAAATGCCCCGGCTGGTTTCTGTAATTTGATGAACGATGTCTTGTTTGAGTACCTTGATGACTTTGTAGTAGTGTACTTAGACGACATTGTAATCTATAGTCGCTCTCTGGATGAACATTTGATACATTTGAGCAAAGTACTGTCTTGGTTGAGGGAGTACAAACTCTACGTGAAGATGGAGAAGTGCGAGTTTGCTAAAAAGGAGATCAAATTCCTTGGACACTTGGTGAGCCAGAACCAAGTACGGATGGATCCGAAGAAGGTGCAGGCAATCGTGGATTGGCAGGCACCATGCGGCGTGAAAGAATTGTGGTCATTTTTAGGGCTGGCTAACTATTACCGCAAGTTTATTGCAGGTTATTCGAAGAAGGCAGCCGCCTTGACAGACTTGCTGAAGAAGGATGTTAAGTGGGCATGGTCTGAGAAATGTGAAGCTGCTTTCCGAGTGTTGAAAGAAGCAGTGGCATCGGAGCCGATATTGAAGCTGCCTGATTTCGAGTTGCTGTTTGAGGTGCATAAAGATGCATCCGATAAAGCTGTTGGGGGAGTTCTTGTGCAAGAAGGGCATCCGATTGCTTATGAGAGAAGAAAGTTGAATGAAGCCGAGCAGTGGTATTCGACTCACGAGAAGGAAATGGTGGCTGTTGTGCATTTCTTGCAGACGTGGAGAGTCTATTTGCTGGGCACTAGGTTTGTGGTGCAGATAGACAATGTGGCGAATACATTCTTCAAGACTTAACGTAAGCTGAGTCCAAAGCAGGCCCGTTGGCAGGAGTTCCTGGCAGAATATGACTTTGTATGGGAGCATAAGCCGGGAAGGCACAACCAGGTTGCTGACGCCTTAAGCCCAAAGGAGATACTTGCTGTGGTATTCTCAATTTCCAGACTTGAGACTGATTTTGTTGATAAAATCAGGATTTGTGCTGTCAACGACTCATTGTACATGAAGTGGATGAGTCAAGTAAAAGATGGGATTATTCGGAGGTACTGGATCGAGGACGATCTGCTTTACTTCAAAGGGGGGAGGATCATCGTACCTCAAGGAGGTGGACTGCGCAAGGAATTGCTGAATGAGGCACACGACACTACTTGGGCTCGTCATCCGGGTGTGGAGCGGATATTAGCCCTGCTGTCCCGTATATACTATTGACCGAAAATGGAAGAAGATGTGGAAGCGTATGTGAAGACTTTCCTTGTGTGCCAGTAAGACAAATCTAAGCGCAAGAAGGAAGCGGGTTTGTTGCAGCCTCTTCCGATTCCTGAAAGGTCGTGGATGTCCGTGTCAATGGACTTCATTTTTGGGTTTCCAAAGGTAGACGGTAAGGCATTGATTATGGTGGTGGTTGACAGGTTCTCAAAATACGCTATCTTCGTTGCTGCCCCAATTACTTGTTCGTCTAAAGTAGCTGCCGATTTATTCTGTAGACATGTGGTAAAACTGTTTGGTGTGCCAGCCGATATTGTGAGTGACAGGGATGCGAGATTCACAGGCCGGTTTTGGACAGCTTTGTTCAATATGATGGGGACCGACTTGAAATTTTCGACAGCGAATCACCCGCAAACGGATGGACAAACAGAGAGAATTAATCACTTGGTGGAGGAATATCTCAGGCATTTTGTGACAGCAAGCCAGAGGAATTGGGTAGACTTGTTGGATACGGCGTAGTTTTGCTATAATCTGCACAGGTCTTCAGCAACCGAGATGAGTCCGTTTGAAATAGTTTTGGGGAGACAACATTTGACACCGCTGGATGTCGCTAAGCAGAAGCATCAGGAGAAATGCCCAGCTGCTTACCGTTATGCTAGGGACAAGCATGAGATGCTTGCAGAGGCGCAGGACAGTTTGCGCAAGGCCCAGAGTCGAATGGAAAAATATGCCGATCAGCATAAACACCCGTTGGAGTTTCAAGTGAGTGAAAAAGTGCTGCTAAAACTCACTCCGCAGATTTGGAAGCAGATTGTGAGTAAACAAAGGCATAGGGAACTGATTCCTAAGTATGATGGCCCATTCAAGGTGGTGCAGAAGATAGGAGCAGTTGCATACAAGTTGAAATTGCCGGAAAGACTGAAAATTCACCCTACTTTCCATGTAAGCTTCTTGAAGCCTTATTTTGCAGATCATGAAGATCCGGACAGGCACAAAGTCAAGAGGGCTCCTCCTGTGGTGCGCACACGATTTGAAGAGGAGATTGAACAAGTGCTAGATCACCGGGTGCTAGGCATGAGCAAGAAGAACAGGCGGACAAAATTCTTGATACATTGGAAGGGCAAGTCCGTGGCAGACGCGACTTGAGAGAAGAGTTCAAAATTATGGCAGTTCGAGAAGCAGCTGGAGGACTATCTTAAGACGACCTCGATGAGGACGTCAAGTTCAACTGGTGGGGGTGGTTTGTTAGACCCTCGAGCTGGAACTTGATGATTGTGGGCAGTAGCATGTCAAGGGGGCACTGCCTTGGCATGACAAGTGCGGGCTTCGGCGACAGTGCGGTTGGCTGGATGATGTGCATGGCATTCAGTCAAGACAAGGCAGACTTGAGTGATGGGAAGGCGGCCTTGATCAACAAAGGGTGACGGACGGGCGCATGGCACCAGTTGGGCATGCGGACAAGCTGTGGGATGACTCGGCTAGGCGATGGCATGATCGAGTGCTAGATGAGTGCAAGCCAAGCTTGTGGACTTTGGCATGGCAGAAACAAGGCAAGGAGGCTGGGAAAAATCCTAAGGATGGAAGTTGAGGACGCTGAGGCACTGACATGGGCGATGGACGCGCGTGCCAACCGGGCAGCGTGCTGGCATGTGCGCTGGTGGACACGCTGGCGTGCGCGCGCGGGCAGAGCAGCTGGCGACTGAAGATTTGAAATTCAAATCTGTAACCGTCCTTATCCCTTGCGGATTTTTAGGAAACGACCCCTTGTATCATGGGATTTGCCAGCAGGCGTCCCTATCCTTTTGTAACTGACGTCTGCCAGCTCCCTATAAATAGTTGCAGGCTGATTTTGGCTGAGGCAAGTTTTGTGTATCCTTGTAAGCCTCCCAATGTCGAGTGAGTCCTTTTGTTGTAATCTGCGAGATTGATAAAAGGTTGGGAAGAGTTCCCGTAATTGTCTTGTGTGCTTTTTACGTTCTATTCATAGCCCAAACTATCTAAGTCCCTAGTCGGCTTGTTGGCGTGTAAGGCTGAAGTTGTGCTGTGTAGTGCGACTGCCGGCAGTGGTGAAAGTGAAAAAAATCACCCATGTAACAACTTCACGCCCCTAGAAAGTGGGGTATCTTATGGCGGACAGTTGCTGGTGGATGGATCAGGATGCTGATAGAATGGCTTCAGAAAGGTTATGGCGTAGGGACGTCTGCGTCCCCTTCCGATTTGACGGTGAAGAGGGGACTTGGCCAACCCTGCACAAACCTGGTCGGGAACTGGAGCCGTTCTCCTGAAGAGCCCATGGCAGGGCGAAACCAGTATATTGTCCTGGTGAGAAGGGCTGGCCTTAGAGGCGAGGCGCCGCATGGGCCTCCGGAGCGTGCTGCAAGTCTGAGCCCGTGACACCATCCATGGTGGTGACGGGTGACAGATATTTAGGGTTCGATTCCGGAGAGGGAGCCTGAGAAACGGCTACCCACATCCAAGGAAGGCAGCAGGCGCGCAAATTACCCAATCCTAACACGGGGAGGTAGTGACAATAAATAACAATACCGGGCTCTTTGAGTCTGGTAATTGGAATAAGTACAATCTAAATCCCTTAACGAGGATCCATTGGAGGGCAAGTCTGGTGCCAGCATCCGCGGTAATTCCAGCTCCAATAGCGTATATTTAAGTTGTTGCAGTTAAAAAGCTCGTAGTTGGACTTTGGGATGGGCTGGCCGGTCCGCCCTAGGTGTGCACCGGTCGTCTCGTCCCTTCTGTCGGCGATGCGCTCCTGGCCTTAATTGGCCGGGTCGTGCCTCCGGCGCTGTTACTTTGAAGAAATTAAAGTGCTCAAAGCAAGACTACTATCACAGGCTTAGTTTTTCAAAGGCTGTGGGGACAGCTTAAGTTGGCTAACTTCTACTCAAGCTTCAGTCCTCTTGTTGCTTATGAGGCACAAAATGTGCTAAGGATTGGATGGAAAGTTAAAGGCAAGAAGTAAAGCAAGGAAGACAAGATGTTGAGGCCAAAGAGCCCTTTTACTTCACTAAGTATTAACAAATCTGAAAATGTGAAGATTGGAAGCTGATTACAATGGTTGTCCTTTGAGGCCTATCTATACTACATACAAGTCCATACACTACATGCCAAATGGCTGTGGCAGGCAAGTCAGGCATGCTGGCATGATTGGTGTGGCAGGTACGTCAGGCATGCTTGCTGTGGCAGGCAGTGTCAGGCGACTGTGGCAGGCAGTGTCAGGCAGTTCCTGCCACAGCCACATTGACACAGCCATTTGGCACGTAGTGTAGGGACTTGTATGTAGTATAAATAGGCCTCAAGGGGCCGCCATTGTAATCAGCTTCCATTCTTCACATTTTCAGATTTGTTAATACTTAATGAAGTAAAAGGGCTCTTTAGCCTCAACATCTTGTCTTCCTTGCTTTACTTCTTGCCTTTAACTTGCCGTCCGATCCTTAGCACATTTTGTGCCTCATAAGCAACAAGAGGACTGAAGCTTGAGTAGAAGTTAGCCAACTTAAGCTGTTCCCACGACCTTTTAAAAACTAAGCCCGTGACAAAGTGGTATCGTGTCCAAGTAGTACCTTGCCATATCTACCTGTTCTTCCCATGCCTTGGCCAAGTGATAGGCGCCAGGATTCCGCAGTCCGGCATTGACGGTCAAGGATTGTGGGGTATTAGGCTGCTGTCCTGTAGCAAGTTTGGTCAGCTGCCTCAGCTCTTCCAGCTCCGAGGGTTCCATGCGGTAGGAGGACATGGCAGGTGTCTTGGCTCCGGGAATAAGCTCGATCTGGTGGTCGACCTCCCAGCGGGGAGGCAGTTTCATTGGGAGTTCTTCCGGCATGATGTCCTTGTGCTCTGTTAGGACATGTTGAATGCATGCCGGGATAGGTTCTGCCTCAAGGCTTGGTACCTCCACAACAGTGGCAAGGAAGGTTAGCTCTCCATTCTTGAATCCCTTGCACGGTTGCATGGCTGACAATTGCATGCCCTTTTGGGGCACACGGACTAGCGGCACTATGCAGGAGCCTCCTTGGTCACTGATGTGCAGCTGGTTGATATGGGGAGAAATGAAGGCATTTATTTCGTACAAGAAATCTAACCCCAGCACGATGTCGAACACGTCCATGGGTGCCACAGTGAAGTTGGTTCTGCCATGCCAAGCTCCTAGAGAAATAGGAACATCGGGAGCAAATCCTTTTACCTGAGTGGGGAGGGCATTAACCCTTTTCAGCAGCGTGTCGCTAGAGATGAAAGTGAGCTCTAGCTCCCTAGCCGTTGCCTTCGTCACGAAATTGTGTGTTGCTCCGGTGTCCACCATGATGCGGACAGGCTTGCTGTTCACCCAAGCATCTATGAATAAGGATTCTCGTGGCCTCACACGAGGCAGCTGGGCTTATATGGCTGCAAGTGACATGTGGTTGAACAAGGTCATGTGGTTGAACAAGCCCAATGCCTTGTCTTTTCCTCGGGCAGCTCCGCCCCCTTGTTCCTTCTGTCCGCTGGTCTCGGCCGTGGCTGGCGGACATTTGGGAGTAGATTGTTTGTCTGCTGCTGTCATGGCCCCAAGTCTTCCTAACTTCAGGCAGTTTCTGTACATGTGAGAGGAGTCCCCGCACAAATAACACCCGTCACGGTGGTTGACTCCCTTCTTCCGCTTCTCATAGTCTTTGCGGAATTGAGATGATCGGTTGCGGTTGCCTTTGCCTTCACGACCCCGATTGGCGACAGACTTGCCTCTGTCCCTCTCTCCTCTTTCTGTCTTGGAAGCAACCTACCGTCGGGCGCCCTCTTTAGCCCGGGTGCTTTGCCGAGCGGAAATCTGTCAAAGACTCGGCTGCTACAATGGCCTCATCTACGTCTTTGACCTGGTGCCGGTGCAACTCTTGTTTGGCCCAATTCTGGAGGCCATCCAAGAAATAGAACACCAAATCTTCACTGGTCAAATTCGGTATTTAGAAGGTGAGCTTAGTGAATTCTTTCACATATTCACGAATGGTAGAAGTTTGCTTGAGTTCCCTCAATTTCCGACGGGCCTCATGCACAACAATTTTTGGGTAAAACTGCCCTTTGAGCTCCTCTTTGAACTGCGCCCAGTCGGCTATAACACAAGCCCCTTGATCTATGTCTGCCTTCTTTCGCCGCCACCATAACATGGCAGTATCGGTCAGGTACATGGCCGCTGTTTGGACCTTGGCAGATTTGCTTTCAATGCCAACATTCTCGAAGTATCTTTCCAGTTGCCAAATGAAGTTTTCAACGTCTTGAGCACTACGTTCAACTTTGAACTCCTTAGGCTTAGGAGGTTCTATGCGGGTCTCCCGCACTGTAGCTGGTCCGGCGCCTCCCCGACGCCTTTGGCCGCCTCTACTTGCTGCCTAAGGGTGTCAACCTGCCCCTGCAGCACAGCCAGAGCCCCCATGAGCCTCTGCTCTAGGCTTGTCAGCCCCTCCTTGTGCTCCTCTGCTTGCTCCAAGATGTTGTCTTTAACTTCATCTAGCCCCTCAAGGGCTACGTTTTCAAGAGAAGAGAAGTTGCCTTCAAAAACCTCTATACGTCGGTTCAAGGCTGCCATGCCAGCCTCGGCATGAGTGACTCATTCGTCGAGCTAGCCAATGCCCGAACCTTCAGCTTCCTCATGTGTAAGTCCTTCACTGATCGGTGCAACCGAGGCTTCCCAAAACGCATGCCTGACACGCCTGCAAAGGCATGCCTGCACGCCTGACATGGCCTGCCTGCATGCCTGACGCAGCATGCCTGACTCTGCCTGCACGCCTGACGCAGCATGCCTGACATTGCCTGCCACAGCCGCCTGACACTGCCTGCCACAACAAGCATGCCTGACGTACCTGCCACACCAATCATGCCAGCATGCCTAACTTGCCTAGAGCAGAGGCTCATGGGGGCTCTAGCCGTGCTGCAGGGGCAGGTTGAAACCCTTAGGCAGCAAGTAGAGGCGGCCAGAGGCGTCAGGGGAGGTGCCGGACCAGCCACAGTGCGGGAGACCCGCATAGACACTCCTAAGCTCAAGGAGTTCAAAGGTGAACGCAGTGCTCAAGACGTTGAAAACTTCATATGGCAACTGGAAAGATACTTCGAGAATGTTGGCATTGAAAGAGAATCTGCCAAGGTCCAGACAGCGGCCATGTACCTGACCGATACTACCATGTTATGGTGGCGGCGAAAGAAGGCAGACATAGATCAAGGGGCTTGTGTTATAGCCGACTGGGAGCAGTTCAAAGAGGAGCTCAAATGGCAGTTTTACCCACAAAATGTTGTGCATGAGGCCCGTCGGAAATTGAGTGAACTCAAAAATACTTCTACCATCCGTGAATATGTGAAAGAATTCACCAAGCTCACCCTCCAAATACCGAATTTTACTAGTGAAGATTTGGTGTTCTATTTCTTAGATGGCCTCCAGAATTGGGCCAAACAAGAGTTGCACCGGCGCTAGGTCAAAGACGTAGATGAGGCCATTGTAGCAGCCGAGTCTTTGACAGATTTCCGCTCGGAAAGCACCCGAGCTAAAGAGGGCGCCAGACGGCAGGTTGCTGCCAAGATAGAATGAGGAGAGAGGGACAAAGCCAAGTCTGTCGCAATCGGGGTCGTGACGGCAAAGGCAACCGCAACCGATCATCTCAATTCCGCAAAGACTATGAGAAGCGGGAAAAAGGGAGTCAACCACCATGACGGGTGTTATTTGTGCGGGGACTCCTCTCACATGTACAGAAACTGCGCGAAGTTAGGAAGACTTGGGGCCATGACAGCAGCAGACAAACAATCTGCTCCCATATGTCCGCCAACCACGACCGAGACCAGCGGACATAAGGAACAAGGGGGCGGAGCTGCCCGAGGAAAAGACAAGGCATTGGGCTTGTTCAACCACATGGCACTTGCAGCCATATCAGCCCAGCCGCCTCGTGTGAGGCCACGGGAATCCTCATTCATAGATGCTTGGGTGAACAACAAGCCTGTCCGCATCATGGTGGACACCGGAGCAACACACAATTTTGTGACGGAGGCAATGGCTAGGGAGCTAGAGCTCACTTTCATCTCTAGAGACACGCTGCTGAAAATAGTTAATGCCCTCCCCACTCAGGTAAATGAATTTTCTCCCGACGTTCCCATTTCTCTAGGAGCTTGGCATGGCAGAACCAACTTCACTGTGGCACCCATGGACGTGTTCGACATCGTGCTGGGGCTAGATTTCTGGTACGAAATAAATGCCTTCATTTCTCCCCATCTCAACCAGCTGCACATCAGTGACCAAGAAGGCTCCTGCATAGTGCCGCTAGTCCGTGTGCCCCAAAAGGGCATGCAATTGTCAGCCATGCAACTGTGCAAGGGATTCAAGAAAGGAGAGCCAACCTTCCTTGCCACTGTTGTGGAGGTACCAAGCCTTGAGGCAGAACCTATCCCGACATGCATTCAACATATCCTAACAGAGCACAAGGACATCATGCCGGAAGAACTCCCAATGAAACTGCCTCCCCGCCGGGAGGTCGACCACCAAATCGAGCTTATTCCCGGAGCCAAGACGCCTGCCATGTCCCCTTACCGCATGGCACCCCCAGAGTTGGAAGAGCTGAGGAGGCAGCTGACCGAACTTGCTACAGGATAGCAGCCTAATACCCCACAATCCTTGCCCGTCAATGCCGGACTGCGGAATCAAGG
>JASDFA010000020.1:74017500-74025000 GCA_035772735.1 Datura wrightii
ACACTCGGCCAGCATGGGCATGCCCCCAGCGGCCCTCGCACTCGACCGGCAAGGGCATGCCGCGCAACGTCCCTCGCGCTCGGCCGACATGGGCGTGCCCCTCAACGTCCCTCGCCCTCAACGGGCATGGGCATGCGCCCAGCGTCCCTCGCACTCGGCCGGCACGGGCATGCGCCCAGCGTCCCTCACCCTAGGCCGGAATGAGCATGCGCCCAGCGTCCCTCGCACTCGGCCGGCATGGGCATGCGCCCTGCGTCCCTCGCACGCGGCGGGCATGGGCATGCGAATAGAGACCCTCGCGCTCGGCCGGCATGGACATGCGCCCAGCGTCCCTCGCCCTCAGCCGGCATGGGCATGCCCCGCAACGTCCCTCGCGCTCGGCCGACATGGGCGTGCCCCTCAACGTCCCTCGCGCTCGGCCGGCATGGGCATGCCCCCAGAGGCCCTCGCCCTCGACCGGCATGGGCATGCCCCGCAACGGCCCTCGCGCTCGGCCAACAAGGGCGTGCCCCTCAACGTCCCTTGCCCTCAACGGTCATGGGCATGCGCCCAGCGTCCCTCGCACTCGGGCGGCATGGGCATGCGCCCAGCGTCCCCCGCACTCGGCCGGCATAGGCATGCGCCCAGCGTCCCTCGCACTCGGCCGGCATGGGCATGCCCCCCAGTGGCCCTCGCACTCGGCCGACTTGGGCATTCCCACCAACGTCCCTCCCACTCGGCCGACATGGGCGAGCCCCTCAACGTTCCTCGCCCTCAACGGGCATGGGCATGGACCGAACTTCCCTCGCACTCGGCCGGCATGGGCATGCCCCCAGTGGCCCTCGCACTCAACCGGAAAGGGCATGCCCCACAACGTCCCTCGCGCTCGGCCGACATGGGCGTGCCCCTCAACGTCCCTCGCCCTCAACGGGCATGGGCATATGCCCAGCGTCCCTCGCACTCGGCCGGCACGGGCATGCGCCCAACGTCCCTCGCCCTAGGCCGGCATGGGCATGCGCCCAGCGTCCCTCGCTCTCGGCCGGCATGGGCATGCGCCCTGCGTCCCTCGCAATCAGCGAGCATGGGCATGCGAACAGCGACCCTCGCACTCGGCCGGCATGAACATGCGCCCAGCGTCCCTCGCCCTCGGCCAGCATGGGCATGCGCCCAGCGGCCCTCGCGCTCGGCCGGCATGGGCATGCACCCAACGTCCCTCGCGCTCGGCCGGCATGGGTATGCCCCCAGCGGCCCTGCACTCGACCGGCATGGGCATGCCCAGCAACGGCCCTCGCGCTCGGCCGATAAGGGCGTGCCCCTCAACGTCCCTCGCCCTCAACGGGCATGGGCATGCGCCCAGCGTCCCTCGCACTCGGCCGGCATGGGCATGCTCCCAGCGTCCCTTGCACTCGGCCGGCATGGGCATGCGCCCAGCGGCCCTCGCCCTCGGCCGGCATGGGCATGCGCCCAGCATCCCTCGCCCTCGGCCGGCATGGGCATGCGCACCGCGTCCCTCGCCCTCGGCCGGCATGGGCATGCGCCCAGCGGCCCTCGCGCTCAGCTGACATGGACATGCGCCCAGCGACCCTCGCGCTCGGTCAGCATGGGCATGCCCCGCAACGTCCCTCGCACTCAGCCGATATGGGCATGTCCCTCAACGTCCCTCGCCCTCGGCCGGCATGGGCATGCGCCCAGCGGCTGCCGCAGTAGGCCGACATGGGCATATGTCCCTCGCCCTCGGCGGACCTGGGCATGCGCCCAGCGGCACTCGCGCTCGGCCGGCAGGGGCATGCCCCCCAACGTCCCTCGCACTCGGCCGGCATGGACATGCGCCCAACGGCCCTCGCACTCGACCGGCATGGGCATGCCCCCCAGCGGCCCTCGTACTCGGCCGACATGGGCATTACCCCCAACGTCCCTCGCACTCAGCCGACATAGTGCAAGTGCAACTTGCGTCGTGCACCACCGCACATACATAAAATACACCAACGACGTGCAAAAGATCCAAAAAGCGCATGATACGAATCGACTGATTTGAGCATTGAAATGAAGTACAACCATGTTAAGACTTCTTAACCTCAAGAATCGACTCTCAATTTTAGCAAACTCATGCAAATCATCTGATTAAGAAATCCCACATGAAATATATCCTTCTTTCAACATGTGCCCCTCACGGAAAGAGAGTTACCCAATCACACGCAAAAACAATTTTTTACATCACAATATGTGTGGGTACATGAATAGAATTACGCTCACTCTCACAAAGAATTCACATGCATTATGTAATGACCCATAGGCTTGCCCTTAGTGTTTTATTCCACTAATATAAGGATGTGTGAATGTAAGATCAAGTAGGACTTTTTAGGTTGTAATGTAACTCAGGTGCGGGTAGGTACTATTATGATCAGTAATAGTGACTATCTTTCCTAAGCGCTTTTAATACATCACGCCTTCATTATAAACTTCCCTTCCCTCACTTCACCTTTTTTCTCCTTTTAGTTTTCTTTTTCCTCTTTTGTTCCCCCATTTCTTTCGACACTTTTAGCTTCTTAGTAAGGAGTACTTAAGCAATATGTTTCATTCATTCCTTTTCTTACTCCCTACTAATAACCAACCATTTTCACACAAATGCACCTTTTTCCTTTTCTCAACTATTTACAACTTGCTATTTTTCCTTCTTTTCCATTCTTCTCACTCCTTTACCCTTTCGGATTTTTCCTTTTAGCGCTTCGGAGTTTTGGTTCAATTTCAAGGCTAATGAAAGAAAAAGGATTAAGCTTATGTTGCAGCTGTCAAAGAATAGGCTCAAGGCTCAATGGGGTTAACTAGGATTAATTTTTCAAGGTAGGTATAATGAGGGATAAAAAGTTGGTTCATTCAAAGAAATGCCTATATCATTTCCTCCAATTCACATCCTTCATTTCGTTTTATAAACACACCAGGCAAGTTCTAGACAATCCACAATATCACGGAATACTCAAAAACCTTACACTCATGGCACATGCTCAAATCAAGACACAATCAGTAGACTCTTACTCAGCTAATCACAAGAATTCAGAATTAAGCTTCCATCATATTGAGTCAAATTCAAGAGCCTAAGTGTCTCAAACAAAGTTATACACTTGCATGCTTCACATTGAACATACTTGCCTCTTACAAACATTTATAGCACATAACAAGAACATCCAGCACCAATTAGTTATGGTTTCAAAAACCCAAAACCTATCGACTAATTTTCCTCAAGACGGTCGTCATCCATCCATCGTCGGAAACAGTCCCTAACTATGACTAAAAACTTTATATACAGACCCAGGAAAGAAAGAAAAAAGAAAAGAAAAAAAAAGAAAAAAAAAATTTATTCTTCGGTTCAAATACCCCCCGTCGGAAAAGAACCGAAAAGAAAAACCAACGGGTGATGAAGTCATGCTTAATTCACAAAAAATTTTCAAATTTTTCAAATTTTCAAATTTCTCACCAACTTTTGTACAAGCATTACATTCACCAAAAATCATTAAGCACAGAAATTTTGAAATTTCCCTCACCCCACACTTAAATCATGCTATGTCCGCATAGCATCAAACTAAAGGTTACAAAGGGTGAGAAATACTCCCTGAGGCCTTTAGGCCTAGCTGACAGCATGGTTTTCTTCAACTATGGACAAATGGGTGTTCGACCCCACACTTTTTCTTTTCCATGCTTGTTAGCTTCCTCCTCCACGGGTACTCAGACTTCCCCTCCATCTGTGCTTAACTTTCCACCAAAACACACAAGATGAAAAATAAATAAAATAAACATAAATGCAAGAAATTAAAATGGTACCCATGGTACCCTTGGGTTGCCTCCCAAGCAGCGCCTAATTTTACGTCGCGGCACGACGTACCAAGTTTCACCACTTTTTCCTCCACCTTGAGGATATGAATCTCACCCCTAATTTCTTCTCTAATTTCCTCTTATGCTCCAGGGGTGGTGGTGAAAAATTGTAAGGACCAAACAGTAGATGTTGCCTTTTGCATTTATTGGTCCTTAAGTAAGCGAAGTCATTTTGTCTTTCTGAGTTACCAAATTTCAAAATATATGGTGCTTGGTCCTCCTCTAGACATTTCTCTACAAACTTGGAAGACTCTATTTCTATGTTGTCAACCAAATTTAATGTTGAGAAATGCGTAGAGTGTGGTCCAATACACCTCAACTCTGAAACTTCATTTTGCTTGACCTCCTTACTTGTATATACCTTCTCGACATCGACATCTATCTCACCATTAAAGTCGACTAGAGGATACGCTAACTCTTCTTCCAAGAATGGATTTTCCATAAGTGTGATCCCATCACGGGGACCCTCAAGAGATTTGAATTGTTGGGCTTCATCCAAAAATTCACCCTTGTCGTCCTCTTGTAGTTCCTCTTGAATATCGGCTAAAACTGTTGTCTGTGATTTATCACACGCTTCAGCTTCAGCGATCATCTCCGTGAATTTGATGGTCATCCTTTCTAGAGCCTCTGCATTCTCTTCTTGCTGATTTCTCAATACTGCCATCGCCTCCTTCATTGCTTCTGATTGCTCCAAGAGTTGTTTCAACATGTCTTCTATTCGAGCTTGGCATCCCAAGTCCTCATTTTCAGCATGCCTATATTCAGAAAAAACAACAGAAGGATCATAGTAGGGGCTTGGGGGAGGGGAATATGCCTTTGGACAATCACCCCAATGGCCATATTGACACCCACATATATTGCACGTATTACAGTTTTGCTACAAGTGGGGTCCTCCACAGTTCAGACAAGATTCACTAAAATATGAGTATCCACCATTGAAACCATTTATATTCCACGATGTCATGTCAATAAGGGTATGCGAACAAGCAGAAAAATAAAATAAAATAAAGAAGAATTAAAACTAACACTAGACCAAGTTGTCAACACTTAAGAAAATAAAACAAAAATACAGTAAATTTATTCTTAAAACAATTTCACCAATTGCCAAGTCTCCCCGGCAACGGCGCCAAAAACTTGCTCGGTGCTTTGGTAGGGGTTAAAAACCGACACGCAAGTGCACGTGGTCAAACAAGTAATAAAGTGGCTAAGTAAGCCAAGTATCGATCCAAGGAGACTCTGGATAAGTGAAATTGCTTAAGTATACTATATTCTAGTTTACTTCTAATTATGTTCACAACAATGTAACCAAAAGTTAAATAATTTTGTTTATAAACTATATACTAAAACTATTAACAAATATTTACTTGAATTGAAACTATGGATAAGAGCATGCCAAGGTTAAGAACAAGTAATGAATTCGATAGTAATCATAATTCGGTTATTCTTCTCTTCATGTTGCTAGCCAAGAACATTAGCCTAGAGATTAAAACTCTCGTATTTAATCTCACTTTAGAATAATAAACCATTCGTCTACATTTCTGTGATCAAATGCAATTTATGACCTAGCAATACAATTCCGGTTCCTAAATTGAATAATAGGGATTTCAAGTATATTTCTATCAGGAAAGCACATCAAAACCCAATTTTCCCAAATCAAGTTAAGAACAATACCCTATTAATTCACAACTTTCCAATTTCTTGCTCTCTCGAGTGAAATTGGACTTTTTAGATGTACATTAATGTTGGCCACACACTAATGCAGTAAGAACAAGAATTAATAGAACAACATGAAAGAAGAAGATGAAAAACCATATAATGCACAATCAAAATTCACTACACATGTTCAAAACCTTAGCAAGGAAGAGAATTAGCCACTCATTTGTGGATTGATCATCCTAAAACGAGTGTAAATCATACGTACAATTGATAGAAAGAAGAAAGGAAGAGAAGAAATCTCTTAGCTTTTTCGTCCCTCAACTGCTGCTAACCCACGTCCTAGCTCCACCAATTCTTCATTATGAAAAATAAACCTAAGTGTGCTATTTATATTAGTAGGAATCTTTCCCGGATTAACAAGCAACGTGTCACGGAGTGCATCGTGGAGCACGGCCTCCGTGAAACGCTACGAACGCGGAGGCTTTCTGGAAAATCACCCGAAATCGGCCCAGGCAGCACCTTGCCGCGTTGGCAACGTGTCACGCTGCCTGGGCAGCGCGTTACAGCCCCTTGGTCGCGGAGTCCACCTGCCGTGGCACGTTGCCAACGCGCAGGTGGGCTGTTTTGAGCGGCCTACCTGCCGTGGCACCTTGTTGACGCGCCGGTGGGCTGTTTTGTGCCTCTTCCTTGCCGACGTTCACGTGTTAATTCCATTTCCAAGCTTCTACTTCACCAACTCATGGATTAGTTACTCAAACATCATCAAAACCTACAAAACAAAGGCTAATCATGTTGGTTAGCACATATCTCCACATTATATAAAATTACATGAAAATATATACAATAACTTAGATAAACAAGACTAATTGAAGTAATAAAGAGTATCTCGGGCATATATTTTTGCCCGTTATCAACCTCAGCCTGCTAACTAGCTATGCGGAGGTATCCCTTCGCGGCCAGCTTCTTAGAGGGACTACGGCCTTTTAGGCCGCGGAAGTTTGAGGCAATAACAGGTCTGTGATGCCCTTAGATGTTCTGGGCCGCACGCGCGCTACACTGATGTATTGAACGAGTTTATAGCCTTGGCCGACAGGCCCGGGTAATCTTTGAAATTTCATTGTGATGGGGATAGATCATTGCAATTGTTGGTCTTCAACGAGGAATTCCTAGTAAGCTCGAGTCATCAGCTCGCGTTGACTACGTCTCTGCCCTTTGTACCCACCGCTCGTCGCTCCTACCGATTGAATGATACGGTGAAATGTTCGTATCGCGGCGACGTGGGCAGTTCGGTGCCCGGGACGTTGCGAGAAATCCATTGAACCTTATCATTTAGACGAAGGAGAATTCGTAACAATGTTTCTATAGGTGAACCTACGGAAGGATCATTGTCGAAACCTGCAGAGCAGAACGACCCGCGAACCTGTTAAAACACTTGGGGAGCCGCGCGGGGCGCTTCGGCCCTCATCCGTGCGTCTCCCTCCCATCCCCGGCGCGCGCTCGCATGCGCGCCGGGTGATAAACGAACCCCGACGCGGAAAGCGCCAAGGAATACTAAATTGATAGCCTGCCTCTCGTGCCCCGTCCGTGGTGCGCGCGGGAGGGCCTATGCTTCTTTTGAAACAAAAACAACTCTCAGCAACGGATACCTCGTTTCTCGCATCGATGAAGAACGTAGCAAAATGCGATACTTGGTGTGAATTGCAGAATACCGTGAACCATCGAGTCTTTGAACGCAAGTTGCGCCCAAAGCCATTAGGCGGAGGGCACGTCTGCCTGGGCGTCACGCATCGCGTCGCCCCCGCACTCCGCCCCCAAAGTTTTGGCTGCTGTTGTGTCGTGGGACGGATACTGGCCTCCCGTGAGCCCCCGAGCCCGCGTCTGGCCTAAATGCGAGTCCACGTCGATGGACGTCACGGTAAGTGGTGGTTGGAACTCAACTCTCATAATGTCATGGCTACAGCCCGTTGCTCTTTTGTCCTCCTAGACCCTTCACGCGCT
>JASDFA010000020.1:74027500-74077500 GCA_035772735.1 Datura wrightii
GGCATTGGCATGCCCCCAGCGGCCCTCGAACTCGACCGGCATGGGCATGCCCCGCAACGTCCCTCGCGCTCGGCCGACATGGGCATGTGCCCAGCGTCCCTCGCACTCAGTCGGCATGGGCATGCGCCCAGCGTCCCGGCCGAGGAATGCGCCCAGCGGCCCTCGCGCTCGGCCGGCATGGGCATGCGCCCAGCGGACCTCGCGCTCGGCCGACTTGGGCATGTGCCAAGGGTCCCTTGCCCTCGGCCGGCATGGGCATGCGCCCAGCGGCCATCGCGCTCGGCCAGCGTGGACATGCGCCCAGCAGCTCTCGCGCTGGGTCGGCATGGGCATTCCCCCAACGTCCCTCGCACTCGGCCGACATGGGCATGTCCCTCAACGTCCCTTGCCCTCGGCCGGCATGGGCATGCGCCCCACGGCTGCCGCACTCGGCCGACATGGGCATACGTCTCTCGCCCTCGGCCGACACGGGCATGCGCACAGCTGCCATCGCGCTCGGCCGGCAGGGGCATGCCCCCCAACGTCCATCGCGTTCGGCAGGCATGGACATGCGCCCGCCGGCCCTCGCACTCGACCGGCATGGGCATGCGCCCAGCGTCCCTCGCCCTCGGCCGGCATGGGCATGCGCCTAGCGGCCGTCGCCCTCGGCCGGCATAGGCATGCGCCCAGCGGCCCTCGCGCTCGGCCGGCATGGACATGCGCCCAGTGGCCCTCACGCTCGGTCGGCATGGGCATGCCCCGCAACGTCCCTCGCACTCGGCCGACATGGGCATGTCCCTCAACGTCCCTCGCCCTCGGCCGGCATGGGCATGCGCCCAGCGGCTGCCGCAGTCGGCCGACATGGGCATACGTCCCTCGCCCTCGGCGGACCTGGGCATGCGCCCAGTGGCCCTCGCGCTCGGCCGGCAGGGGTATGCCCCCCAGCGTCCCTCGCACTCGACCGGCATGGACATGCGCCCGACGGCCCTCGCACTCGACCGGCATGGGCATGCCCCCTAGCGGCCCTCGCACTCGGCCGACATGGGCATCCCCCCCAACGTCCCTCGCACTCAGCCGGCATGGGCATGCCCCCAGCGGCCCTCGCACTCGGCCGGCATGGGCATGCCTCCCAACGTCCCTCGCACTCGGCCGACATAGTACAAGTGCAACTTGCATCATGCACCACCGCACATACATAAAATACACCAACGACATGCAAAAGATCCAAAAAGCGCATGATACGAAAGATAACGCCATGCTTTTCGCTTTACATTCTTCGGGTGCGGAGCTCTAATATATTCTTCTAGTCCCACAATCCATTACAAAACACCTCCGCCAAGGTTCAATCACATATTCTTGCGTCCTCCTCACCTTTGTATATTGATTTTTACTAATTTTGTGTATTTTCATATTTTTTGAAATTAATTTATGTGTTTTTTTTTTATTTTAATTTTATTATATTGCATTTTTTGTACTAATTATGTGGTTTCATTTTTGGAGTACTTTTCCCTAGAGTTTTTACATTTTTATTAAATTTTTCCTATTATATATATATATTTTCCACTATTTTTTTGAATTTTCGCATTTAAAATTAAAAAAATAATTTAAAATATTATTTTTTATAAAAACTATTATTTACAACATTTATAAGCCATTTGTGAGTGCTTTAGCTTGGTTGTACATTAGAATGTGCACATTTGAGTTGTACATGTCTAGTATGATTCTCTGGCTAAAACATGTCTACTCCTGACACCATGGCTTTTTTTTAAAGCATATATAAGGGGTGTAGAGGTGTTGGAATGCACCTGGGTGGACTGACGCCCACTGACATTGGTGCCCATGGGCCATGTCAGGGTGCATATGCTGGGATATAGGAAGCAAGCTTCGCGTCTTTCTACCACAAACAGGATGAGGGTGACCCGTTCGGTACTCGGATAAAGCTAGCCACGACATTACTCAGTGCGGCCTATTGACTATCGACGGGACATGGTTGCGCTTGTGTGTGTGTGGCGAGTCCTAGCGCTGCTTCATGTGCATGCCCTAGGCATTGAAGGCACGAGTCTAAGACAACGTCTTGTCAATAGACATGCGGCCGATGTGGGCATTACTCGGTGCGGCCTATTGGCTATCGATGAGGCACGGCTGTGCTTGTGTGTGCGGCGACTCGCTGTAGGCACGGGTACAGGCCAATGTCTTTTCAATAGACATACGGCCGCGTTGGGCATTACTCGGTGCGGCCTATTGGCTATTGATGAGGCATGGTTGTGCTTGTGCCTGCTGCGAGTCACCGCACGCACGGGTCCAAGCCAATGCATTGTCAATAGACATGCGGCCGCGGCGGGCATTACTCGCTGCGGCCTATTGGCTATCAATGAGGCACGACTGTGGCGGGTCCAATCCTACGTCATGTCAATAGACATGCGGCCGCGGCGAGCATTACACACTGCGGCCTATTGGCTATCATGAGGGACGGTTGTGCTTGTGCGTGCGGTGGCTCGCTGCAGGCACGGGTCCAAGCCAACATCTTGTCAATAGACATGCGGCCGATTTGGGTTGTTCCCATGCAAAATGCTTGATGCGTTGGGTTTTTGCGTCTATCGGGACTTGTTTGGCCTTGCAACGTCGGCATCGCCAGCAGCGCATGACATCTAATGCTGGGCGTCTGGGGTTGGTGTTCGGCATGCGCTGTCGGAGTATTTGTACATACGACGCGTGAGTGGTGTTCGGCCCTTGCAGTTAGGTTGGATCCCTGCTGGAGCAGCGACGTCCAAACTCGCATGCCATCTCAGTCATGGGGCAAGCGCAAATTAGGCTTTGCTCGAAGTTGGTTTCCTGTGTTGCCTACCTAATGCCCAGGCATTATCATGTACAATCGGTTTCCTTTCGCCCCTCGCACGTTGTGTGCGGGCCGAACCAAAAGCCGCTCTTGTGTCCCACGTCTTCTTCTCTTCGTCGTGCGATGTCGTGGTCCATGAGTAGCAGCTCGGACCCTCAAATTCGGTAAATGAAGCGGGCATGGGGTCTTCATTGCCTCCTATCTGCCCAAATGATGCTTGTCTTGAATGACGGCCGCACGCGTCTTGGAACTTGTCGTGCCCTTCTGGGCCGATCAGGGCTCATGCGACGCCGGCGTCAGTGAGGATGCTACCTGGTTGATCCTGCCAGTAGTCACATGCTTGTCTCAAAGATTAAGCCATGCATGTGTAAGTATGAACAAATTCAGACTGTGAAACTTTGAATGGATCATTAAATCAGTTATAGTTTCTTTGATGGTATCTACTACTCGGATAACCGTAGTAATTCTAGAGCTAATACGTGCAACAAACCCTGACTTCTGGAAGGGAAGCATTTATTAGATAAAAGTTCGACGTAGGCTCTTCCCGTTGCTGCGATGATTCATGATAACTCGACTGATCGCACGGCCATCGTGCCGGGGATGCATCATTAAAATTTCTGACCTATCAACTTTCGATGGTAGGATAGTGGCCATCTGTTAGAGGCCTGACTCTTGAACTTGACATGAGGCATGGTGGTGGCAAAGGGTTGGCATGATTGACTTTGTCTTGGCCTAGGTGCGGGTTGAATCAAGCACGTGGAGCAGTGCGGAGGCATTGCTAAGCGAAGTGGCAAGTATGCAGCATGACTGATTAGTGTACCATGGCATGGCATGGGCACTAAGCAAGCATCGGCAGTGGGTATCGGCAAGGCAGTGTTGGCAATGGCACAATAGCTTGTGGCAAGAGCCATTGTTGATCAGTCCTGGTGGCAAGGCTTGGCTAGGCGAATGGACAATGCTGATCAAGGCAAGCCATGAACATGGCAAGGAAATGGCATGAGGAAAAACGGAGATGGCCTGAACAAGGGTGATTGCAGTCGGCATGTCGGCAGTGGCCCGATAGTGCTTAGCGGCAGAGACAGATGCGGCTGGGCAACTCGGCAGGGCGTGGCTGAGGATTTGGCGCGAAGGATAGGCTGTTTGGCGCCAAATCTTGGCGCGCGCGAGGCGAGGACGTGCGCATGAGTGGGTGCGCATACTGGTCGACGTGGGCAGTTACCTTGTAACCGTTTTTTGGCTCCATTCCTTGTAGTTGCCTTAGCATTTGAAATTCAAACTAGCCTAAGCAGATGGGGCTGTCATTTGCACGTTGTAGGCACTTGTGCCACGTTTTTCTTTTGTTTGTTAGGGCCGCAACAAGTGTCGACAGGCCATTGGATGTAATAGGCAAGGCTGCCATGTGTCTATAAATGACAGCCTTGGCCTTAGACGTGTGAGGTAGACTGGGTAGAGGCAGTGTAAGTGGAGGCAGACACGTCATGGGCAGGATGAGTCTCCATTGTGAATGAGGTAGGCTTAAGGCTGGAAATTCACTAAGTCAGGTGAACTAGGGAAGTTATAGGCTGGACTTTCACACGGGTAGAGGGCAGCATCCGACTTGTGGATCGCGCCTAGGATTGAAAGTCGTGGCAGTGTGTTGTCGTGCAAGTGAGGGGTCCTTTGTATTGTTTTGTTGATTAGTACGAAGGTTGGGAATTGTCCCGTATGTATGTTGTTCAATTTAATTTCCTGCCACACGAAATAATTCTAAGTACCTTTCCTTTTTAGTTGTTGTCAAAGGTAGGCTGAGTCAAGCAGGTGGAGTTGACTGCCGCACGGCGGGATTGACGCTAAGGAAGAAACCTCTAGCGTGGACAGAATTCGCCCCCTTGAAAACTGGTATTAGAGCTTGGCTGTGCTTAGATTATGGTTGGCGAAAATGTTGAACTGCGGGAACGAATTGCACGGTTGGAGGCGCTCGTCGGCAGAACCGACGACAGTGCAGATTTGGTGGACTTGTTAACTCAGATCCATGGCGTCAACACTGAACTGGCAAGGTTTCGTGCTGACATGGTCGAACAGATTCGGACACTAGAGGCAGATTATGCAGGGAAGCATGAAGTTGTCAAGGCAGAGATGGAAATAGTTCGCAAGGAAAAAGAGGATCTACGGGCTGAAGTTCTCTTGCTGCGGAGGGCATTGCAAGGCACTGTTTTTCGTAGTGAGGAGCGGTCCAAGTTAAGAGTTCCAGAACCAAAGGCGTACAATGGTGTACGTAGCGCCAAGTTGCTGGAAAATTTTCAGTGGGATGGAAAATTATTTCCAGGCAGCCAAGGTGCCAGACGACGAAAAGGTGTCAGTCACAACAATGTATTTGGGTGATGATGCCAAGGTCTGGTGGAGGATGATGGTTGCCGAAGCTGAAGGTTTGAGACTGCCCAGAATTGAAACGTGGGATGCTTTGAAGAAGGAATTAATATCCCAATTCCTTCCAAGCAATGCGTCTTGGGTGGCAAGAGATGGGTTGCGGCGTTTGAGGTAAGGTAGCTCGGTGCGGATGTATGTCAAGGAATTTTCGTCCTTGATGTTGAATGTGGGCAATATGACAGAAGAAGACAAGCTGCACTACTTTGTGAGCGGAATGAAGCCGTGGGCACAAAGGGAGCTGCGTCGGTAGAATGTGCAGAATCTGTCATCGGCTATTGCAGCAGCGGATGGACTAGCAGACTTCGATTTGGGTGACGACCCTAAGGAAAATTCGCACTCGAAGCCTAAGGATAGAGGCAGGGAGTGGAAGAAAGATGGGAAGAGCCAAGCTGCCGAGAATGAAGGTGAAAAGGGAAGGCAAGGTGATCCTTCCCATGGAAAGAAGAAGTTTGGTGGCTGCTTTACGTGTGGAGGGCCACATCTGAGGAAAGACTGCCCGTTGATGGCCAGGGTCAGTGCGATGCTTGCTGCTGAAGAGGGCAAAAAGGCAGAACTTAAGGCAGAGGAACCTATGGCTTATGAAGATCCCGTTGTTGGTGGTTATAGGATGGTTATTCCTGACCCCAACAAGCGTATCCGTTGAAGGATTGTCCTCGACGAGGACGTCGAGTTTCAAAGAGTGGGGGTGGTTTGTTAGAGGCCTGACTCTTGAACTTGACATGAGGCACGGTGGTGGCAAAGGGTTGGCATGATTGACTTTGTCTTGGCTTAGGTGCGGGTTGAATCAAGCATGTGGAGCAGTGCGGAGGCATTGCTAAGCGAAGTGGCAAGTATGCAGCGTGATGGATTAGTGTGCCATGGCATGGCATGGGCACTAAGCAAGCATCGGCGGTGGCTATCGGCAAGGTAGTGTCGGCAATGGCACAATAGCTTGTGGCAAGAGCCAATGTTGATCAGTCCCGGGGGCAAGGCTTGGCTAGGCGAATGGACAATGCTGATCAAGGCAAGGCATGAACATGGCAAGGAAATGGCACGAGGCAAAATGGAGATGGCCTGAACAAGGGCGATTGCAGTCGGCATGTCGGCAGTGGCACGACAGTGCTTAGCGGCAGAGACAGATGCGGCTGTGCAACTCGGCAGGGGGTGGCCGAGGATTTGGCGCGAAGGACAGGCCGTTTGGCACCAAATCTGTTATACCCCGTAGAATTCCTAGCACCTAAATGACCTATTCGCACGTTGGTTAAGCATATTTGAAGGCCATACGTGCTGGAGAAAGGCCCGGGAAAAGATCGGACGAGAAACCTGTCGAACCATCGCGGAAGGAGCCAAGGCAGAGCCCCTCCGCGATGGCAGCGTGTCACGGAGGAGAGGCCTCCGCGTTGGCTCCGTGACGCGTTGGCCTTGTCCAGGCCCAAGTATATAAAGCCCACTTCGGGTTTAAATCATTTAAACACTTAAGAAATTTCCAGCAAACAGAGAGAGAAATCAGAGAAAGGAGAAGAACGAAGGAGGGATTATAATTTTCGACCGATTACGCTGCTAAACTTTGTCCAAATGCAAATTAACTCCAGATACTGAGGTATTTAGCAGCAGAGAGCATTCCTACGGATTTAGTTTCGTGAAATACGGCCGACGAATCGTCGAGCCACCGAGCTAAGGTAAGTGGAATTGCTCAAAATTAGTGTCTATGTGTTCCTAGCTGTGAAATGAATATTTCTCCCTTCTGGACCTCTGAAAGGTAGCGAGTTTTTGGCCGTCTTTCGATAAGCCTAAGTTTAGGCTATAAACTATATCGAAAGTGACGTTGCCTTTTAAAATAACGTTGTATTTAGTATTAATTGACATATTTATGAATGCAGTTGGGAGAAAATAGTTGAAGTACCGGCCGAGTCTCGTCCGACAGACGAATAATTCAAGGATAAGGTATGTAAAGCTAGTTTCCTCGGCAAGTTAAGTAATCTCGGTACAGTACAGTAATTTAAAGGCCAGTAGAATGTTCAGAAGTCATGTGTTATGTTTATTATGAATGATGGTACGGTATTAGAAGTATGGAGTTATAATTTACGCGAAACTTGCTAGCACGATATATATTCTAATACAAGTGTTAGAAACTGCACAATATGCTCAGTATATGATGTAGCACAGAATGTTAGGATATCATTGTATTCAGTTGAAACCCAGTAAGGCAATGTAATATTGGTAAGACATCTCCGAAACGGAATGATAAGTTAAAACGAAGTTAGAAAGCATGTTAGGAACAGTAAATCATGCTACTACAGAAACTCAGTATACAGCATAGCCTTTAGCATAAACACTATATCTTGTTCAGTATTAGCCCCAGTACGGTCTGGCAGAAGACTATTTTTATACATATATATTATTACCAGCCTCAGCAGGTATTAAGTTTGTACATATTACTATCATTAGTTTAGTATATAGTATATACAATACTTTACCACTATTAGCTTCAGTATGCGGGACATGCAGATAGTATTACTAGTTGAGACCGTTGTATTGTTTGGGGTTGGACTACCTAGCATCCATGACCGCCCCAGGGTTGATAGCTGTATCGACTCGTCCGCCAGAGGACGAGGATACGTCGCTCTACGGAGTGGCATGCCGTCCCACAGGGGACGAAGATGGGATGCCAGTTTTCCCCATATTGTGCCTTGGTCGACTTTTACACACCCCTGTCGAGCGGAAACGCCCGGGTGTTGATTCAGGAGTCCTCCGGACTTAGATTCAGTTATAGTCAGGGGCTCAACAAGCCCAAGTGCATACCCAGGGGACCGGCAGGATGCTTACGGGGTTTATAGGAGATGGGATGACCGGGGTAGGGGTGTAGATTCTATGCTGGTTGTACCTCCCAGCTTAAGGGGGCCGGGTAAGGTTTGTGTGTGCTATACTATGTTATGTTATGTTATATCATGTCACGTTAGATACGAGTAGATCAGCAGTTGAGTGATACGTCCCCAGGTACGACCCCTATTTCCTTTAAGTATAAATGAGAGAAGGTATGACTTATAGTATCAGATAGTTAATCTAATTCTTCTTACCTCAGTTTCATCAGTTACATTGTTGTTTTCAGATTTTGCTTTCAGTTATTGCTTTGCATACTCAGTACCAGCGGTACTGACGCCCGGTGGGGCGTTGCATTACTTGCCTGCAGGTACTCATAAACGAGCAGGCGATACTACGTGATTCCTGTCAGCGATCGAGTATTCAGCTCCTGTCATCCGGAGACTGAATTCCAGAGGTGTATTTCATTTCCTTTTTGCTGTATAGTACGGGTAGGTCGGGGCCCTGTCCCAATCATTTCTATTGCTATTCCTAGAGGCTTGCAGTCTGTATATATTTCCCTGTGGTCAGGTGAGCCGGTCGTGTGGGGCCGTGCAGTTGTTTAGTTGTTGGTTCTTCTGTTTCTTTCATGTTGGCCGTGTGGGGCCATAGTTTGACAGTAGTGGTGATCTTGATGGTCACATTGCTTCCTAATATTCTATGATTAAGTTACAGATAACTAGACAGCATGGTGGCCTTGTCGGCCCGCATAGGTTTCCCTAAATTGATACGTTTCTGGTCAGCTGTTAGTACAGGTACAGGAGGCTATAGGCCAATGAGCCGGGGGCTGTGTTTACAGCCGTTATATAGCCCTTTGTTTCCAGAAATATGAGTTAGAGCCAGTCAGGCACCAGATGTGCCCAGGCTTAGCAGTCTAGCAGTTCAGGTCCTAGTAGGGCACTAGGTGCCAGTCATACCCCCCAAGGCGGGGTGTGACAAACTTGGTATCAGAGCAGGTCGTATCCCAGGGAGTCTGCAAGCCGTGCTAAGTAGAGTCCTTCCCATGGATGTGTTGTGCACCACATACTATGGGTAGGAGGCTGCAAGGCATGATAGGATGGTTGTCTTTTATTTTTATTCAGTCGTGCTGTAGAGCGGTACAGTATAGGGTTGAGTACCTAAAAGCTTACCATATTCTTTGATTACAGATAATGTCAGACCAGCGCGCTCCTATCACAGGTCGGAGCTTAGATGTTGCAGCAGGGGAAGGCACCAGCAGGATGCCTCACCCTCATTTAGAAATAGCCCGATCAGAGGGCACTACAGAGGCATCATCCCAGCTTCCTCAGCAGTCTCCACCACTTCAGGAGCCATTTGGGGTGACATTACCTTCAGCAGTCCCTATACCGACACCTTCCGACCAGGAGGTTAGGAGTGCTGTAGTTATGTTAGCACGGATGATGGCTGCTCAGCGTCAGCCAATGCCGTCTACAGTTGCGGACTTATCAGGAGGGCCCGGCAGTTCGAGGGTCCGAGAGTTCTTAGCCTTGAATCCCCCACAATTTACAGGTACGGACCGGACAGAGGACCCTCAGGATTTTCTGGATCAAATGCAGAGAATCTTCAGGGTTATGCATGCCACGCCTACCGAATCAGTTGAGTTGGCAGCATTCCGGTTACGAGATATCGCTGTGTTATGGTATGAAAGCTGGGAAAGGTCCCGAGGGAGAGATGTGTCCCCTCCCACCTGGTCCAGCTTTTCAGGAGCCTTTCTAGATCATTATCTACCGCGGGAGATTCGACAGGCCCGGGTAGACCAGTTCCTACATCTGGAGCAGGGGACCATGAGTGTCCGGGAATATTCCTTGCGGTTTGATTCCTTAGCCCGGTATGCACCGGCCTTTGTTGATACCATGGCATCCAGAGTACACCGCTTCATCATGGGGTTGAATCCAGAATATGTTGAGACTTGTATTACAGCCACACTGTGAGAGGACATGGGCATTACTCTAGTTCAGGCATTTGCCCAGAATATTGAGGGCATCAGACAGCGACAACGGGAGATCAGAAGGGTCAGTCAGGAACAGCGTCGCCGGGACATGCCAGTTGAGTTACAGAGGGAGGCCCGGGGAGGACCCAGGCCACGATTGTTAGACAGGCCGCCCAGGCCCTCCGCCACAGTCGCAGGGAGGTAGATTCAGCCGCAGGGGGCAGTTAGAGACTGGTAGAGGCTCGCAGATGGCAGATTCACCAGTACAGAGGAGGGCGGAGCAGAGTAGGTATACCCTACCACTTTGCCCTATATGCAGTCGACGCCATCCTGGAGCATGTAGATATGGCTCCACTGCGTGTTATATTTGTGGCCAAGAAGGCCATTTGATGAAAGATTGCCCAGCCAGAGGTCGAGGGGACCGGGACAGACAGGATAGGGTATCTGCGGGGTTACGAGCCACAGCATCCTCGGCAGGGCGCAGGCCCTCAGGTTCAGCAGGCAGGGGTCGGGGCAGATCAGAGACCTCCAGTACAGGTGCGGGTCCAAGCCGCACATATGCCTTACTAGGGAGGCAAGATTCAGAAGCGTCGCCTGATGTTGTGACAGGTATGTTAACTATCTGCTCGCACCCTGCTTATGTGTTGATTGATCCAGGGTCTACTTTGTCCTACATTACTCCATTTGTGGCACGAAATTTTAGTACTGCACCAGAATTATTGCAGCAGCCCTTTTTAGTATCCACGCCCGTCGGTGACTCTATCACAGCTAGCCGAATCTACCGCGGGTGTACAGTAGAGGTTGCTGACCGTCAGACCACAGTAGATCTGGTCGAGTTAGAAATGATAGACTTCGATGCCATAATGGGTATGGATTGGTTAGTACCGTGTTTTGCCAACGTTGAATGTTGGACCAAGACAGTCCGATTCCACTTCCCGGGAGAAGCAGTGCGAGAGTGGAAGGGCAGCACTGCTACGCCAAAAGGTAGGTTTATTTCCTACCTTCAGGCGAGAAAGTTGATATCTAAGGGATGTATTTACCATCTGGTCAGAGTCCAAGATGTCCAAGCAGAATCCCCGATAATCTAGTCTGTTCCAGTGGTGAATGAATTCCTTGATGTGTTTCCTGATGAGTTACCTGGTATTCCCCCAGAAAGTGAGATAGATTTTGCTATTGACTTGTTACCAGGAACTCAGCCGATATCGATTCCTCCCTATCGTATGGCTCCTGCAGAACTCAGAGAATTAAAGGAGCAGTTGAAAGATTTGTTGGATAAAGGTTTTATCAGGCCGAGTACTTCACCATGGGGTGTGCCAGTTTTATTCGTGAAAAAGAAAGATGGCTCGCTCCGAATGTGTATAGATTACCGGCAACTAAACAAAGTTACAGTAAAGAACAAGTACCCTCTCCCCAGAATTGATGACTTATTTGATAAGTTGCAGGGAGCCAGATACTTTTCTAAGATTTACTTGCGGTCCGGATATCACCAGGTCTGAGTACGTGAGAGAGATATTCCTAAGACAGCGTTCAGGACCCGATATGGGCATTTTGAATTTCTAGTCATGTCCTTCGGGTTAACGAATGCCCCGGCAGTCTTCATGGACCTGATGAACAGTATTTTCAGACGTTTCCTAGACTTGTTCGTAATAGTATTCATTGATGACATTCTGGTGTATTCTCGCTCTGAAGCAGATCACCGGACTCATTTGCGGACAGTGCTCCAGATTCTCAGGGACCACCAGTTGTATGCTAAATTTTCTAAGTGTGAATTTTGGCTTAACTCAGTGGCCTTCTTAGGGCATATCGTCTCAGACGCTGGTATACAGGTATACAAGTAGAAAATAGAAGCAGTTAAGTCATGGCCTAGGCCTACCACTCCAACTGAAGTTCATAGCTTTCTGGGGTTGGCAGGATATTACAGGAGGTTCGTTGAAAGGTTCTCTACCATTGCGGCACCTCTAACCAAATTGACACAGAAAGCAGCAAAGTTTCAATGGACAGAGGCATGCGAGCAGAGCTTCCAGGAACTGAAAGACAGATTAACCTCCGCCCCAGTATTAGCATTGCCGGAAGGCACAGAAGGTTATGCAGTCTATTGTGACGCGTCAGGGGTCGGATTAGGTTGTGTGTTGATGCAGCATGGTAGAGTAATTGCATATGCTTCCAGACAACTAAGGAAACACGAAAAGAATTACCCTACCCATGACCTGGAATTGGCCGCAGTAATCCACGCCTTAAAGATGTGGAGGCATTACCTGTACGGCGTCCATGTTGACATTTACACAGATCATAAGAGCTTACAGTACATTTTCACTCAGAGGGAGTTGAATCTACGGCAACGCCGCTGGTTGGAGCTGTTAAAAGATTATGATGTGAATATTCTATACCACCCCGGAAATGCTAATGTTGTAGCAGATGCCCTGAGCCGTAAGTCAATGGGAAGTTTGGCGTATTTGCGACCTGAGAAGCGGAAGCTAGCCAAAGAAATTCATCAGTTAGCTGGTTTAGCCGTTCGAGTAATGGGAACAGAAAATAATAGAGTGGTAATTCAGAATTCTACTGTGTCATCATTAGTCACAGAGGTAAAGGAACGAAAGTACGAGGATCCTGATTTAGTCCAACTAAGAGATAGAATTCAGAGAGGTAAGGAGTCAGATTTTCAGATAACTGAGGATGATGTGCTAAGCTGTAAGGGCCGCCTCTGTGTCCCGAATATTTCAAGGCTTTGCGGGCGGATCATGCATGAGGTACATTACGCTCACTATTCCCTCCATCCAGGAGCGATGAAAATGTACCATGACATCAGAGACCTCTACTGGTGGCCAGGTATGAAAGCTGAGATAGCTGAATTTGTATCTAGATGTTCTAACTGTCAGTAGGTGAAAGCGGAGCACCAGAAATCGGGTGGTTTGACGCAAGATATAATGGTGCCTATATGGAAATGGGAAGCGATAAACATGGATTTTGTAATAGGGTTACCCCGTACTAGACGCAGAAATGATTCCATTTGGGTAATAGTTGACAGGCTGACAAAATCAGCTCATTTCTTGCCAGTGAAGGCTACCTTCTCAGCTGAGGATTATGCCGAATTATATATCAGAGAAATAGTTATATTACACGGAGTGCCAGTATCCATTATTTCAGATAGGGGAGCACAATTCACAGCTAGATTCTGGCAGTCGTTTCAGAAAGGTTTGGGAACGCAGATTAACTTGAGTACAGCATTCCATCCTCAGACAGATGGCCAGGCTGAACGTACAATTCATACGCTCGAAGATATGTTGCGAGCGTGTGTGCTAGATTTTAGGGGTAGCTGGGATGAGCATCTTTCGTTGATTGAATTTGCTTATAATAACAGTTATCATTCAGCTAGTCAGATGGCGCCTTTCGAGGCATTATACGGGCGAAAATGCAGGTCGCCGATTGGTTGGTTTGAAATAGGAGAATCAGCATTGATTGGCCCAGACATTGTCCGGCAGTCAAAAGAGAAGATAAAGCTTATCCGAGAACGTTTACTGACTGCTCAGAACCGCCAAAAGTCTTATGCAGACGTGTGGCGCAGAAATCTAGAATTTACGGTAAATGACTGGGTATATCTGAAAGTGTCTCCCATGAAAGGGGTAATGAGGTTTGGCTAGAAAGGCAAGCTTAGCCCGAGATTCATTGGGCCATATCAGATTCGGCGAAGAATAGGCCGAGTTGCATACGAATTGAACTTGCCTCCAGAGTTAGCATCTGTTCACCCAGTATTCCATGTCTCTATGTTAAGGAAGTTCGTAGGGGACCCTTCGACAGTAGTTCCAGTTCAGGATGTCCAGGTCACAGAAGAGTTAGCATATGAAGAGGTCCCCGTAGCTATCTTAGACAGACAGATTCGCAGGTTGAGGACTAAAGATGTTGCATCTGTCAAAGTATTGTGGCATAACAGGAACCGTGAGGAAATGACGTGGGAAGCTGAAGAAGATATGAAAGCCAGATACCCTCACCTATTTCAGGCATAGTCAGGCGACAGGTATGTCCGTATTATTACTTATGCAGTATCTTATAGTTGTATGTGTGTGAACGAAAAAGATTGATACTTAGTAATCTAGTGGATCTTAAAATATTACGCGCAGTGCCTGTGTTGGACTTTTCTGCATTTCAGGTTTTTGCTATAGTCCATATTACAGGGGAAACTCTTCCGAAATTTTTTCTAGAAAGTAAGTAGTCCTCTAGATCACAGTGTACATTCGAGGACGAATGTTCTTAAGGGGGGGAGAATCTTATACCCCGTAGAATTCCCGGCACCTAATTGACCTATTCGCACGTTGGTTAAGCATATTTGAAGGCCATACATGCTGGAGAAAGGCCCGGGAAAAGATCGGACGAGAAACCTGTCGAACCATCGCGGAAGGAGCCGAGGCAGAGCCCCTCCGCGATGGCAGCGTGTCATGGAGGAGAGGCCTCCGCGTTGGCTCCGTGACACGTTGGCCTTGTCCAGGCCCAAGTATATAAAGCCCACTTCGGGTTTAAATCATTTAAACACTTAAGAAATTTCCAGGAAACAGAGAGAGAAATTAGAGAAAGGAGAAGAACGAAGGAGGGATTATAATTTTCGACCGATTACGCTGCTAAACATTGTCCAAACGCAAATTAACTCCAGATACTGAGGTATTTAGCAGCAGAGAGCATTCCTACGGATTCAGTTTCGTGAAATACGGCCGACGAATCGTCGAGCCACCAAGCTAAGGTAAGTGGAATTGCTCTAAATTAGTGTCTATGTGTTCCTAGCTGTGAAGTGAATATTTCTCCCTTCTGGACCTCTGAAAAATAGCGAGTTTTTGGCCGTCTTTCGATAAGCCTAAGTTTAGGCTATAAACTATATCGAAAGTGACGTTGCCTTTTAAAATAAAGTTGTATTTAGTATTAATTGACATATTTATGAATGCAGTTGGGAGAAAATAGTTGAAATACCGGCCGAGTCTCGTCCGACAGACGAATAATTCAAGGATAAGGTATGTAAAGCTAGTTTCCTCGACAAGTTAAGTAATCTCGGTATAGTACAGTAATTAATAGGCCAGTAGAATGTTCAGAAGTCATGTGTTATGTTTATTATGAATGATGGTACGGTATTAGAAGTATGGAGTTATAATTTACGCGAAACTTGCTAGCATGATATAGATTCTAATACAAGTGTTAGAAACTGCACAGTATGCTCAGTATATGATGTAGCACAGAATGTTAGGATATCATTGTATTCAGTTGAAACCCAGTAAGGCAATGTAATATTGGTAAGACATCTCAGAAACAGAATGATAAGTTAAAACGAAGTTAGAAAGCATGTTAGGAATAGTAAATCATGCTACTACAGAAACTCAGTATACAATATAGCCTTTAGCATAAACAGTATATCTTGTTCAGTATTAGCCCCAGTACGGTCTGGCAGAAGACTATTTTTATACATATATATTATTACCAGCCTCAGCAGGTATTAAGTTTGTACATATTACTATCATTAGTGTCCGGTTGGTTCGGTATGTGTTAAAAACCGACACGCAAGTGTACGTGGTCAAACAAGTAATAAAGTGGCTAAGTAGCCAAGTATCGATCCAAGGAGGCTGCTCTGGATATGCAAAATTTCCTAGTTCACTATATTTCTATTCTATTTCTAACTATGCTAACAACTATCCAATCAAGAATTTAGGGAGTTTTGTTTCTAAACTAATTATATACTAAACTTAACAACTATTATTTACGTTGAATTCAGACAATGGATATGCTCATGCCAAGGTTAAGAACGAGTAATGGAGTTGATAATTATGATAATTTGGTCATCCTCTTCTTCATATTGCTAGTCAAGAACGTTTGCCTAGAAATTAAAACTTCCGTATTTAATTTCACTTTAGAATCATAAACCATTCGTCTACATTTCTGTGATCAAATGAAATTTATGACCTAACACTACAATTCCGGTTCCTAAATTGACTAATACGGCTTTCAAGTATATTTCTATCAAGAAAGCACATCAAAACCCAATTTTCCCAAATCAAGTTAAGAACAATACCCTATTAATTCACAACTTTCCAATTTCATGCTCTCTCAAGTGAAATTGGACTTTTTAGATATACATTAATGGTGTCCAATCAAGAATGTACTAAGCACAAGAATTAATAGAACAATATGCAAGAAGAAGAAGAAACCATATCAATTATTACCAATAATCATTACACAAGTTCAAAACCTCAGCAAGAAAGGAATTAGCCACTCATTCTTGGATTAATCGTCCTAGAATGAGTGTAAATCATGCATACAATTGAAGGAAAAGAAGAAGGGAAGAGAAGAAAACTCTTATCTTTTCTATTCTTCAACTGCCACAAAACCACGTTCCTCTCTCCACTCCTGAACTCTGCTAAAAACTAGAACTAAAAGAAGACCCCTTTAAAAATAACCTAAGTGTGCTATTTATACTAGTGGGAAATTTTTCCCGGAATAACAAGCAACGTGTCACGGAGGCCAACGCGGAGCACGGCCTCCGTGACACGGCGTGGACGCGGACCTTCTCTGGAAATTTCAGGGTCTGGATAATTGGCTTCAACGTGGCACGGAGGCCATTGCGGAGGCCTGTCTCCGTGCCACGGAGCTGTCGCAATGCCTCACTGGAATCTGCCAATTAATTTCCTCTCCAGGCAGTGTACTACCGCGATGGCAGCGTGGCACGGCGCCATCGCGGAGCCAGTGTAAAATGTGCCATCCGAGGTCTTTTCCACGCTCGCATCCAAGTCCAACTCCGACATAGTTCCAACACGCATTTTTGCTCCTAAAAATCACATTATCCTGCAAAACAAATGCTAATCATGTTGGTTAGTATAAATTCGCATTTTATTACCAAATACATGATATTATATACACATTGCACAACAAACAAGGTAAAAATGGTACGTTTGAGTATCACTTGGGCATATAAATCTGCCCAAGATCACTTACCCCACACTTAAATCCTTGTTCGTCCTCGAACAACACATACACAAATCATGCACATCACATCTCAACCTTTGTCACTATGGTGCAACCATTTACGTTACGGTCATACCGATTATTCGATTTTTGCAAATCATCAAGAAAACATGCTTGGTCGTACAAGACAATGACCTTAATACATTGAGGCTTCCTAGACTTTTAAGAATTGATTCTTGATATCAGCAAACTCATGCAAATCAACTTAATAAAGAAATCCGACACGAAAAGCAATCTTTCATCAAGCATGTACCCTCACAACTCGAGAGAACTTTCCCTTTTCTGTTCGTGCAGCACACAAACATGCAAGTAGGGGCATATAACAATTAATTTCACTCTCTCTCCCAAAAGAATTCACATGCATCATGTCATGACCCATAGGCTTGCCCTTAGTGTATTACTCCACTAATATAAAGAAATGCAATGTAGGATCAAATAGGTCTTTTAAATGGGTTGTAACTGGGCTATGGATGTAGTATATATATTGGTTTAGCCAATAACAGTCGCTAGCATCCTTAAGCGCCTTTTCAACTCATCCCCATCGACTCATGGACATTGTTCCTCTCTTTTCTCTTTTTCTCCCATTCATGCTGGTTTACTTTCATACAGCCCATTTCATCAGGCACACTTGACACAAAACAAAGGGTTTTTCATGTACCCTCACTATCATTTAATTACAACAAGTGCCTCATCCACATCATCTTTTCTTTCTTCACTCTGCTTTTTTTTTTTTTTTTTTCACTCTCTTCACTCTTTAACACTTTGGGAAACAATTTTCTGTTCTTTATAAGCGCTTAAGAGTTTCTTATAGACTTTAAGGCTAATGATAAGAAGGAATAAAGCTTAGTCCATACAATTCTGGACAAAAGAAAGAAATCGGCTAAAGGCTCAACAGGCTGACTAGGATATACAACATATAAAAAGGTAGAATTTGACAAGAAAAAAATGGAAACTAACGGTTAAAACAAAGAAATGCCTACATCCTTTCCAACACTACACCTCCTTCATTTCGTTTTGTATACACACCAGGCAAGTTCTAGACAATTCACAATGACATGGAATAGCAAAACCTCACTCACACTTTATGCACATGCTCGAATCAAGACGCATTCACAGACTCTTTAATTAGTCAACTACATGAATTCAAGATTAAGCCTCAATCATAATGAACCAAATTCTCTACCCTAGGTAACTCAACATATTTACACAATTGCATGCTTTCCAACGAATCATTTTCACATTTCGAACATCAATTACAACACGCAACGAAATTTTAGCAACCATAAGCACTACAGTTTATTGATGCAATCCACCAAAGAAACTAAAAAAAAAAATCTACTCCTATCGACTACATTTCCCTTAAAACGGTCTTCATCCATCCATCATTGGGAATGGTCACTAACTATGACATCGGTTCAATGGGACTATTCTCGGTAAAAGAACCGAAAACAAACTCCGAGAAACCCAAAAATAAGACTTCAAAATTTTTGCAACACATTGATCATTTCGATAGAAAATATTTGCAAACTATGTTGATAAATGCAAAATCTTTTCGCAAAAATTTTGAAAAATATCGATCATATCGATAGAGAGAAAAAAAAATATATTTATAAAATTTACAAAATATTTACAAGTGCAACCATAACTTTCAAAACACACATCATTAGCCACAACACAAATATATACACATACATCACAAATCAGTTCACAACAAAAGGGAAAACACAGGCATACATAACGTCAACGAAGAATTATACAGCAAGTTTAGAGCCTATGACCCAGCACCTAATTACTCCCCACCCCACACTTAAATCGAACACTGTCCCCAGTGTTCACAAAAATACAAAGCACAAAATTTTGGGTGGTGGAACTCCCTTCTTAGTCGAAATATTCGACTTCCTCATCTGGTGCTGCGGCCTCGTCGCCCATATCTGAATCAGCTCCATCGCCGTCATCGGACTCTACATCAGAGTCCTCACGACGTGTCTCCTCATCAGTAGGGACGTCGTCGTCAGTCGGCTCCACAAAGGCTGGCCCCACCTTGCATAAAGCTCTGGCGTTCTCGCCGAAGGGGTAGTCCAGCTCCAGCTGCCATAATTCATCCTCGGTGGCTGGTCTCCCACCTATCCGTAGCTGCAGCATCTGCATGCCGAACATACGGGCCATATACTGGTCGTCACGAGCATGTCGCTCGCCCAGAGTCAGCACAGGTCCGTGTGTAGTGTCGGGGGCCTTGGTTTTTGTCACATCAAGGGCCCTCCACTCCAACTGCGGAATGTAATCCAAAGCTTCTTCCTCGATGTCAAGGCCTCGAAGGAAGGTGGTGATGAGTCCGCCAAACCCGTATCTGTGGCCCTGGTGTAGTCTGGCTCTCTTCATGGTGGATATTATAACCGCCCCCACATTAATCTCAAGCCCTTTCATAAGGGCATACACCAGGCAGACACGGTCCCGGGTCACGTCTGTCATATGCACTCCCAGGATCAAACACGAACATACCATTTTTAGCCAGATTCTGGCCTCCCTGTTCATCTGCGAATAAGGCAGAGTCTGGTGGTAACCCCTCTCTTTGTGTCTCCTCCATTGGGCTGTGGATCGAGCCCCACACAATGTACGTCTGATGTCGGCATACGGTGGGGTGATATTGAGCTGGCGGAGAACGTGGGCGTCTGTGTCCCGCGCTCCAACGATGGCATTCAGCTGCTGGGGTTCCAGAGTGACAATCTGCCCTCTGATTTTAATAGTATGGCTCCTGATGGCCGGGTTCCAGTTGGCGTAGAATTCCCGGACCAAGTGAAGGTTGCACTCCTTGGGCTCCTGAAAAATAAAACTGAGCCCAGCTGCCTCAATCCTCTGCACCATGCGAGGGAACTCCTGTGCAAGTGGTTCCCTTGCAATATATTCCTCCGGGAAGTATTTGCTTTCCTTGTGCTTATTATACCATTTCTTCCCTTCGTTGGTGACCCATCGTGTTCCGTATCGGCGGTGTTGACCGCGTGGAACAGTAGGTGCAGCTGGGACAGCAGTGCCCAGTCTCATTCTCTTTCTGTCGGTGCCTGAGGTTGAGGCACCCTTGCCTTTATCTTGTCGGCTAGCCATTGTACCTGTCAATTTACACAGACAAACACAATATTAAGCTAAAAACTTGTTAGCTTCGGCTAAGGTCGGGTTAAACAAAATTTACCCCACACTTAGTCTTTAACAATATCTACAACATTTTAGCAAGGATAACTCTATTTACACCCCCAAACACAATCAACTATAAACATGTTGCTTAGTGCGTTCACAAAATTTCGACAGCATAACGGCTAGCGAACTACTCAGACTTCATACAGCTAACCCAATCCTCCTATCGACAACTATTCACCCATAGCACTTAGCAACAATAACCACAACAGAAATAAGAACAACAATACAAACCTATTATATACAACTAATCTAAGCAATTCAACCAATTCACATATTATGCACTTCCCCACAAAAATTTGAGAATTAGTCGTCTTTCCACAATTAAACAATAGTTACCAAGACTTATCTCAACTACTAAACACACCCAGGCACCAATTTCATCAAACTATCAAGTTACCCACGTTAAAATCCAACAACCCAAGCCCTAGAACTCAATTCGACAATCAATATTGAATTATTCAATCAATCGATAAGTTCAAACGTCAACTACAATAATCCGAACATAATAAATCACAAAATAATTCACATCATCTTTAATTTTTTTACCTAGGGTGATATATCTCACCTCACATGCTCAAAAGTGACAAAACGCGCCAGAAATTTGAGATAGAAGATGAAAACATACCTTGGATTTGAAGAACCGAAAAAAACTTGACGTTTTCCTTGCCTATCAACGTGGCACGGAGCTTGGGGGTAGGGGAATGGGTGTTTGGTCGCGGAGGGTAGAAGGAATGGGGAAATTTGGGCGAAAATCGGGGGTTTATTTAAAAGAAACACGCGGGTCACCTGGAAACCCGGTGTGACCCGGCACTGGAATAAGGGCAACGTGTCACGGAGGGTAACGCGGAGCCCCTCCTCCGTGACACGGAGCCAACGCGTTGGCTTACTGGAATTTTAAAAAATTCCAGATTCGCCTTCAACGTGTCACGGAGGTCAACGCGGAGTATTGCCTCCGTGACACGGCGCCAACGCGCCAGTGCTCTGTTTCACCATCAAATTTTATTTTTCATACCTCGCCTCGTTTCCTCGATTCCAAGTATTTTTCCTCCGGTATACCTGAAAATCACCTCACTAAACAAAAATTGGTTAAATTCATAGATTCCCTACTAAAAAAAAAAATAAAAATTATTAATTAAAATGCAAATCTAAGCCTAGTCAAGAAAAAGGAAAGAAAATAGACTAAAAGAAAAACTTTACACTAAGGAAAGAAAAAAAATATTTTTCACGGGTTGCCTCCCATGCAGCTCCTGGTTTAACGTCGCGGCTCGACAGCCTTTATGCTCACGTGTCTACTAGGGAGATGGACGATTTGTCCCGATCATGGTCATCTCCCCAGTAGTTCTCAACCTCGTCTGGTGGCCTACCTTGTAACTCTTGGGAATCACTCACTCCATTTGCATTCCCATGATCAATCACGTTGATCACCGAGAGTTCCTTATAGACAGTCGGGAGCTTAGGTTCCTTGTACACGTCGAACACCTCAACTTTGTCGTGTGCTCGCATTGTGAGTTGACCCGCAGCTACATCGATCAATGCCTTTCCGGTTGCCAAAAATGGTCGTCCCAAAATAAATGGGACTTCTGCATCTGGTTTAAAATCCAGAACAATGAAATCTACCGGAAAAATGAGGGAGCCTACCTGCACTAGCACATCCTCAACAATGCCATCCGGCTTAGCTAAGGACCTGTCTGCTAGCTGCAAGATCACTGTTGTGGGTCTAGGACTCCCTAGCCCTAACTTTCTGAATACCGAAGATGGCATCAGATTTATATTTGCCCCCAAGTCGCATAACCCACGAGCTCGGATACTTTGCCCAATCGTCAGCTGGATAGTAAAACTTCCAGGATCCTTTAGTTTAGTGGGCAACCTGTTCTGAATACGGGATGTGCATTCCTCTATTAAAGCCACCGTGGCATACTCAGTCAAGCGACTTTTGTTGGCCACGATGTCTTTGATATACTTTGCATATTTCGGCACACCCTGCAAGACATCAACAAGAGGTAAGTTAACATGTACCTGTTTGAGTACCTCCATGAATTTCTGGAAACACGCCTCCTCCTTGTGTTTCTTAAGTCGTTGAGCGAACGGGGGTGGAGGCCTTGCTGGTTCAGCTTCTTTGGTCTTCCCCGTATCTGAGGTTTGTTCTCCCTCAACATCTACTGCTCCTGACTTCTGAGGCGGTCTTTCAGGTTCCACCTCCTTTAATTGTAAACCACTCCTCGTGGTCACTGCATTTACCTGCTTAGGATTTCGATCCGTGTCGCTAGGTAGTCCTCCCCTGGGTCTAGTATTTTGGGCACTAGCAAATTGCCCAAACTGATATTCAAGAGCCTTGGTTGCCAATTGATTGTTCTTTACTTCGGCTGCCAGTTTGACGTAGTCAGCCTGCAATTGTGCCTGGTTGGCAATCATGGTCTTGAACATTTCCGCAATAGTCGGTGATGGTGGTGGAGGAGGGGCATTGTGATTTCTGAACTGATTCTGATAGCCTTGTTGCCCTCCTTGGTTTCTGTGCATACCCTGCCCTGAACCTTGGCCTTGTTGATTGTTGCTACCCCACAAAAAATTCGGATGATTCCTCCAATTCGAGTTGTAGCTACCACCAAACTGCTGTTGATTCCTCTGTGCATTGCCCACAAAGTTGACAGAATCAGGATTTGCACCACAGCACTCAGCTGAATACTCACTACTACCACACACTTCACACCACATCTGTTGGACTACATTAACTGAGGCTGAAGACTGGTTCAAATTCATAGTACTGAAGTGAGTGTTTAACTGATTTTGCAAAGCAGCTATCTGTGCAGCGATAGCTGTGAATCCATCCACTTCGAACACTCCCGCTGCTTTCCTTGTTCCACCCCTTGAAGAATCTGCATTCCATTCCGGATTGCCTTGTGAGATTCGGTTGAGCAAAGTGTACAACTCTTCATAAGTCTTCTCCAGCGCTTGCCCTCCAGCTGCTGAGTCTAACAAAATTTTAGTGTGGGGTTCCAAACCCTCAATAAAAGTGTGTACCAACACCTCATTTGACTGATGATGATGAGGACAGTCCCGCAACATGGACTTGAATCTTTCCCAGGCTTGATAAAGATTTTCTCCTTCCCTCTGTTTAAAACATAGAATCTGACTTCTAAGTTTAGCTGTTTTACCTGAAGGGAAAAATCTGATCAAGAACTTCTTTGCGAGATCATCCCACGTTGATATAGAGTTGGGTGGTTCAGCTTTTAACCACCTCTTGGCTTCACCCAATAAGGAAAATGGAAATAAGGTGAGCCGAACATAATCAGGTGACACTCCAGCGGGTATGTACGTGTCGCTTATCTCCAAAAAGTTCTGGAGATGTTGTTGCGGATCTTCGTGAGGGAGACCGGTAAACTGCCCGCTCGTGTGCAAAAGTTGCACCATATTTTGCTTTAACTCAAATCTCCCCCCAGGCTCTGGTTTGCGGATGCTGGAATGTACATTATTAGCGTGTGGGATTGCCACCTCGCGAACCGGCCCGGCTGCTACTTCCTCGGGCACTAACACTGCCCGTACAACTGGTGGATTGGGTTGCTCCATCGTAGACTGTTTGAGCAACTGCAGCTTCTTCCGAAGAGCTTCTCTACGTTGACTATGCAAATCACGTTCTGGCTCTAAGTAAGATTCCACCAACTCCTTGTCCCTTGCCAGTGTTCACAGAAATAAAAATCTGAAAAATACAGGATAAGACCAAGTTGTTAACACTTAAGAAAATAAAATACAAATACAGTAAATTTACACTAAACAAAATTTTACAAATTGCCTAGCCTCCCCGGCAACGGCGCCAAAAACTTGTCCGGCTGGTTCGGTATGTGTTAAAAACCGACACGCAAGTGTACGTGGTCAAACAAGTAATAAAGTGGCTAAGTAGCCAAGTATCGATCCAAGGAGGCTTCTCTGGATATGCAAAATTTCCTAGTTCACTATATTTCTATTCTATTTCTAACTATGCTAACAACTATCCAATCAAGAATTTAGGGAGTTTTGTTTCTAAACGAATTATATACTAAACTTAACAACTATTATTTACGTTGAATTCAGACAATGGATATGCTCATGCCAAGGTTAAGAACGAGTAATGGAGTTGATAATTATGATAATTTGGTCATCCTCTTCTTCATATTGCTAGTCAAGAACGTTTGCCTAGAAATTAAAACTTCCGTATTTAATTTCACTTTAGAATCATAAACCATTCGTCTACATTTCTGTGATCAAATGAAATTTATGACCTAACACTACAATTCCGGTTCCTAAATTGACTAATACGGCTTTCAAGTATATTTCTATCAAGAAAGCACATCAAAACCCAATTTTCCCAAATCATGTTAAGAACAATACCCTATTAATTCACAACTTTCCAATTTCATGCTCTCCCGAGTGAAATTGGACTTTTTAGATATACATTAATGGTGGCCAGTCAAGAATGTACTAAGCACAAGAATTAATAGAACAATATGCAAGAAGAAGAAGAAACCATATCAATTATTACCAATAATGATTACACAAGTTCAAAACCTCAGCAAGAAAGGAATTAGCCACTCATTCTTGGATTAATCGTCCTAGAATGAGTGTAAATCATGCATACAATTGAAGGAAAAGAAGAAGGGAAGAGAAGAAAACTCTTATCTTTTCTATTCTTCAACTGCCACAAAACCACGTTCCTCTCTCCACTCCTGAACTCTGCTAAAAACTAGAACTAAAAGAAGACCCCTTTAAAAATAACCTAAGTGTGCTATTTATACTAGTGGGAAATTTTTCCCGGAATAACAAGCAACGTGTCACGGAGGCCAACGCGGAGCACGGCCTCCGTGACACGGCGTGGACGCGGACCTTCTCTGGAAATTTCAGGGTCCGAATAATTGGCTTCAACGTGGCACGGAGGCCATCGCGGAGGCCTGTCTCCGTGCCACGGAGCTGTCGCAATGCCTCACTGGAATCTGCCAATTAATTTCCTCTCTAGGCAGTGTACTACCGTGATGGCAGCGTGGCACGGCGCCATCGCGGAGCCAGTGTAAAATGTGCCATCCGAGGTCTTTTCCACGCTCGCATCCAAGTCCAACTCCGACATAGTTCCAACACGCATTTTTGCTCCTAAAAATCACATTATCCTGCAAAACAAATGCTAATCATGTTGGTTAGTATAAATTCGCATTTTATTACCAAATACATGATATTATATACACATTGCACAACAAACAAAGTAAAAATGGTACGTTTGAATATCACTTGGGCATATAAATCTGCCCAAGATCAATTAGTTCAGCATATAGTATATACAATACTTTACCACTATTAGCTTCAGTATGCGGGACATGCAGATAGTATTACTAGTTGAGACCGTTGTATTGTTTGGGGTTGGACTACCTAGCATCCATGACCACCCAGGGTTTATAGCTGTATCGACTCGTCCGCCAGAGGACGAGGATACGTCGCTCTACGGAGTGGCATGCCGTCCCACAGGGGGCGAAGATGGGATGCCAGTTTTCCCCATATTGTGCCTTGGTCGTCTTTTACACACCCCTGTCGAGCGGATACGCCCGGGTGTTGATTCAGGAGTCCTCCGGACTCAGATGCAGTTATACTCAGGGGCTTAGCGAGCCCAAGTGCATACCCAGGGGACCGACAGGATGCTTACGGGGTTTATAGGAGATGGGATGACCGGGGTAGGGGTGTAGATTCTGTGCTGGTTGTACCTCCCGGCTTATGGGGGCCGGGTAAAGTTTGTGTGTGCTATACTATGTTATGTTATGTTATGTCATGTCACGTTAGATACGAGTAGATCAGCAGTTGAGTGATACGTCCCCAGGTATGACCCCTATTTCCTTTCAGTATAAATGAGAGAAGGTATGACTTACATTATCAGACAGTTAATCTAATTCTTCTTACTTCAGTTTCATCAGTTACATTGTTGTTTTCAGATTTTGCTTTCAGTTATTGCTTTGCATACTCAGTACCAGCGGTACTGACGCCCGGTGGGGCGCTGCATTACTTGCCTGCAGGTACTTATAAACGCGCAGGCGATACTACATGATTCCTATCAGCGATCGAGTATTTAGCTTCTGTCATCCGGAGACTGAATTCTAGAGGTGTATTTCATTTCCTTTTTTCTATATAGTACGGGTAGGTCGGGGCCCTGTCCCAATCATTTCTATTGCTATTCCTAGAGGCTTGCAGTCTGTATATATTTCCATGTGGTCAGGTGAGCCAGTCGTGTGGGGCCATGCAGTTATTTAGTTGTTGGTACTTCTGTTTCTTTCATGTTGGCCGTGTGGGGCCATAGTTTGAGAGTAGTGGTGACCTTGCCGGTCACATAGCTTCCTAATATTCTATGATTAAGTTACAGATAACTAGACAGCATGGTGGCCTTGTCGGCCCGCATAGGTTTCCCTGAGTTGATACGTTTCTGGTCAGCTGTTAGTATAGGTACAGGAGGCTATAGGCCAATGAGCCGGGGGCTGTGTTTACAGCCGTTATATAGCCCTTTGTTTCCAGAAATATGAGTTAGAGCCAGCCAGGCACCAGATGTGCCCAGGCTTAGCATTCCAGCAGTTCAGGTCCTAGTAGGGCACTAGGTGCTAGTCATACCCCCCAAGGCGAGGTGTGACAAAATCTTGGGTGCGCATACTGGCCGACGTGGGCAGTTACCTTGTAACCGTTTTTTGGCTCCATTCCTTGTAGTTGCCTTAGCATTTGAAAATTAAACTAGCCTAAGCAGATGGGGCTGTCATCTGCACATTGTAGGCACTTGTGCCACGTTTTGCTTTTGATTGTTAGGGCCGCGACAAGTGTTGGCAGGCCATTGGATGTAATAGGCAAGGCTGCCATGTGTCTATAAATGACAGCCTTGGCCTTAGACGTGCGAGGTAGACTGGGTAGAGGCAGTCTAAGTGGAGACAGACACGTCATGGGCCGGACGAGTCTCCATTGTGAATGAGGTAGGCTTAAGGCTGGAAATTCACTAAGTCAGGTGAACTAGGGAAGCTATAGGCTGGACGTTCACACGGGTAGAGGGCAGCATCCGACTTGTGGATCGCGCCTAGGATTGAAAGTCGTGGCAGTGTGTTGTCGCGCAAGTGAGAGGTCCTTTGTATTGTTTTGTTGATTAATATGAAGGTTGGGAATTGTCCTGTATGTATGTTGTTCAATTTAATTTCCTGCCACATGAAATAATTCTAAGTACCTTTCATTTTTAGTTGTTGTCAAAGGTAGGCTGAGTCAAGCAGGTGGACTTGACTGCCACACGGCGGGATTGACACGGCCATTTGGCATGTAGTGTAGGGACTTCTATTTAGTATAAATAGCCTCAAGGGGCAGCCATTGTAATCAGCTTCCAATCTTCACATTTTCAGATTTGTTAATACTTAGTGAACTAAAAGGGCTCTTTGGCCTCAACATCTTGTCTTCCTTGCTTTACTTCTTGCCATTAACTTGCCGTCCGATCCTTAGCACATTTTGTGCCTCATATGCAACAAGAGGACTGAAGCTTGAGTAGAAGTTAGCCAACTTAAGCTATCCCCACGGCCTTTGAAAAACTAAGCCCATGACAAAGTGGTATCGTGTCCAAGTAGGACCTTGCCATATCTACCTGTTCTTCCCACGCCTTGGCCAAGTGATAGGCGCCAGGATTCCGCAGTCCGGCATTGACGGTCAAGGATTGTGGGGTATTAGGCTGCTGTCCTGTAGCAAGTTCGGTCAGTTGCCTCAGCTCTTCCAGCTCTGACAGTTCCATGCGGTAGGGGGACATGGCAGGTGTCTTGGCTCCGGGAATAAGCTCGATCTGGTGGTCGACCTCCCGGTGGGGAGGCAGTTTCATTGGGAGTTCTTCCGGCATGATGTCCTTGTGCTCTGTTAGGACATGTTGAATGCATGCGGGGATAGGTTCTGGCTCAAGGCTTGGTACCTCTGCAACAGTGGCAAGGAAGGTTGGCTCTCCTTTCTTGAATCCCTTGCACAGTTGCATGGCTGACAATTGCATGCCCTTTTGGGGCACACGGACTAGCGGCACTATGCAGGAGCCTCCTTGGTCACTGATGTGCAGCTGGTTGAGATAGGGAGAAATGAAGGCATTTATTTCGTACCAGAAATCTAGCCCCAGCACAATGTCGAACACGTCCATGGGTGCCACAGTGAAGTTGGTTCTGCCATGCCAAGCTCCTAGAGAAATCGGAACATCGGGAGCAAATCTGTTTACCTGAGTGGGGAAGGCATTAACCGTTTTTAGCAGTGTGTCGCTAGAGATGAAAGTGAGCTCTAGCTCCCTAGCCGTTGCCTTCGTCAGAAAATTGTGTGTTGCTCCAGTGTCCACCATGATGCGGACAGGCTTGCTGTTCACCCAAGCATCTATGAATAAGGATTCCCGTGGCCTCACACGAGGCAGCTGGGCTGATATGGCTGCAAGTGCCATGTGGTTGAAAAAGGTCTTGTGGTTGAACAAGCCCAATGCCTTGTCTTTTCCTCGGGCAGCTCCGCCCCCTTGTTCCTTCTGTCCGCTGGTCTCGGCCGTGGCTGGCGGACATGTGGGAGCAGATTGTTTGTCTGCTGCTGTCATGGCCCCAAGTCTTCCTAACTTCAGGCAGTTTCTGTACATGTGAGAGGAGTCCCCGCACAAATAACACCCGTCACGGTGGTTGACTTCCTTCTTCCGCTTCTCATAGTCTTTGCGGAATTGAGATGGTCGGTTGCGGTTGCCTTTGCCATCACGACCCTGATTGGCGACAGACTTGCCTCTGTCCCTCTCTCCTCGTTCTGTCTTGGCAACAACCTGCCATCGGGCGCCCTCTTTAGCCTGGGTGCTTTTCGAGCGGAAATCTGTCAAAGACTCGACTGCTACAATGGCCTCATCTACGTCTTTGACCTGGCGCCGGTGCAACTCTTGTTTGGCCCAATTCTGGAGGCCATCCAAGAAATAGAACACCAAATCTTCACTACTCAAATTCGGTATTTGGAGGGTGAGCTTGGTGAATTCTTTCACATATTCACGGATGGTAGAAGTTTGCTTGAGTTCCCTCAATTTCCGACGGGCCTCATGCACAACATTTTGTGGGTAAAACTACCATTTGAGCTCCTCTTTGAACTGGCCCAGTCGGCTATAACACAAGCCCCTTGGTCTATGTCTGCCTTCTTTCACCGCCACCATAACATGGCAATATCAGTCAGGTACATGGCCGCTATTTGTACCTTGGCAGATTCGCTTTCAATGCCAACATTCTCGAAGTAGCTTTCCAGTTGCCAAATGAAGTTTTCAACGTCTTGCGCACTATGTTCAACTTTGAACTCCTTGGGCTTAGGAGTGTCTATGCAGGTCTCCCGCACTGTGGCTGGTCCGGCGCCTCCCCCGACGCCTCTGGCCGCCTCTACTTGCTGCCTAAGGGTGTCAACCTGCCCCTGTAGCACAGCCAGAGCCCCCATGAGCCTCTGCTCTAGGCTTGTCAGCCCCTCCTTGTGCTCCTCTGCCTGCTCCAAGATTTTGTCTTTAACTTCATCTAGCCCCTCAAGGGCTACGTTTTCAAGAGAAGAGAAGTTGCCTTCAAAAAACTCTATACGTCGGTTCAAGGCTGCCATTCCAGCCTCGGCATGAGTGACTTGTTCGTCGAGCTGGCCAGTGCCCGAACCTTCATCTTCCTCATGTGTAAGTCCTTCACTGATCGGTGCAACCGAGGCTGCCCAAAACGCATGCCTGACGCGCCTGCAAAAGCATGCCTGCGCGCCTGACATGGCCTGCCTGCAAGCCTGACGCAGCATGCCTGACTCTGTCTGCACGCCTGACGCAGCATGCCTGACATTGCCTGCCACAGCCGCCTGACACTGCCTGCCACAACAAGCATGTCTGACGTACCTGCCACACCAATCATGCCAGCATGCCTGACTTGCCTAGAGCAGAGGCTCATGGGGGCTCTGGCCCTGCTGCAGGGGCAGGTTGACACACTTAGGCAGCAAGTAGAGGCAGCCCGAGGCGTCGGGGGAGGCGCCTAACCAGCCACAGTGCGGGAGACCCGCATAGACACTCCTAAGCCCAAGGAGTTCAAAGGTGAACGCAGTGCTCAAGACGTTGAAAACTTCATTTGGCAACTGGAAAGCTACTTCGAGAATGTTGGCATTGAAAGCGAATCTACCAAGGTCCAGACAGCGGCCATGTACCTGATCGATACTGCCATGTTATGCTGGCGGCGAAAGAAGGCAGACATAGATCAAGGGGCTTGTGTTATAGCCGACTGGGCGCAGTTCAAAGAGGAGCTCAAATGGCAGTTTTACCCACAAAATGTTGTGCATGAGGCCCGTCGGAAATTGAGGGAACTCAAGCAAACTTCTGCCATCCGTGAATATGTGAAAGAATTCACCAAGCTCACCCTCCAAATACCGAATTTGACTAGTGAAGATTTGGTATTCTATTTCTTGGATGGCCTCCAGAATTGGGCCAAACAAGAGTTGCACCGGCGCTAGGTCAAAGACGTAGCTGAGGCCATTGTAGTAGCCGAGTCTTTGATAGATTTCCGCTCGGAAAGCACCCGGGCTAAAGAGGGCGCCCGACGGCAGGTTGCTGCCAAGGTAGAACGAGGAGAGAGGGACAGAGGCAAGTCTGTCGCCAATCGGGGTCGTGACGGCAAAGGCAACCGCAACCGATCATCTCAATTCCGCAAAGACTATCAGAAGCGGAAGAAGGGAGTCAACCACCATGACGGGTGTTATTTGTGCAGGGACTCCTCTCACATGTACAGAAACTGCCCGAAGTTAGGAATACTTGGGGCCATGACAGCAGCAGATAAACAATTTTCTCCCACATATCCGCCAGCCACGACCGAGACCAGCGGACAGAAGGAACAAGGGGGCGGAGCTGCCCGAGGAAAAGACAAGGCATTGGGCTTGTTCAACCACATCACCTTGTTCAACCACATGGAACTTGCAGCCATATCAGCCCAGCCGCCTCATGTGAGGCCACGAGAATCCTCATTCATAGATGCTTGGGTGAACAGCAAGCCTGTCCGCATCATGGTGGACACTGGAGCAACACACAATTTTGTGACGGAGGCAACGACTAGGGAGCTAGATCTCACTTTCATCTCTACCGACACGCTGCTGAAAATGGTTAATGCCCTCCCCACTCAGGTAAACGGATTTGCTCCCGATGTTCCCATTTCTCTAGGAGCTTGGCATGGCAGAACCAACTTCACTGTGGCACCCATGGATGTGTTCGACATCGTGCTGGGGCTAGATTTCTGGTACGAAATAAATGCCTTCATTTCTCCCCATCTCAACCAGCTGCACATCAGTGACCAAGGAGGCTCATGCATAGTGCCGCTAGTCCGTGTGCCCCAAAAGGGCATGCAATTGTCAGCCATGCAACTGTGCAAGGGATTCAAGAAAGGAGAGCCAACCTTCCTTGCCACTGTTGTGGAGGTACCAAGCCTTGTGGCATAACCTATCCCGACATGCATTCAACATGTCCTAACAGAGCACAAGGACATCATGCCGGAAGAACTCCCAATGAAACTGCCTCCCCGCCAGGAGGTCGACCACCAGATCAAGCTTATTTTCGAAGCCCAGACACTTGCCATGTCCCCCTACCGCATGGCACCCCCGGAACTGGAAGAGCTGAGGAGGCAGCTGACCGAACTTGCTACAGGACAGCAGCCTAATACCCCACAATCCTTGCCCGTCAATGCCGGACTGCGGAATCCTGGCACCTATCACTTGGCCAAGGCATGGGAAGAACAGGTAGATATGGCAAGGTCCTACTTGGACATGATACCACTTTGTCACGGGCTTAGTTTTTCAAAGGTCGTGGGGATAGCTTAAGTTGGCTAACTTCTACTCAAGCTCCAGTCCTCTTGTTGCTTATGAGGCACAAAATGTGCTAAGGATCGGATGGCAAGTTAAAGGCAAGAAGTAAAGCAAGGAAGACAAGATGTTGGGGCCAAAGAGCCCTTTTACTTCACTAAGTATTAACAAATCTGAAAATGTGAAGATTGGAAGCTGATTACAATGGTTTCCCCTTGAGGCCTATTTATACTACATACAAGTCCCTACACTACGTGCCAAATGGCTATGTCAATGTGGTTGTGGCAGGCAAGTCAGGCATGTTGGCATGATTGGTGTGGCAGGTACGTCAGGCATGCTTGTTGTGGCAGGCAGTGTCAGGCGGCTAAGGCAGGCAATGTCAGGCATGCTGCATCAGGCGTGTAGGCAGAGTCGGGCATGCTGCGTCAGGCGTGCAGGCAGGCCATGTCAGGCGCGCAGACATGCTTTTGCAGGCATGTCATAAATGCATGTTGGGCAGCTCCAAGGTGCTGTGTTGACCTTACTTTGGCTCTTGCTATGGGTAGCTTGTTGGTCTGAATACTTGGGCTCGGCTCGTCCGTTGAGTTGGAAAAATGCGGCAAATTTAATGGATTTGCTTGCGGGGAGGTACACTACGCTCTGTATACATTAGCATGGGATAACATTATAGGTTTTCGGTCCTATTACGTTGGCCTTCGAGATCAGAGTAATGATTAACAAGGACAGTCGGGGGCATTCGTATTTCATAGTCAGAGGTGAAATTCTTGGATTTATGAATGACGAACAACTGCGATAGCATTTTCCAAGGATGTTTCATTATTCAAGAATGAAATTTGGGGGCTCAAAGACGATCAGATATCGTCCTAGTCTCAACCATAAACGATGCCGACCAGGGATCGGCGGATGTTGCTTTTAGGACTCCGCCGGCACCTTATGAGAAATCAAAGTTTTTGGGTTCTGGGGGGAGTATGGTCGCAATGCTGAAACTTAAAGGAATTGACAGAAGGGCACCACCAGGAGTGGAGCCTGCGTGTCACGGGGTAAAAATCTAGACCACGCGGAGCACCCAATCATTGCCTTAACCTTGCCTTGAAAGGGTTCAGCTCTAACACTTAGCCTTGCTAGCTAAGAACTGTTACGCTTGGCTATTCACACGAACTCAAGTATAGAAGATTTGTAAGAAGAGAGGATTGGTGGCAAATGCCAAAGAACTCTTTTATATCACAAAGAATGCTTTACAAGTGAAGGAATTTGTTTGCTTGCTTCTGGGATGGTTGCAAATGAATGCCATCCCTCCTATTTATACTAATCCATGGAACAGCCTACAACATACTTAGATATTTATAAGATGGCACCTTCTAGAGATACTTAGACTTGCCTAGTGCATCTTAGACTAGCCTAGAATGTTCTAGTGAGTGCTGGGGCGTTTCTATGCTTCCTAGCATTTCCTAGAATGTTCTAGGTCATGCTAGATGACTCTAGTGTACTCAAGAATGCCCTAGACCCTTCTAGAACAGTCCGGGGCGCTAATTTTAAGTCGGGTGGGTACAGACTCCCCCACCTGAATCGGCGACGTCCTCGGCGCCGTGCTGCTGCTGCGACTGCTGCTGCTGCCTCAGGAACGCATGTACTTGATCCTTGAACTGCCATAAATCTTCATAGCGTTCCGAGGTTGCTTCTTCTGGAGACTGGCCCTTCCAATGTATGAGGAACATCTCTGCTTGATTGTTCCAACCTTTCCCTCGAACTAGCTGATAGTCCATGATTGCCTCAATCTGCTTGTCTATGGCAGGCGGGGTGATGAAAATTTGGCTTCTTTTGGACTGACCCCTCTCTGTGTCTTCCCGGTCTTCATGAAATGGTTTGAGTTGGCTTGCATGGAAGACTGGGTAGATCTTCAGATGTCGAGGCATGTCAAGCTTGTAAGAGATCTTGCCAACCTTGGCAATAATCTCGAAGGGACCTTCGTAGCGCCGGATTAGATTTTGGTTGACGCCTCTTAAGGACTTGAACTGTCGAGGGTTCAGCTTTACCATGACCTTGTCTCCGATTTGGTAATGCACGGGACGCCTCTTTCGATCGGCAAACCCCTTCATCTTGCGGGCTGCCTTGTCAAGATAGGCCCTGGCCATGTCTAGATGCTCTTCCCAAGCCTTGGCCATGTAGTAAGCGTCTGGGTTCCTTATCCCAACTTGTGCGGGCAGTGACTGCGGGGTGTTGGGCTGTTACCCCGTAGCTAATTCGAATGGGCTCTTGCCAGTCACCTCGCTCCTTTGTAAATTATACGAGAACTGGGCAACATCAAGTAACTTAGCCCAATCCTTCTAGTTGGCGCTCACATAGTGCCGCAGGTAGAATTCCAGCAAAGCATTGACTCGCACCGTTTGCCCATCAGTTTGGGGGTGAAAGCTTGTCGAAAAATACAACTCTGAGCCTAGAAGGCTGAAGAGTTCCTTCCAAAATGCTCCTGTGAACCTTGGATCTCTGTCACTAATTATGTGTTTGGGCACACCCCAATGCTTTACTATGTCTCTTAAGAATAAGCGGGCAGCTTCCTTGGCTTTACTGCTGGCGTTGGTGGGAGTGAATGTTGCATATTTTGAGAACCGATCCACCACAACCATGATGGTGCCAAAGCCTTCTGAGTTGGGGAGACAGGTGATGAAGTCCATCGTCACACTGTCCCATGGCTTTTCTGCGACGGGCAGTGGCTCTAATAAGCCTCCGGGGACTTTATTCTCAGTCTTGTCTTGCTGGCAAACAAGACAGGTTCGCACATATGTTTCAATGTCGTCCCGCATTTGGGGCCAGTAGTATGATGTCTCGATCAAAGCTGCCGTTCGTTCTTGCCCTGGGTGACCTGCCCAAGTGGAGTCATGTCCCTCCTTCATCAAAGTACGTCTCAAGTTTTTCCACTTTGGGACATAGATCCTTCTACCTGTTGTGTATAACAGGCCTTCCTCATGCCAAAACCTCTTGGTTTTGCCTTGCTTGGCAAAGTCAAGAAGTTGCTTCGCGACAGGATCGTTCAGCATGCCCTCCTTAATGGTATCTATGATGTTGCTACCTGCTGAACTAACTATGGGTGCTAAGATGGCTTTGCGGCTTAGCGCATCTGCTACCACATTGGCTTTTCCTGGCTTATATTCCAAGGTGAAGTCAAATTCTGCTAGAAAGTCTTGCCATCGTGCCTGCTTAGGAGTCAGCTTCTTTTGGGACTGAAAATAACTGGTTGCTACATTGTTTGTCTTTACTATGAAATGTGCTCCCAAAAGATAGTAGCGCCACGTCCGTAGGCAATGAACTATGGCTGTCATCTCCTTTTCATGGACGGTGTACTTTCTTTCGGCATCATTCAGCTTTCTGCTTTCAAAAGTGATAGGATGACCGTCCTGCATCACCACTCCTCCAATGGCAAATTCTGATGCATCTGTCTGCACTTCAAATACTTTGGAAAAGTCGGGTAGTGCTAACACTGGCTCCTTGGTGATAGCATCTTTGAGGCCTTGGAATGCCTTTTCACAGGTATTGGACCAAGCCCATTCTCGGTCCTTTCGTAACAAGTCAGTGAGCGGAGCGACGATGGTAGAGTATCCCGCTATGAACCTTCTGTAGTAGTTGGCGAGGCCAAGAAATGATCTTAACTCGGCTACTTTCGTCGGGGCCTCCCAACTCCGGATAGCTTCGACTTTATCGCTATCCATTTTGATTTGCCCATGGCAAATCGTGTGCCCAAGGAATTGTATTGACGGCTGGGCAAAGCTGCATTTCTCCCTTTTTACAAACAACTCATTCTGCCTTAGCACCTCAAAAACTTTTTGCAGGTGCTCCAAGTGCTCCTCCAAGCTGTTACTGTAAATAACAATGTCATCCAAATAGATGACCACAAACTTGTCCAGGTAGGGATAGAACAGCTTGTTCATCAGCGTGCAGAATGTGGTGGGGGCGTTGGTTAGTCCAAACGACATGACCAACCATTCAAAAGCTCTGTATCGAGTGACACAAGTTGTCTTGGCTTCATCCCCTTCAGCTATGCGGACTTGATAATACCCTTTTCTCAAGTCCATCTTTGAGAAGATCTTTGCTTGCCCCAATCTGTCAAAAAAATCTGCAATGAGCGGAATGGGGTACTTGTTCTTGATTGTGACCTTGTTAAGGGCAGGGTAGTCAATACATAGTCTCAAAGTATCCTCCTTCTTCTTTTGAAATAGCACCGGTGCTCCAAACGGTGCTTTTGATGGTCGAATATGACCAACCTCAAGTAGTTCTTGTAGTTGCCTCTGGAGTTCCTCCAGCTCTGGTGGAGCCATACGATAAGGGGACATGGCAGGTGCCTTAGCCCCTGGAACAAGCTCTATTTTATGGTCTACTTCCCTTCTTGGCGGCAGCTTTTTGGGAAGTTCTTCCGTCATAACATCCTTGTTTTCCTCCAAAACTTGTAGCACACATGGAGGTATTGCTTCAGCTTCCTGGGACTCTTTCGAAACCTCCTTTATGGCAACAAGAAAGGTTGGTTCACCCTTCTTGACGCCTTTAGCCAGCTGGATGGCCGACAGACGCATTCCGTCTTGTGGAACACGGACAAGCGGCACGACGCAGGAAACTCCCTTTTCAAGGATTAGGAGTTGGCTGCGGCATGGCGAAATCCATGCGTCCATATTGTACCAGAAGTCTAGTCCTAGTACAATATCGAACACGTCCATTGGCCTGATGACAAAGTTAGCATGCCCCTTCCAGTCTCCCAAAGCAATCGGTACATGAGGAGCGATGCCGCTGACTGTAGCTGGTGGTGCATTAACAGTTTTCATCATGCCATCACTTGCACCATATCTCAACCCAAGAGCTTCTGCTTTGTCTTTGGTAATAAAGTTGTGTGTCGCTCCTGTATCAACAAGGATGCGTGTGTGTTTCCCGTTGACCACGGCCTCGACAAACAGTGACTCTCTCGGCTGGGCACGGAGCGGCTGAGCCTCCATGGCCATCAACTTCATGTGACCGTTGAGAGTCATCTGGTTTGGGAAGCCCTTTGAACTCCCTGCTTGTTCCTCCGATTGTTGAGTCTTTTGTTGCTGATTAGCAGCAATCATGGCTCCAAGTTTGCCCCAATTGGAACACTGTCGGGCAAAATGGTCTCCTCCGCAGAGATAGCACCCTTTGAATTGTGAAGGGGCCGTCTTCTTCTTGTCCAAGTAGGTTTTGCGGAAGTCTGATGTTGAACTCCGGTTTGGCTTACCGTTGCTGGCCTTGCTCCTGTTCTTGTCCCCCGGTTATGCCTTGGCAACGGCAGACTTGGCCTTATCCTTGGCCTTAGTGGACTCTGAGCGATAATCTTTTAGCGACTTTGCTACTGCAATAGCTTCGTCGAGTGACCGTACTTGTCGCCTTTCTAGTTCCTATTGGGCCCAATTCTGTAGGCCGTCCAAGAAAAAGAATAGCAAGTCGTCATCGGTCATGCTGGGCGCTTGGAGAGAGAGTTTAGTGAACTCCTTCACGTACTCTCGGACGGTGGACGTTTGTTTTAGTTCCCTCAGCTTATGTCGTGCCTCCCTAACGGCATTGTGTGGATAGACCTGCCTCTTGAGTTCTTCCTTGAACTGCCCCCATGTCCCTATGGTGCAGTCTCCTCTGTCCATCTCTGCCTTCTTCCTTCGCCACCACAACATGGCCATATCTCCCAAGTACATGGCTGCCGTGCGGATTTTGGTAGCCTCATCCTCAATAGCGAGGTGCTCGAAGTACGTCTCCATTTGCCAGATGAAGTTTTCTATCTCTTGTGCATTCCTTTCGCCCTTAAACTCTTTTGGTGGGGGAGCCATTACACGGGGTAATGGGGCACGTTCTACCCCATATGAGTCTGCTTTTAATTCCCTCTTTCAATCTTCCAACTTGGCTTCAAACTCTTCCTTTAAAGAAGAGAGAGCTGCCATGAGTTTGCGTTCGAGGGCCGTCATGCCCTCTTGATGCTCTACTGTTAGGGCCCTAATGCCCTCGCGATGTTCCTCGGCCAGCTCTGTGACAGTTTCTTTGATGTCGTCCAACCCATCAAATGTTGTCGACTCTAGGTTGTTTAAGTTGCTCTCCACCGCTTCTAGCCTTTGCTCTTGCTGTCCAAGAAAGGCTTCAACACCAAGTATCCTTTCTTTGGACATGTCAATGCCTGAAGAAGGTTCGGCCTCCGTGGCCCTACCGTCGGTGATCAGAGGGAGAGTTGGGTCCTTGGTTTTACTCTTACCACGACCCTTGGCCTTGTCCTTCTTAGAGAGCCTGGCTTCCACGACCTCTCCCTCACGAACCTCCTCCTCGACATGGTGTGATTCCTCAGCCATTGCGCACTAGACGACCAAAGCTCTGATACCAATTGTCACGGGGTAAAAATCTGGACGACGCGGAGCACCCAATCGTTGCCTTAACCTTGCCTTGAAAGGGTTCAGCTCTAACACTTAGCCTTGCTAGCTAAGAACTGTTATGCTTGGCTATTCACACGAACTCAAGTATAGAAGATTTGTAAGAAGAGAGGATTGGTGGCAAATGCCAAAGAACTCTTTTATATCACACAGAATGCTTTACAAGTGAAGGAATTTGTTTGCTTGCTTCTGGGATGGTTGCAAATGAATGCCATCCCTCCTATTTATACTAATCTATGGAACAGCCTAGAACATACTTAGATATTTACAAGATGGCACCTTCTAGAGATGCTTAGACTTGCCTATTGCATCTTAGACTAGCCTAGAATGTTCTAGTGAGTGCTGGGGCGTTTCTATGCTTCCTAGAATTTCCTAGAATGTTCTAGGTCATGCTAGATGACTCTAGTGTACTCAAGAACGCCCAAGACCCTTCTAGAACAGTCCAGGGCCCTAATTTTAAGCCGGGTGGGTACACTGCGGCTTAATTTGACTCAACACGGGGAAACTTACCTGGTCCAGACATAGTAAGGATTGACAGACTGAGAGCTCTTTCTTGATTCTATGGGTGGTGGTGCATGGCCGTTCTTAGTTGGTTGAGCGATTTGTCTGGTTAATTCCATTAACGAACGAGACCTCAGCCTGCTAACTAGCTATGCGGAGGTATCCCTTCATGGCCAGCTTCTTAGAGGGACTACGGCCTTTTAGGCCGCGGAAGTTTGAGGCAATAACAGGTCTGTGATGCCCTCGCCCTCGGCCGACATGGGCATGCGCCCAGCGGCCCTCGCGCTCGGCCGGCAGGGGCATGCCCCCCAACGTCCCTCGCGCTCGGCCGGCATGGACATGTGCCCACCGGCCCTCGCACTCAACCGGCATGGGCATGCCCCCCAGCGGCCCTCGCACTCAGCCGACATGGGCATTCCCCCAAACGTCCCTCGCACTCGGCCGACATGGGCGTGCCCCTCAACGTTCCTCGCCCTCAACGGGCATGGGCATCCACCCAACGTCCCTCGCACTCGGCCAGCATGGGCATGCCCCCAGCGGCCCTCGCACTTGACCGGCAAGGGCATGCCCCGCAACGTCCCTCGCGCTCGGCCGATATGGGCGTGCCCCTCAATGTCCCTCGCCCTCAATGGGCATGGGCATGCGCCCAGCGTCCCTCGCACTCGGCCGGCATGGGCATGCACCCAGCGTCCCTCACACTTGGCCGGCATGGGCATGTGCCCAGCGTCCCTTGCACTCGGCCGGCATGGGCATGCCTCCAGCGTCCCTCGCGCTCGGCCGGCATGGGCATGCCCCTAGCGACCCTCGCGCTCGGCCGACATGGACATGCGCCCAGCGTCCCTCGCCCTCGGCCGGCATGGGCATGCGCCATGCCTCCCTCGCGCTCGGCCTGCATGGGCATGCCCCTAGCGGCCCTCGCACTCGACCGGCATGGGCATGCCCCGCAACATCCCCCGCGCTCGGCCGACAAGGGCGTGCCCCTCAACGTCCCTCGCCCTCAACAGGCTTGGGCATGCGCCCAGCGTCCCTCGCACTCGGCCGGCATGGGCATGCGCCCAGCGTCCCTCGCACTCGGCCGGTATGGGCATGCGCCTAGCGGCCCTCGCGCTCGGCCGGCAAGGGCATGCGCCCAGTGTCCCTCGCCCTCGGCCGACATGGGCATTCTCCCAGCGACCCTCGCCCTCAGCCGGCATGGGCATGCGCCTAGCGGCCCTCGCGCTCGGCCGGCATGGACATGCGCCCAGCGGCCCTCGCACTCGGTCGGCATGGGCATGCCCCGCAACGTCTCTCGCACTCGGCCGACATGGCCATGTCCCTCAACGTCCCTCGCCCTCGGCCTGCATGGGCATGCGCCCAGCGGCTGCCGCAGTCGGCCGACATGGGCATACGTCCCTCGCCCTCGGCGGACCCGGGCATGCGCCCAGCGGCCCTCGCGCTCGGCCGGCAGGGGCATGCCCCCCAACGTCCCTCGCACTCGGACGGCATGGACATACGCCCGACGGCCCTCGCACTCGACCGGCATGGGCATGCCCCCCAGCGGCCCTCGCACTCGGCCGACACGGGCATGCCCCCCAATGTCCCTCGCACTCAGCCGGCATGGGCATGCCCCCAGCGGCCCTCGCACTCGGCCGGCATGGGCATGCCTCCCAACGTCCCTCGCACTCGACCGACATAGTACAAGTGCAACTTGCGTCGTGCACCACCGCACATACATAAAATACACCAACGACGTGCAAAAGATCCAAAAAGCACATGATACGAAAGATAACGCCATGCTTTTCGCTTTACATTCTTCGGGTGCGGAGCTCTAATATATTCTTCTAGTCCCACAATCCATTACTAACGCCTCCGCCAAGGTTGAATCACATATTCTTGCGTCCTCCTCACCTTTGTATATTGATTTTTACTAATTTTGTGTATTTTTGTATTTTTTGAAATTAATTTATGTGTTTTTTTTGGATTTTAATTTTATTATGTTGCGTTTTTTGTACTAATTATGTGGTTTCATTTTTGGAGTACTTTTCCCTAGAGTTTTTACATTTTTATTAAATTTTTCCTATTTTATATATATATTTTCCACTATTTTTTTGAATTTTTGCATTTAAAATTAAAAAACTAATTTAAAAATATTATTTTTTATAAAAACTATTATTTACAACATTTATAAGCCATTTGTGAGTGCTTTATCTTGGTTGTACATTAGAATGTGCACATTTGAGTTGTACATGTCTAGTATGATTCTCTGGCTAAAACATGTCTACTCCTGACACCTTGGCTTTTTTTTAAAGCATATATAAGGGGGGTAGAGGTGTTGGAATGCACCTGGGTGGACTGACGCCCACTGACATTGGCGCCCATAGGCCATGTCAGGGAGCATATGCTGGGATACAGGAAGCAAGCTTCGCGTCTTGCTTCCACAAACTAGGATGAGGGTGACCCGTTCGGTACTCGTATAAAGCTAGCCACGCCATTACTCAGTGCGGCCTATTGACTATCGATGGGACATGGTTGCGCTTGTGTGTGTGTGGCGAGTCCTAGCGCTGCTTCATGTGCATGCCCTAGGCGTAGCAGGCACGAGTCTAAGCCAACGTCTTGTCAATAGACATGCAGCCGATGTGGGCATTACTCGGTGCGGCCTATTGGCTATCGATGAGGCACGACTGTGCTTGTGTGTGCGGCGACTCGCTGTAGGCACGGGTACAGGCCAATGTCTTGTCAATAGATATGCGGCCGCGTTGGGCATTACTCGGTGCCGCCTATTGGCTATTGATGAGGCACGGTTGTGCTTGTGCCTGCAGCGAGTCACCGCACGCACGGGTCCAAGACAACGCATTGTCAATAGACATGCGGCCGCGGCGGGCATTACTCGCTGCGGCCTATTGGCTATCGATGAGGCACGACTGTGGCGGGTCCAAGCCTACGTCTTGTCAATAGACATGCGGCCGATTTGGGTTGTTCCCGTGCAAAAAGCTTGATGTGTTGGGTTTTCGCGTCTATCGGGACTTGCTTTGGCCTTGCAACATCGGCATCGCCAGCAGCGCACGACATCTAATGCTGGGCGTCTGGGGTTGGTGTTCGGCATGCGCTGTCGGAGTATTTGTACGTACGACGCGTGAGTGGTGTTCGGCCCTTGCAGTTAGGTTGGATCCCTGTTTGAGCAGCGACATCCTAACCCGCATTCCATCTCAGTCATGGGGCAAGTGCAAATTAGGCTTTGCTCGAAGTTGGTTTCCTGTGTTGCCTACCTAATTCCCAGGAATTATCATGTATAATCGGTTGCCTTTTGCCCCTCGCACATCATGTGCGGGCTGAACCAAAAGCCGCTCTTGTGTCCCATGTGTTCTTCTCTTCGTCGTGCGATGTCGTGGTCCATGAGAAGCAGCTCAGACCCTCGAATTCGGTAAATGAAGCGGGCATGGGGTCCTCATTGCCTCCTATCTGCCCAAATGATGCTTTTCCTGAATGAAGGTCGCGCTCGTCTTGGAACTTTTCGTGCCCTTCTGGGCCGATCAGGGCTCATGCGACGCCGGCGTCAGTGAGGATGCTACCTGGTTGATCCTTCCAGTAGTCACATGCTTGTCTCAAAGATTAAGCCATGCATGTGTAAGTATGAACAAATTCAGACTGTGAAACTTTGAATGGCTCATTAAATCAGTTATAGTTTCTTTGATGGTATCTACTACTCGGATAACCGTAGTAATTCTAGAGCTAATACGTGCAACAAACCACGACTTCTAGAAGGGATGCATTTATTAGATAAAAGGTCGACGCAGGCTCTTCTCGTTGTTGTGATGATTTAAGATAACTCGACGGATCGCACGGCCATCGTGCCGGCGATGCATCATTAAAATTTCTGACCTATCAACTTTCGATGGTTGGATAGTGGCCATCTGTTAGTGGCCTGACTCTTGAGCTCGGCATGAGGCACGGTGGCGGCAAAGGGTTGGCATGATTGACTTTGTGTTGGCCTAGGTGCGGGTTGAATCAAGCATGTGGAGCAGTGCGGAGGCATTGCTAAGAGAAGTGGCAAGTATGCTGCGTGACGGATTACTGTGCCATGGCATGGCATGGGCACTAAGCAGACATTGGCAGTGGGTATCGGCAAGGTAGTGTCGGCAGTGGCACAATAGCTTGTTGCAAGAGCCATTGTTGATCAGTCTCGGTGGCAAGGCTTGGCTAGGCGAATGGAAAATGCTGATCAAGGCAAGGCATGAACATGGCAAGGAAATGGCACGAGGCAAAACGGAGATGGCCTGAACAAGGGCGATTGTAGTCGGCATGTCGAGCAGTGGCACGACAGTGCTTAGAGGAAGAGACAGATACAGCTGGGCAACTCGGCAGGGCATGGCCGAGGATTTGGCACGAAGGACAGGCCGTTTGGCGCCAAATCTTGGCGCGCGCGAGGCGAGGACGTGCGCATGAGTGGGTGCGCATACTGGTTGACGTGGGCAGTTACCTTGTAACCGTTTTTTTGGATCCATTCCTTGTAGTTGCCTTAGCATTTGAAATTCTAACTAGCCTAAGCAGATGGGGCTGTCATCTGCACGTTGTAGGCACTTGTGCCACGTCTGCTTTTTTTTATTAGGGCCGCGACAAGTGTCGGTAGGCCATTGGATGTAATAGGCAAGGCTGGCATGTGTCTATAAATGACAGCCTTGGCCTTAGATGTAAAGGGGCAGCCGAAGGAGGGGCAGCCAAAAGAGGTAGACTGGGTAGAGGCAGTCTAAGTGGAGGCAGATACGTCATGGGCAGGACGAGTCTCCATTGTGAATGAGTAGGCTTAAGGCTGGAAATTCACTAAGTCAGGTGAACTAGGGAAGCTATAGGCTGGACGTTCACACGGGTACAGGGCAGCATCCGACTTGTGGATCGCGCCTAGGATTGAAAGTCGTGGCAGTGTGTTGTCGCGCAAGTGAGGGGTCCTTTGTATTGTTTTGTTAATTAATACGAAGGTTGGGAATTGTCCCGTATGTATGTTGTTCAATTTAATTTCCTGCCACACGAAATAATTCTAAGTACCTTTCCTTTTTAGTTGTTGTCAAAGGTAGGCTGAGTCAAGCAGGTGGACTTGACTGTCGCACGACGGGTTTGACGCTAAGGTAGAAACCTCTAGCGTGGACAGAATTCGCCCCCGTGACAACTAGTATCAGAGCTAAGTTGTGCTTAGATTATGGCTGGCGGAAATGTTGAACTGCAGGAACAACTTGCACGGTTGGAGGCGCTCATCGGCAGAACCGACGACAGTGCAGATTTGGTGGACTTGTTAACTCAGATCCATGGCGTCAACACTGAACTGGCCAAGTTTCGTGCTGACATGGATGAACAGATTCGGACTGTAGAGGCAGATTATGCGGGGAAGCATGAAGCTGTCAAGGCAGAGATGGAAATAGTTCGCAAGGAAAAGGAGGATCTGCGGGCTGAAGTTCTCTTGCTGCGGAGGGCATTGCAAGGCACTATTTTTCGTAGTGAGGAGCGGTCCAAGTCAAGAGTTCCAGAACCAAAGGCGTACAATGGTGTACGTAGCGCCGAGGAGCTGTAAAATTTTCTGTGGGATATGGAAAATTATTTCCAAGCAGCCAAGGTGCCGGACGATAAAAAGGTGTCAGTCACAACGATGTATTTGGGTGATGATGCCAAGGTCTGGTGGCGGACGATGGTTGCTGAAGCTGAAGGTATGAGACTGCCCAAAATTGAAACATGGGATGCTTTGAAGAAGGAGTTAAAATCCCAATTCCTTCCAAGCAACGCGTCTTGGGTGGCAAGAGACGGGCTGCGGCGTTTGAGGCAAGGTAGCTCGGTGCGGATGTATGTCAAGGAATTTTCGTCCTTGATACTGAATGTGGGCAATATGACAGAAGAAAACAAGCTGCACTACTTTGTGAGCAGAATGAAGCTGTGGGCACAAAGGGAGCTGCGTAGGCAGAATGTGCAGAATCTGTCATCGGCTATTGCGGCATCAGATGGACTGGCAGACTTTGATTTGGGTGAAGACCCTAAGGAAAATTCGCACTCGAAGCCTAAGGATAGAGGCAGGGAGTGGAAGAAAGATGGGAAGAGCCAGGCTGCCGAGAATGAAGGTGAAAAGGGAAGGCAAGGTGATCCTTCCCATGGCAAGAAGAAGTTTCGTGGCTGCTTTACGTGTGGAGGGCCACATCTGAGGAAAGACTGCCCATTGATGGCCAGGGTCAGTGCGATGGTTGCTGCTGAAGAGGGCAAGAAGGCAGAACCTAAGGCAGAAGAACCTGTGGCTTATCAAGATCCCGTTGTTGGTGGTTATGGGATGGTTATTCCTGACCCCAACAAGCGTATCCGTTGAAGGATTGTCCTTGATGAGGACGTCGAGTATCATAGAGTTGGGGTGGTTTGTTAGAGGCTTGACTCTTGAGCTCGGCATGAGGCACGGTGGCGGCAAAGGGTTGGCATGATTGACTTTGTCTTGGCCTAGGTTCTTGTTGAATCAAGCATGTGGAGTAGTGCGGAGGCATTGCTAAGAGAAGTGGCAAGTATGCAGCGTGACGGATTAGTGTGCCATGGCATGGCATGGGCACTAAGCAGACATCGGCAGTGGGTATCGGCAAGGCAGTGTCGGCAGTGGCACAATAGCTTGTGGCAAGAGCCATTGTTGATCAGTCCCGGTGGCAAGGCTTGGCTAGGCGAATGGAAAATGCTGATCAAGGCAAGGCATGAACATGGCAAGGAAATGGCATGAGGCAAAATGGAGATGGCCTGAACAAGGGCGATTGTAGTCGGCATGTCGGGCAGTGGCACGACAGTGCTTAGCTGCAGAGACAGATGCGGCTGGGCAACTCGGCAAGGCGTGGCCGAGGATTTGGCGCGAAGGACAGGCTGTTTGGCGCCAAATCTTGGCGCGCGTGAGGCGAGGACGTGCGCATGAGTGGGTGCGCATACTGGCCGACGTGGGCAGTTACCTTGTAACCGTTTTTTTGGCTCCATTCCTTGTAGTTGCCTTAGCATTTGAAATTCAAACTAGCCTAAGAAGATGGGGCTGTCATCTGCACATTGTAGGCACTTGTTCCACGTTTGCTTTTGTTTGTTAGGGCCGTGACAAGTGTCGGCAGGCCATTGGATGTAATAGGCAAGGCTGGCATGTGTCTATAAATGAAAGCCTTGGCCATAGACGTAAAGGGGCAGTGAAAAGAGGTAGACTGGGTAGAGGCAGTCTAAGTGGAGACTGATATGTCATGCGCAGGATGAGTCTCCATTGTGAATGAGGTAGGCTTAAGGCTGGAAATTCACTAAGTCAGGTGAACTAGGGAAGCTATAGGCTGGACGTTCACACGGGTAGAGGGCAGCATCCGACTTGTGGATCGCGCCTAGGATTGAAAGTCGTGGCAGTGTGTTGTCGCGCAAGTGAGGGGTCCTTTTAATTGTTTTGTTAATTAATACGAAGGTTGGGAATTGTCCCGTATGTATGTTGTTCAATTTAATTTCCTGCCACACTAAATAATTCTAAGTACCTTTCCCTTTTAGTTGTTGTCAAAGGTAGGCTGAGTCAAGCAGGTGGACTTGACTGCCGCACGGCAGGTTTGACGCTAAGGCAGAACCCTCTAGCGTAACAGAATTCGCCCCCGTGACACCATCCATGGTGGTGACGGGTGAAGGAAAATTAGGGTTCGATTCAGGAGAGGGAGCCTGAGAAATGGCTACCACATCCAAGGAAGGCAACAGGCGCGCAAATTACCCAATTCTGACACGGGGAGGTAGTGACAATAAATAATAATACCAGGCTCTATGAGTCTTGTAATTGGAATGAGTACAATATAAATACCTTAACGAGGATCCATTGGAGGGCAAGTCTAGTGCCAGCAGTCGCGGTAATTCCAGCTCCAATAACGTATATTTAAGTTGTTGCAGTTAAAAAGCTCGTAGTTGGACTTTGGGATGGGCCGGCCGGTCCGCCCTAGGTGTGCACGGGTCGTCTCGTCCCTTCTGCCGGCGATGCGCTCCTTTCCTTAATTGGCCGGGTCATGCCTCCGGCGCTGTTACTTTGAAGAAATTAGAGTGGTCAAAGCAAGACTACTGTCACGGGCTTAGTTTTTTAAAGGTCGTGAGGACAGCTTAAGTTGGCTAACTTCTATTCAAGCTTCAGTCCTCTTGTTGCTTATGAGGCACAAAATGTGCTAAGGATTGGATGGAAAGTTAAAGGCAAGAAGTAAAGCAAGGAAGACAAGATGTTGAGGCCAAAGAGCCCTTTTACTTCACTAAGTATTAACAAATCTGAAAATGTGAAGATTGGAAGCTGATTACAATGGCTGCCCCTTGAGGCCTATTTATACTACTTACTAGTCCCTACACTACGTGCCAAATGGCTGTGTCAATGTGGCTGTGGCAGGCAAGTCAGGCATGCTTGCTGTGGCAGGCAGTGTCAGGCAATGTCAGGCATGCTGCGTCAGGCGTGCAGGCAGAGTCAGGCATGCTAAGTTAGGCGTGCAGGCAGGCCATGCCAGGCGCACAGGCATGCTTTTGCAGGCGTGTTAGTCATGTGTTTTGGGCAGCTCCAAGGTGTTGTGTTTCCCTGCCTTTGGCTCTTGCTATGGGCAGCTTGTTGGTCTGAATACTTTGGCTCGACTTGTCCGTTGAGTTGGAAAAATGCGGCAAATTTAATGGATTTTATGGTGGGGCGGTACACTCTCCCCCACCCGAGTTGGCGTCGACCGCGGCGCCACACATCTGCAGGTACTTGTGGACCTCGTCCTTAAACTACCACAAGTCTTCGAATTTTTCCCATGAGGCCTCTTTCGGTGACTGTCCCTTCCAGTGCACAAGAAATTGGGCACTTGAGTTGCCCCAAACTTTGCCTCGAATCAACTGGTGGTCAAGAATGGCCTCAATCTGTTTTTCAGTGGTTGCTGGAGTGATAAAAATCTGTCGACGACCCGTCCGGCCCCGTTCCACGTCTTCCTTGTCCTCATGATATGGTTTTAGTTGACTGGCATGGAAGACTGGATATATTTTCAAATGCGGCGGAATGTTTAGCTGGTAAGAAATCTAGCCCACCTTGGCAACGATCTCGAACGGACCCTCATAGCGCCTAATAAGATTCTGGTTGACGCTGCAAAGGGACTTAAACTGTCGCGGGTTAAGTTTGACCATCACCTTGTCCCCGATCTGGTAGTGCACTGGCTGACGCTTCCTATCAGCGAACCTTTTCATTTTTCGGGCTGCCATATCCCCCTACTACATGGCACCCCCGGAGCTGGAAGAGCTGAGGAGGCAGCTGACCGAACATGCTACAGGACAACAGTCTAATACCCCACAATCCTTGCCCGTTAATGCCGGACTGTGGAATCCTGGCTTCTATCACTTGGCCAAGGCGTGGGAAGAACAGGTAGATATGGCAGGGTCCTACTTGGACAAGGCAGCCTGAAAAATGAAAGCCGATAGGAAGCGTCAGCCAGTGCACTACCGGATCGGGGACAAGGTGATGGTCAAACTTAACCCGCGACAGTTTAATCCTTGCGCAGCGTCAACCAGAATCTTATTAGGCGCTATGAGCGTCCATTCGGGATCGTTGCCAAGGTGAGCAAGATTTCTTACAAGATAAACATGCCACCGCACTTGAAAATATATCCAGTCTTCCATGCCAGTCAACTAAAACCATATCATGAGGACAAGGAAGACGTGGAACGGGGCCGGACAGGTCATTGACATATTTTTATCACTCCAGCAGCCACTGAAAAATAGATTGAGGCCATTCTTGACCACCAGTTGATTCGGGGCAAAGGTTGGGGCAACTCAAGTGCCCAATTTCTTGTGCACTGGAAGGGACAGTCACCTGAAGAGGCCTCATGGGAAGAATTCGAAGACTTGTCGCAGTTTAAGGATAAGGTCCACAAGTAGCTGCAGATGTGTGGCGCTGCGGTCGTCGCCAACTCAGGTGGGGGAGAGTGTACCGCTCCGCCAACAAATCCATTAAATTTTTCACATTTTTCCAACTCAACGGATCAGCCGAGCCCAAGTATTCAGACCAACACGCTGCCCATAGCAAGAGCCAAAGGTAGGGCAACACAACACCTTGGAGCTGCCCAAATCGCATGCCTGACATCCCTGCAAAAGCATGCCAGCGCGCCTGACATGGCTTGCCTGCACGCCTGACGCAGCATGCCTAACATTGCCTGCCACAGCCGCCTGACACTGCCTGACACAAAAAGCATGCCTGACGTAACTGCCACACCAATCATGCCTGACTTGCCTGCCACAACCACATTGACACAGCCATTTGGCACGTAGTGTAGGGACTTGTATGTAGTATAAATAGGCCTCAAGGGGCAGCCATTGTAATCAGCTTCCAATCTTCACATTTTCAGATTTGTTAATACTTAGTGAAGTAAAAGGGCTCTTTGGCCTCAACATCTTGTCTTCCTTGCTTTACTTCTTGCCTTTAACTTGTCGTCCGATCCTTAGCACATTTTGTGCCTCATAAGCAACAAGAGGACTGAAGCTTGAGTAGAAGTTAGCCAACTTAAGCTGTCACCACGTCCTTTGAAAAACTAAGCCCGTGACAGTAGTCTTGCTTTGAGCTCTCTAATTTCTTCAAAGTAACAACGCCGGAGGCACGACCCGGCCAATTAAGGCCAGGAGCACATCGCCGGCAGAAGGGATGAGACGACCGGTGCACACCTAGGGCGGACCGGCCGACCCATCCCAAAGTCCAACTATGAGCTTTTTAACTGCAACAACTTAAATATACGCTATTGGAGCTAGAATTACCGCGGCTGCTAGCACCAGGTTGCTGCCAAGATAGAACGAGGAGAGAGGGACAGAGGCAAGTCTGTCGCCAATGAAACTGCCTCCCCGCCGGGAGGTCGACCACCAGGTTGAGCTTATTCCTGGAGCCAAGACACCTGCCATGTCCCCCTACCGCATGGCACCCCCGGAGCTGGAAGAGCTGAGGAGGCAGCTGACCGAACTTGCTATAGGACAGCAACCTAATACCCCACAATCCTTGCCCATCAATGCCGGACTGCGAAATCCTGGCACCTATCACTTGGCCAAGGCGTGGGAAGAGCAGGTAGATATGGAAAGGTCCTACTTGGACATGATACCACTTTGTCACGGGCTTAGTTTTTCAAAGGTCGTGGGGACAGCTTAAGTTGGCTAACTT
>JASDFA010000020.1:74085000-74092500 GCA_035772735.1 Datura wrightii
CGTTTTTTGTACTAATTATGTGGTTTCATTTTTGGAGTACTTTTCCCTAGAGTTTTTACATTTTTATTAAATTTTTCCTATTTTATATATATTTTTTCCACTATTTTTTTGAATTTTCGCATTTAAAATTAAAAAATAATTTAAAAATATTATTTTTTATAAAAACTAGTATTTACAACATTTATAAGCCATTTGTGAGTGCTTTAGCTTGGTTGTACATTAGAATGTGCACATTTGAGTTGTTCATGTCTAGTATGATTCTCTGGCTAAAAAATGTCTACTCCTAACACCTTGGCTTTTTTTTAAGCATATATAAGGGGGGTAGAGGTGTTGGAATGCACCTGGGTGGACTGACGCCCACTGACATTGGCACCCATGGGACATGTCAGGGTGCATATGCTAGGATATAGGAAGCAAGCGTCGCGCCTTGCTTCCATAAACTAGGATGAGGGTGACCCGTTCGGTACTCGTATAAAGCTAGCCACGACATTACACAGTGCGACCTATTGACTATCGATGGGACATGGCTGCGCTTGTGTGTGTGGGGCGAGTCCTAGCACTGCTTCATGTGCATGCCCTAGGCGTTGCAGGCACGAGTCTAAGCCAACGTCTTGTCAATAGACATATGGCCGATGTGGGCATTACTCGGTGCGGCCTATTGGCTATCGATGAGGCACGACTGTGCTTGTGTGTGCGGCGACTCGCTGTAGGCACGGGTACAGGCCAATGTCTTGTCAATAGACATGCGAACGCATTGGGCATTACTCAGTGCGGCCTATTGGCTATTGATGAGGCACGGTTGTGCTTGTGCCTGCAACGAGTCACCGCACGCATGGGTCCAAGCCAACGCATTGTCAATAGACATGCAGCCGCGGCGGGCAATACCCGCTGCGGCCTATTGGCTATCGATGAGGCACGACTGTGGCGGGTCCAAGCCTACGTCTTGTCAATAGACATGCGGCCGCGACGGGCATTACTCGCTGTGGCCTATTGGCTCTCGTGAGGCACGGCTGTGCTTGTGCGTGCGGTGGCTCGCTGCAGGCACGGGTCCAAGCCAACGTCTTGTCAATAGACATGCGACCGATTTGGGTTGTTCCCGTGCAAAAAGCCTTATGTGTTGGGTTTTCGCGTCTATCAGGACTTTGCTTTGGCCTTGCAACGTCGGCATCGGCAGCAGCGCACGACATCTAATGTTGGGCGTCTAGGGTTGGTGTTCGGCATGCGCTGTCGGAGTATTTGTACGTACGACGCGTGAGTGGTGTTCGGCTTGTGCAGTTAGGTTGGATCCCTGCTTGAGCAGCGACGTCCTAACCCGCATTCCATCTCAGTCATGGGGCAAGCGCAAATTAGGCTTTGCTCGAAGTTGGTTTCCTGTGTTACCTACCTAATGCGCAGGCATTATCATGTACAATCGGTTTCCTTTCGCCCCTCGCACATCGTGTGCGGGCCGAACCAAAAGGCGCTCTTGTGTCCCACGTCTTCTTCTCTTCGTCGTGCGATGTCGTGGTCCATGAGTAGCAGCTTGGACCCTCGGATTCGGTAAATGAAGCGGGCATGGGGTCTTCATTGCCTCCTATCTGCCCAAATGATGCTTGTCCTGAATGACGGCCGCGCTCGTCTTGGAATTGGCCGTGCTCTTCTGGGCCGATCAGGGCTCATGCGACGCTGGCGTCAGTGAGGATGCTACCTAGTTGATCCTGCCAGTAGTCATATGCTTGTCTCAAAGATTAAGCTATGCATGTGTAAGTATGAACAAATTCAGACTGTGAAACTGTGAATGGCTCATTAAATCAGTTATAGTTTGTTTGATGGTATCTACTACTCGGATAACCGTAGTAATTTTAGAGCTAATACATGCAACAAACCCCGACTTTTGGAAGGGATACATATATTAGATAAAAGGTCGACGCAGGCTCTTCCCGTTGCTGTGATGATTCATGATAACTCGACGGATCGCATGGCCATCGTGCCGGCGACGCATCATTCAAATTTCTGACCTATCAACTTTCGATGGTAGGATAGTGGCCATCTGTTAGGGGCCTGACTCTTGAACTCGGCATGAGGCACGGTGGCGGCAAAGGGTTTGCATGATTGACTTTGTCTTGGCCTAGGTGAGGGTTGAATCAAGCATGTGGAGCAGTGCGGAGGCATTGCTAAGCGAAGTGTCAAGTATGCAGCATGACGGATTAGTGTTCCATGGCATGGCATGGGCACTAAGCAAGCATCGACAGTGGGTATCGGCAAGGCAGTGTCGGCAGTGGCACTATAGCTTGTGGCAAGAGCCATTATTGATCAGTCCCGGTGGCAAAGCTTGGGTAGGCGAATGGATAATGCTGATCAAGGCAAGGCATGAACATGGCAAGGAAATGGCACGAGGCAAAACGGAGATGGCCTGAACAAGGGCGATTGCAGTCAGCATGTCGGCAGTGGCACGACATTGCTTAGCAGCAGAGACAAATGCGGCTGGACAACTCGGCAGGGCGTGGCCGAGGATTTGGCATGAAGGACAGGCCGTTTGGTGCTAAATATTGGTGCGCGCGAGGCGAGGACGTTGCCATGAGTGGGTGCGCATACTGGCCGACGTGGGCAGTTACCTTGTAACCGTTTTTTGGCTCCATTCCTTGTAGTTTCCTTTGCATTTGAAATTCAAACTAGCCTAAGCAGATGGAGCTGTCATCTACACGTTGTAGGCACTCGTGCCACATTTGCTTTTGTTTGTTAGGGTCGCGACAAGTGTCGGCAGGCCATTGGATGTAATAGGCAAGGCTGGCATGTGTCTATAAATGACAGCCTTGGCCTTAGACGTGGGGGTGAGACTGGGTAGATGCAGTCTAAGTGGAGGCAGACAAGTCATGGGCAGGACAGGTCTCCATTGTGAATGAGGTAGGCTTAAGGCTGGAAATCCACTAAGTCAGGTGAACTAGGGAAGCTATAGGCTGGACGTTCACACGGGTAGAGGGTAGCATCCGACTTGTTGATCGCGCCTAGGAATGAAAGTCGTGGCAGTGTGTTGTCGTGCAAGTGAGGGGTCCTTTTTATTGTTTTGTTAATTAATACGAAGGTTGGGAATTGTCCCGTATGTATGTTGTTCAATTTAATTTCCTGCCACACGAAATAATTCTAAGTACATTTCCTTTTTAGTTGTTGTTAAAGGTAAGCTGAGTCAAGCAGGTGGACTTGACTGCCGCACGGCGGGTTTGACGCTAAGGCAGAAACCTCTAGCGTAATAGAATTCGCCCCCGTGACACCATTCATGGTGGTGACGGGTGAAGGAGAATTAGGGTTCGATTCAGGAGAGGGAGCCTGAGAAACGGCTACCACATCCAAGGAAGGCAGCAGGTACGCAAATTACCCAATCCTGACACGGGGAGGTAGTGACAATAAATAATAATACCAGGCTCTATGAGTCTGGTAATTTGAATGAGTACAATCTAAATCCCTTAACGAGGATCCATTGGAGGGAAAGTCTGGTGCCAGCAGCCGCGGTAATTCCAGCTCCAATAGCGTATATTTAAGTTGTTTCAGTTAAAAAGCTCATAGTTGGACTTTGGGATGGGCCGGCCGGTCCGCCCTAGGTGTGCACCGGTCGTCTCGTCCCTTCTGCCGGCGATGCGCTCCTGGCCTTAATTGGCCGGGTCATGCCTCCGTCGCTGTTACTTTGAAGAAATTAGAGTGCTCAAAGCAAGACTACTGTCACGAGCTTAGTTTTTTAAAGGCCGTGGTGACAGCTTAAGTTGGCTAACTTCTACTCAAGCTTCAGTCCTCTTGTTGCCTATGAGGCACAAAATGTGATAAGGATCGGACGACAAGTTAAAGGCAAGAAGTAAAGCAAGGAAGACAAGATGTTGAGGTCAAAGAGCCCTTTTACTTCACTAAGTATTAACAAATCTGAAAATGTGAAGATTGGAAGCTGATTACAATGGTTGCCCCTTGAGGCCTATTTATACTACATACAAGTCCCTACACTACGTGCCAAATGGCTATGTCAATGTGGTTGTGGCAGGCAAGTTAGGCATGTTGGCATGATTGGTGTGGCAGGTACGTCAGGCATGCTTGTTGTGGCAGGTAGTGTCAGGCGGCTAAGGCAGGCAATGTCAGGCATGCTGCGTCAGGCGTGCAGGCAGAGTCAGGCATGCTGAGTTAGGCGTGCAGGCAGGCCATGTCAGGCGCGCAGGCATGCTTTTGCAGGCGTGTCAGTCATGCGTTTTGGGCAGCTCCAAGGTGTTGTGTTTCCCTGCCTTTGGTTCTTGCTATGGGCAGCTTGTTGGTCTGAATACTTTGGCTCGGCTCGTCTGTTGAGTTGGAAAAATGCGGCAAATTTAATGGATTTTATGGTGGGGCGGTACACTCTCCCCCACCCGAGTTGGGGTCGACCGCGGCGCCACACATCTGCAGGTACTTGTGGACCTCGTCCTTAAACTACCACAAGTCTTTGAATTTTTCCCATGAGGCCTCTTCCGGTGACTGTCCCTTCCAGTGCACAAGAAATTGGGCACTTGAGTTGCGCCAACCTTTGCCCCGAATCAGCTGGTGGTCAAGAATGGCCTCAATCTGTTTTTCAGTGGTTGCTGGAGTGATAAAAATCTGTCGACGACCCGTCCGGCCCCGTTCCACGTCTTCCTTGTCCTCATGATATGGTTTTAGTTGACTGGCATGGAAGACTAGATATATTTTCAAATGTGGAGGAATGTTTAGCTTGTAAGAAATCTTGCCCACCTTGGCAACGATCTCGAACGGACCCTCATAGCGCCTAATAAAATTCTGGTTGACGCTGCGAAGGGACTTAAACTGTCGCGGGTTATGTTTGACCATCACCTTGTCCCCGATCTGGTAGTGCACTGGCTGACGCTTCCTATCAGCGAACTTTTTCATTTTTTGGGCTACCATGTCCCCCTACTACATGGCACCCCCGGAGCTGGATGAGCTGAGGAGGCAGCTGACCAAACATGCTACAGGACAGCAGTCTAATACCCCACAATCCTTGCCCGTTAATGCCGGACTGTGGAATCCTGGCGCCTATCACTTGGCCAAGGCGTGGGAAGAACAGGTAGATATGGCAGGGTCCTACTTGGACAAGCAAGCCCGAAAAATGAAAGCCGATAGGAAGCGTCAGCCAGTGCACTACCAGATCGGGGACAAGGTGATGGTCAAACTTAACCCGCGACAGTTTAATCCTTGCGCAGCGTCAACCAGAATCTTATTAGGCGCTATGAGCGTCCATTCGAGATCGTTGCCAAGGTGGGCAAGATTTCTTACAAGATAAACATGCCACCGCACTTGAAAATATATCCAGTCTTCTATGCCAGTCAACTAAAACCATATCATGAGGACAAGAAAGACGTGGAACGGGGCCTGACAAGTCATCAACATATTTTTATCACTCCAGCAGCCACTAAAAAACAGATTGAGGCCATTATTGACCACCAGCTGATTCAGGGCAAAGGTTGGGGCAACTTAAGTGCCCAATTTCTCGTGCACTGGAAGGGACAGTCACCGGAAGAGACCTCATGGGAGGAATTCGAAGACTTGTGGCAGTTTAAGGATGAGGTCCACAAGTAGCTGCAGATGTGTGGCGCCGCGGTCGTCGCCAACTCAGGTGGGGGAGAGTGTACAGCCCCACCAGCAAATCCATTAAATTTTTCGCATTTTTCCAACTCAACGGACGAGCCGAGCCCAAGTATTCAGACCAACATGCTGCCCATAGAAAGAGCCAAAGGCAGCGCAACACAACACCTTGGAGCTGCCCAAATCGCATGCCTGACATGCCTGCAAAAGCATGCCAGCGCGCTTGACATGGCCTGCCTGCACGCCTGACGCAGCATGCCTGACATTGCCTGCCACAGCCGCCTGACACTGCCTGACACAAAAAGCATGCCTGACGTACCTGCCACACCAATCATGCCGGACTTGCCTGCGACAGCCACATTGACACAGCCATTTGGCACGTAGTGTAGGGACTTGTATGTAGCATAAATAGGCCTCAAGGGGCAGCCATTATAATCAGCTTGCAATCTTCACATTTTCAGATTTGTTAATACTTAGTGAAGTAAAAGGGCTCTTTGGCCTCAACATCTTGTCTTCCTTGCTTTACTTCTTGCCTTTAACTTGTCGTCCGATCCTTAGCACATTTTGTGCCTCATAAGCAACAAGAGGACTGAAGCTTGAGTAGAAGTTAGCCATCTTAAGCTGTCACCACGGCCTTTGAAAAACTAAGCCCGTGACAGTAGTCTTGCTTTGAGCACTCTAATTTCTTCAAAGTAACAGCGCCGGAGGCACGACCCGGCCAATTAAGGCCAGGAGCGCATCGCCGGCAGAAGGGATGAGACGACCGATCGGCCCATCCAAAAGTCCAACTATGAGCTTTTTAACTACAACAACTTAAATATACGCTATTGGAGCTAGAATTACCGCGACTGCTGGCACCAGGTTGCTGCCAAGATAGAACGAGGAGAGAGGGACAGAGGCAAGTCTGTCGCCAATGAAACTGCCTCCCCGCCGGGAGGTCGACCACCAGATCAAGCTTATTCCTGGAGCCAAGACACCTGCCATGTCCCCCTACCGCATGGCACCCCCGGAGCTGGAAGAGCTGATGAGGCAGCTGACCGAACTTGCTACAGGACAGCAGCCTAATACCCCACAATCCTTGCCCGTCAATGCCTGACTGCGGAATCCTGGCACCTATCACTTGGCCAAGGCGTGGGAAGAGCAGGTAGATATGGAAAGGTCCTATTTGGACATGATACCACTTTGTCACGGGCTTAGTTTTTCAAAGGCCGTGGGGACAACTTAAGTTGGATAACTTCTACTCAAGCTTCAGTCCTCTTGTTGCTTATGAGGCACAAAATGTGCTAAGGATAGGATGGCAAGTTAAAGGCAAGAAGTAAAGAAAGGAAGACAAGATGTTGGGTCCAAAGAGCCCTTTTACTTCACTAAGTATTAACAAATCTGAAAATGTGAAGATTGGAAGCTGATTACAATGGTTGCCCCTTGAGGCCTATTTATACTACATACAAGTCCCTACACTACCTGCCAAATGGCTATGTCAATGTGGCTGTGGCAGGAAAGTCAGGCATGCTGGCATGATTGGTGTGGCAGGTACGTCAGGCATGCTTCTTGTGGCAGGCAGTGTCAGGCGGCTGTGGCAGGCAATGTCAGGCATGCTGCATCAGGCGTGCAGGCAGAGTCAGTTATGCTGCGTCAGGCGTGTAGGCAGACCATGTCAGGCGCGCAGGCATGCTTTTTCAGGCGTGTCAGGCATGCATGTTGGGCAGCTCCAAGGTGCTGTGTTGCCCTGCCTTTGGCTCTTGCTATGGGCAGCTTGTTGGTCTGAATACTTGTGCTCGGCTCGTCCGTTGAATTGGAAAAATGCGGCAAATTTAATGGATTTGCTAGCAGGGCGGTACACTATGCTCTGTATACATTATCATGGGTTAACATTATAGGATTTCAGTCCTATTACGTTGGCCTTCGGGATCAGAGTAATGATTAACAGGGACAGTC
>JASDFA010000020.1:74095000-74105000 GCA_035772735.1 Datura wrightii
CACATTGAGGTTAAGTTACCGGACCCTGGAAATTCTAGTGAAGGTCCGCGTCCACGCTGTGTCACGAAGGCAGTGCTCCGCGTTGGCCTCCGTGACACGTTGCTTGTTATTTCGGGAAAAATTTCCCACTAGTATAAATAGCACACTTAGGTTTATTTTAAGTAGTTTTTTTAGTTTTTTAGACTGAGTTCAGAAGTGGAGAGCAGGAACCTGGGATAGTAGCAGTTGAAGAACGAAAAAGCTAAGGGATTTCTTCTCTTCCTTTCTTCTTTCTATCAATTGTACGTATGATTTACACTCATTTTAGGATGATCAATCTAAGAATGAGTGGCTAATTCTCTTCCTTGCTGAGGTTTTGAACATGTGTAATGAATTTTGATTGTAAATGATATGGTTTTCTTCTTCTTCTTTAATGTTGTTCTATTAATTCTTGTTCTTACTGCATTAGTGCTTGGCCAACATTAATGTACATCTAAAAAGTCCAATTTCACTCGAAAGAGCAAGAAATTAGAAACTTGTGAATTAATAGGGTATTGTTCTTAACTTGATTTGGGAAAATTGGGTTTTGATGTGCTTTCCTGATAGAAATATACTTGAAAGCCGTATTAGTCAATTTAGGAACCGGAATTGTAGTGCTAGGTCATAAATTGCATTTGATCACAGAAATGTAGACGGATGGTTTATGATTCTAAAGTGAAATTAAATACGAGAGTTTTAATTTCTAGGCGAATGTTCTTGGCTAGCAACATGAAGAAGAGATTAACCAAATTATCATGATTATCAAGTTCATTACTTTTTCTTAACCTTGGCATGTTCATATCCTTTGTCTAAACTCACAAGTAAATAGTTTGTAGTAATTGTAGTATATATAGTTTAGAAACAAAAACTCAAGTAACTCTTGGTTACATTGTTGTTAGCATAATTAGAAGTGAAATAGGAATATAGTAAACTAGGCAATTTTACGTATCTTGAGCCTCCTTGGATCGATACTTGGCTACTTAGCCACTTTATTACTTGTTTGACCACGTGCACTTGCGTGTCGGTTTTTAATATAAATTACCAACGAGCAGAACAACACCGAGCACGTTTTTGGCGCCGTTGCCGGGGAGGCTAGGCGATTTGTAAAAATATGTTTAGTGTAAATTTACTGTATTTGTATTTTTATTTTCTTAAGTGTTAACAACTTGGTCTTAGCCTGTATTTTGCAGATTTTGTTTCTGTGAACACTGGCAAGGGACAAAGAGCTGGTGGAATCTTACTTAGAGCCTGAACGTGAATTTCATAGTCAACGTAGAGAAGCTCTTCAAAAGAAGCTGCAGTTGCTTAAACAGTCTATGATGGAGCAACAAAATTCACCAGTTGTGCGGGCAGTGTTAGTGCCCGAGGAAGCAGCAGCAAGGCCGGTTAGCGAGGTGGCAATCCCACACGCCAATAATGTCCATTCTAGCATCCGCAAACCAGAGCCTGGAGGGAGGTTTGAATTAAAGCAGAATATGGTGCAACTTTTGCACACAAGCGGGCAATTTACCGGACTCCCTCATGAAGATCCACAACAACATCTCCAGAACTTTTTGGAGATAAGTGACACTTATATACCCGCTGGAGTGTCACCTGATTATGTTCGGCTCACCTTATTTTCATTTTCCTTACTTGGTGAAGCCAAGAGGTGGTTAAAAGCTGAACCACCCAATTCTATATCAACGTTGGATGATCTTGCGCGGAAGTTTTTGATTAGATTTTTCCCTTCTGGTAAAACAGCCAGACTTAGAAGTCAAATTCTCAGTTTTAAACAGAGGGAAGGGGAAAATCTATATCAAGCCTGGGAAAGATTTAAATCCATGTTGTGGGACTGTCCTCATCATCATTAGTCCAATGAGGTGTTGGTACACACATTCATTGAGGGTTTGGAACCCCACACTAAAATTCTGTTAGATTCAGCAGCTGGAGGGCAAGCGCTGGAAAAGACCTATGAGGAGCTGTACACTTTGCTCAACCGAATTTCACAAGGCAATCCAGAATGGAATGCAGATTCTTCAAGGGGTGGAGCAAGGAAAGCAGCGGGAGTGCTTGAAGTGGATGGATTCACAGCTATCGCTGCACAGATAGCTGCTTTGCAAAATCAGTTAAACACTCACTTCAGCAATATAAATTTGAACCAGCCGTCAGCTTCAATCAATGCAGTTCAACAGATGTGGTGTGAAGTGTGTGGTAGTAGTGAGCATTCAGCTGAATGCTGTGGTGCAAATCCTGATTCTGTTAATTTTGTGGGCAATACACAGAGAAATCAACAGCAATTTGGTAGTGTCTACAACCCAAATTGGAGGAACCATCCGAATTTTTCGTGGGGTAGCAACAATCAACAAGGCCAAAGTTCAGGGCAGGGAATGCACAGAAACCAAGGAGGGCAACAAAATTATCAAGCTCAATTCAGAAATCACAATGCCCCTCCTCCACCACCATCACCGACGATTGAGGAGATGTTCAAAACCATGATCGCTAATCAGGCACAATTGCAGGCTGACTATGTTAAATTGGCAGCCGAAGTGAAGAACAATCAGTTGGCGACCAAGGCTCTTGAATATCAGTTTGGGCAGTTTGCTAGTGCCCAAAATACTAGACCCAGAGGAGGACTACCTAGCGACACGGATCCTAATCCGAAGCAGGTAAATGTAGTGACCACGAGGAGTGGTTTACAGTTGAAGGAGGTGGAACCGGAAAGACCGCCTCAAAAGTCAGGAGCAGCAGATGTTGAGGGAGAGCAAGGCTCAGATAAGGGGAAGACTAAAGAAGGTGAACCAGAAAGGCCTCCACCCCCGTTCCCTCAATGACTTAAGAAACACAAGGAGGAGGCGTGTTTCCAGAAATTCATGGAGGTACTTAAACAGGTACATGTTAACTTACCTCTTGTTGATGTCTTGCAGGGAGTGCCAAAATATGTGAAGTATATTAAAGACATCGTGTCTAACAAAAGTCGTTTGACTGAGTATGCCACGGTAGCTTTAACGGAGGAATGCACTTCTCGTATTCAGAATAGGTTGCCCACAAAACTGAAAGACCCTGGAAGTTTCACTATCCAGCTTACAATTGGGCAAAGTATCCGAGCGCGTGGATTATGCGACTTGGGGGCAAGCATAAATCTGATGCCATCTTCGGTATTCAGAAAGTTAGGTCTAGGGAGTCCTAGACCTACAACGGTAATCTTGCAGCTAGCAGATAGGTCTTTAGCTAAGCCAGATGGCATTGTTGAGGATGTGTTAGTGCAAGTAGGCTCCCTCATTTTTCCGGTCGATTTCATTGTTTTGGATTTTGAACCAGATGCTGAAGTCCCATTTATTTTGGGACGACCCTTTTTGGCAAGCGGAAAAGCATTAATTGATGTAGCTGCGGGTAAACTTACAATGCAAGCACATGACAAGGTAGAGGTATTTGATGTGTTAAAATCCATGAAGCTGCCGGCTATACATGAGGAGCTTTCGGAAATCAGTGTGGTTGAACATGGAGAAAGTAGGCAGATTGTTGAATCTCAAGACCCATTGGAAAGAGTGTTGACGCATTCTGATCATTTTGGGGATAGAGAAGCTTGTGGAATGGTTCAATTGTTGGATGGAGCACCTAATCATCCGAGGAGACGGGAATTTCAGTCATTGATGAGATCACTAGAGTCGTTGTCGAAACCGTCTGTTGAGGAGGCACCGAAATTGGAGCTGAAAGAATTGCCTCCCCATTTAAAATATATCTTTTTGGGGGAGGGAGAGACTTTACCAGTTATTATTTCTGCAGACTTGACAGAGGAACAGGAAAAGGCAGCTTTGGAGGTCTTAAGGAAGAGGAAGAAAGCAATGGGTTGGCAAATGTCTGACATTCAGGGTATAAATCCAGCTTTCTGCACACACAGGATATTCATGGAGACAGGAGCCAAGCCAACTGTTCAGCCGCAGAGGAGACTTAATCCAGCAATGAAAGATGTGGTAAGGAAGGAAATAATCAAGTGGCTTGATGCAGGTGTAGTCTACCCAATTTCAGACAGTGAGTGGGTCAGTCCCGTTCAATGTGTTCCTAAGAAAGGGGGGATGACTGTAATCACTAATGAGAAAAATGAGTTAATCCCTACATGAACCGTCACAGGCTGGCGAATTTGTATGGACTACAGAAAACTAAATGAAGCCACGAGGAAAGACCATTACCCCATTCCTTTTACTGACCAAATACTTGACAGATTGGCAGGGCAGGAGTATTATTGCTTCCTTGACGGGTACTCTGGCTATAACCAAATAGCCATCGCTCCTGAGGATCAAGAGAAGATGACTTTCACCTGTCCTTATGGGACATATGCTTTCAGGCGGATGCCGTTTGGGTTATGCAATGCACCAGCCACATTCCAGAGATGCATGATGGCTATTTTCCATGACATGGTTGAAGATTTTGTAGAGGTATTTATGGATGATTTTTCTGTTTTCGGTAATTCATTTGCTACTTGTTTGCATAATCTTGACAGGGTGCTGGCTCGATGTGAAGAATCCAACCTTGTGTTAAACTGGGAGAAATGCCACTTCTTAGTGAAGGAGGGGATTATCCTGGGCCACAAAGTGTCTAAAAAGGGGTTGGAAGTCGATCGTGCTAAAATTGAGGTTATTGAGAAATTGCCACCACCAGTATCAGTGAAAGGTGTACGCAGTTTTCTAGGACATGCAGGATTCTACAGACGGTTCATTAAAAACTTTTCCAACATTTCTAGACCGCTATGCAGGCTGCTAGAAAAGGAGGTCAAGTTTGAACTGAACGATGAGTGTGTTGTAGCATTTGAAAAGTTGAAGCAGAAATTGATAGAAGCACCCATACTTACCTCTCCTGATTGGGAACAACCATTTGAGCTGATGTGTGATGCCAATGATGTGGCTGTGGGAGATGTATTGGTACAAAGGAAGAATAGAATTTTTCATTCTATTTATTATGCAAGCAAGACACTAAATACGGCTTAGTGCAATGACACAGTCACAGAAAAGGAAATGCTAGCTCTGGTGTTTGCATTTGACAAGTTCCGGTCTTATTTGGTGGGTTCGAAAGTGGTGGTGTACACTGATCATGCAGCTATTCGGTACCTATTCAATAAGAAAGATGCTAAGCCTAGATTGATCAGATGGATCTTATTGCTACAGGAGTTTGACCTTGAGATTAGAGACAGAAAGGGGAGTGAAAATCAGGTAGCAGATCACCTATCACGACTGGAAAGTCGGTCGCATGTGATGGAAAGTGATGACATTAATGAGGACTTCCCAGATGAGCAACTCTTGGTAGTGGGAGAAGCTGAAGTTCCCTGGTATGCTGACATAGTCAACTTGCTAGTGAGCGGAGTTTATCCACCTGAAGAAACAGACTAGCAAAGAAGGAAATTGAGGCATGACAGCCGATATTATGTATGGGACGAGCCATATTTGTTCAAGCAGGGACCAGACCAGGTGATGAGAAGATGCATCCCAGAGAGTCAGATAGCAGAGGTGTTAAGGGGCTGCCATTCTTCGTTGTATGGAGGGCATCACGGAGGTGAGAGAACAGCACACAAGGTTCTTCAGTCAGGTTTCTTTTGGCCGACCCTGTTCAGAGATTCTATGGAGTATGTCAAAATGTGTGATAGATGTCAGCGGACAGGATCAATTGGAAGAAGACAAGAGATGCCTTTGCAGAACATACTAGAAGTTGAGCCCTTTGATGTATGGGGCATTGATTTCATGGGTCCATTCCCACCGTCATTTGGAAATCATTACATCTTGGTGGTTGTAGATTATGTAACAAAATGGGTGGAAGCAATAGCTTGCCCCAGGAATGATAACAAGGTAGTAATGAAGTTTGTGAAGAAACACATTCTCACAAGGTTTGGGACACCCCGAGCAATTATCAGTGACGGAGGGGCTCATTTTGTCAATGCAAGTTTTAAGAAATTACTGGCTAAGTATGGGGTGCGCCATAAAGTGGCCACAGCATACCACCCACAAACTAGTGGGCAAGTAGAGGTGTCAAATAGGGAGGTAAAACAGATTCTTCAGAAAACGGTGAACACACAATGGAATGATTGGTCTGGTAAACTTGATGATGCGTTGTGGGCCTACCGAACTGCTTATAAGACACCGATTGGAACATCACCATACCGATTGGTCTATGGCAAAGCATGTCATCTCCCGGTTGAACTTGAGCATCGAGCTTTCTGGGCTGTCAGAAAGCTAAATATGGACTTAGAGCTAGCGGGTAAAAAGAGACTGATGCAGCTCAGCGAACTTGATGAATTTCGCTGGCATGCCTATGAGAGTGCGAAGTACTATAAGGAAAGAACCAAAAGATGGCACGACAAGTATGTGGTGCATCGCATTTTCCAACCAGGACAGAAATTTTTGCTTTTTAATTCAAGATTGAAATTGTTTCCTGGTAAGCTGAGGTCTAAATGGTCTGGACCGTTTGAAGTGGTGAGAATGACCCCTCACGGGGCGGTAGAACTGTGGCAAGAAGATAGGAGTGCCACGTTCTTGGTAAATGGGCAGAGATGCAAGCACTACTGGGGGGACAACCATGATCGGGATAAATCGTCCATCTCCCTAGTAGAAAAATGAGCATAAAGGACGTCGAGCCGCGACGGTAAACCAGGCGCTGCACGGGAGGCAACCCGTGAGAAAAATATTTTATTTTTTCTTTTGCAGAGTGTAGTTAATTTTTATCTTTATTTTTGTTTTTCTTTTCTATTTCCAAGTTTTATTTTTCTTTTCTTTTCTTGATTAGGTTTAGATTTTCATTTTAGTTAGTATTTCTTTTATTTTAGTTAGGGAAATCTATTAATTTAACCAATTTTTCTTTAGTGAGGTGATTTTCAGGTATAACGGAGGAAATACACATGGAATCGAGAAAATGAGGCAAGGTATGAAAAATTAAATTTATTGAAGAAACAGTGCACTGGCGCGTTGGCGCCGTGTCACAGAGGCAGTGCTCCGCGTTGGCCTCCGTGACACGTTGAAGGCAAAATCCAGATTTTTCAAAAATCCAGTAAGCCAACGCGTTGGCTCCGTGTCACGAAGGAGGGGCTCCGCGTTACCCTCCATGACACGTTGCCTCTTATTCAGTGCCGGGTCACACCAGGTTTCCGGGTGACCCGCGTGTTTTCTTAATTTAAAACCCCCGATTTCGCCCCATTTTTTCCCATTCCCTCTTCCCTCCGAGACCAAACACCCGTTTCCCCCTCCCCAAGTACCGTGCCACGTTCCAAGGCAAGGAAAAACATCAATTTTCTTTGGTTCTTCAATTTAAGGTATGTTTTCATTGTCTATCTCAATTTTTTGGCGATTTTTGTCAAATTTGGGCATGTAAGGTGAGATATATCACCCTAGGGAGAAATTTAACATGAATGTGGATTATTTGTGATTGATTATGTTCAGATTGTTGTAGTTAGCGTTTGAACTTGTCGATTATGTGAATAATTCAAATTTAATTGTCGAATTGTATTCTAGGGCTTGGGTTGTTGAGTTTGATTTGGGAACTTGATAATTTGATGAAATCGATGCCGGGTTGTGTTTGTTATTTGAGAGAAGTCGTGGTAAATATTGTGTAAATGTTCCAAGACGACTAACTCTCGAATTTTTGTGGGAAAATGCATAAAATGTGTGAATTGGTTAGATTGTTTAGATTAGCTTGTATATAAAATGTTTTTATAGTTGTTTCTATTTTTGTTGTTGTTTTTGTTGCTTGTGCGATGTGTGAATTGTTGGCGATAGTAGGATTGAGATTAGCTGTATGAAGTCTGAGTAGTACGCTAACCGTTATGCTGTCGAAATTTTGTTGCGAACGCACTAAGCAATATGGGTATAGTTGTTTGTGTTTGGGGTTGTGAATAGAGCTATCCTTGCTGTAATTTTGTAAATATTGTTAAGGACTAAGTATGGGGTAAATTTTGTGTAACCCGACCTTAGCCGAAGCTAACAAGTTTTTAGCTTAACGTTGTGCTTGTTTGGGTAAATTGACAGGTACAATGGCTAGCAGACAAGATAAAGGCAAGGGTGCTTCTACCTCAGGCACAGGGAGGAAAAGGATGAGACTGGGCACTGCAGTCCCAGCTGCACCCGCTGTTCCGCGCGGCCAACGCCGCCAATACGGAACAAGATGGGTCACCGATGAAGGGAAGAAATGGTATGCGAAACACAAAGAAAACAAGTACTTCCCGGAGGAACATATTGCAAGGGAACCACTCGCACAGGAGTTCCCTCGCATTGTACAGCGAATTGAAGCAGCTGGGCTCATCTTTATTTTTCAGGAGCCCAAGGAGTGCAACCTTCACTTGGTCCGGGAATTTTATGCAAACTGGAACCCGGCCATCAGAAGCCACACAGTGAAAATTAGAGGGCAGATTGTCAATCTGGAACCCCAGCAGCTAAATGCCATCGTTGGAGCGCGGGACACAGACGCCCACGTTCTCCGCCAGCTAAACATCACCCCACCGTACGCCGACATCAGACGTACGTTGTGTGGGGCTCGATCCACAGCCCGATGGAGTAGACATAAGGAGAGGCGTTACCACCAGACTCTGCCTTATTCGCAGATGAACAGGTAGGCCAGAATCTGGCTGAAGATTGTATGTTCGTGTTTGATCCTGGGAGTCCATAAGACAGATGTGACCCGGGACCGTGTCTGCTTGGTGTATGCCCTTATGAAAGGGCTTGAGATTAATGTTGGGGCGGTCATAATATCCGCCATGAAGAGAGCCAGACTGCACCAGGGCCACAGATACGGGTTTGGCGGACTCATCACCACCTTCCTCCGAGGCCTCGACATTGAGGAAGAAGCCTTGGATTATATTCCGCAGTTGGAGCGGAGGGCCCTCGACGTGACAAAGACTAAGGCCCCCGACACTACACACGGACCTGTATTGACTTTGGGCGAGCGACATGCTCGTGACGATCAGTACATGGCCCATATGTTCGGCATGCAGATGCTGCAGCTACGGATTGGTGGGAGACCAGCCACCGAGGAAGAATTATGGCAGCTGGAGCTGGACTACCCCTTTGGCGAGAACGCCAGAGCCTTATGTCGGGTAGGGCCAGCCTTCGTGGAGCCGACAGATGACGATGTCCCTACTGATGAGGAGATACGTCGTGAGGACTCTGATGTCGAGTCCGATGATGACGATGGAGCTGATTCAGATATGGGCGACGAGGCCGCAGCACCGAATGAGGAAGTCGAATATTTCGACTGAGCAGGGAGTTCCACCACCCAAAATTTTGTGCTTTGTATTTTTGTGAACACTGGGGACAGTGTTCGATTTAAGTGTGGGGTGGGGAGTAGTTAGGTGCTGGGATATAGGCTCTAAACTGCTGTATATTTTTCCTTGATGTTTATGTATGTTTGTGTTTTCCCTATGGCGAACTGATTTGTGACGTATGTGAATTTGTTTGTTTTGTGGCTGATGATGTGTGTTTTGAAAGTTATGGTTGCTAGTGTAAATATTTTGTAAATATTTTTTTTTCTCTATCGACATGATCGATATTTTTCAAAATTTTTGCGAGCATATTTTGCAATTATCAAAATCTTTTGTAAATATGTTTCTATCGAAATGATCGATGTGTTGCAAAAATTTTTTTGATTTTTATTTTTGGGTTTCTCGGAGTTTGTTTTCGGTTCTTTTACCGAGAATAGTCCCATTGAACCGATGTCATAGTTAGTGACCGTTCCCTATGATGGATGGATGACGACCGTCTTAAGGGAAATGGAGTCGCTAGGAGTAGGATTTTTATTTGTTTTTAGTTTTCTTTGGTGGATTGCATCAATGAACTGTAGTTGCTTATGGTTGCTAAAATTTCGTTGCGTGTTGTAATTGATGTTCAAAATGTGAAAGTGATTCGTTTGAAAACATGCAATTCTGTAAATATGTTGAGTTACCTAGGCTATAGAATTTGGTTCAGTATGATTGAGGCTTAATCTTGAATTCATGTAATTGACTAATTAAAGAGTCTGTGAATGCATCTTGATT
>JASDFA010000020.1:74112500-74125000 GCA_035772735.1 Datura wrightii
ATTCTCTGGCTAAAACATGTCTACTCCTGACACCTTGGCTTTTTTTTTAAAGCATATATAAGGGGGGTAGAGGTGTTGGAATGCACCTGGGTGGACTGACGCCCACTGACATTGGCGCCCATGGGCCATGTTAGGGTGCATATGCTGGGATATAGGAAGCAAGCGTCGCGCCTTGCTTCCACAAACTAGGATGAGGGTGACCCGTTCGGTACTCGGAAAAAGCTAGCCACGACATTACTCAGTGCGGCCTATTGACTATCGATGGGACATGGCTGCGCTTGTGTGTGTGTGGCGAGTCCTAGCGCTGCTTCATGTGCATGCCCTAGGCGTTGCAGGCACGAGTCTAAGCCAATGTCTTGTCAATAGACATACGACCGATATGGGCATTACTCGGTGCGGCCTATTGGCTATCGATGAGGCACGACTGTGCTTGTGTGTGCGGCGACTCGCTGTAGGCACGGGTACAGGTCAATGTCTTGTCAATAGACATGCGTCCGCGTTGGGCATTACTCGGTGCGGCCTATTGGCTATTAATGAGGCACGGTTGTGCTTGTGCCTGCAACGAGTCACCGCACGCACGGGTCCAAGCCAACGCATTGTCAATAGACATGCAGCCGCGGCGGGCAATACTTGCTGCGGCCTATTGGCTATCGATGAGGCACGACTGTGGCGGGTCCAAGCCTATGTCTTGTCAATAGACATGCGGCCGCGACGGGAATTACTCGCTGTGGCCTATTGGCTATCGTGAGGCACGGCTGTGCTTGTGCGTGCGGTGGCTCGCTGCAGGCACGGGTCCAAGCCAACGTCTTTTCAATAGACATGCGACCGATTTGGGTTGTTCCCGTGAAAAAAGCTTGATGTGTTGGGTTTTCGATTCTATTAGGACTTTGCTTTGGCCTTGCAACGTCGGCATCGGCAGCAGTGGACGACATCTAATGCTGGGAATCTGGGGTTGGTGTTCGGCATGCGGTGTCGGAGTATTTGTACGTACGATGCGTGAGTGGTGTTCGGCTTGTGCAGTTAGGTTGGATCCCTTCTTGAGCAGCGACGTCCTAACCCGCATTCCATCTCAGTAATGGGGCAAGCGCAAATTAGGCTTTGCTTGAAGTTGGTTTCCTGTGTTGCCTACCTAATGCGCAGGCATTATCATGTACAATCGGTTTCCTTTCGCCCCTCGCACATAGTGTGTGGGCCAAACCAAAAGCCGTTCTTGTGTCCCACGTCTTCTTCTCTTCGTCGTGCGATGTCGTGGTCCATGAGTAGCAGCTCGGACCCTCGGATTCGGTAAATGAAGCGGGCATGGGGTCTTCATTGCCTCCTATCTGCCCAAATGATGCTTGTCCTGAATGACGGCTACGCTCGTCTTGGAACTGGCCGTGCCCTTCTGGGCCGATCAGGGCTCATGCGACGTCGGCGTCAGTGAGGATGCTACCTAGTTGATCCTGCTAGTAGTCATATGCTTGTCTCAAAGATTAAGCTATGCATGTTGATCTTGGGCAGATTTATATGCCCAAGTGATACTCAAACGTATTATTTTCACCTTGTTTGTGTGCAATATGTATATATTCTCATGTAATTGGTAATAAAATGTGAATTTACACTAACCAACATGATTAGCATTTGTTTTGCAGGAAAATATGATTTTTAGGAGCAAAAATGCATGTTGGAAAAATATCGGAGTTGGACTTGGATGCGAGCATGGAGACGACATTGGAATGTGCAGAATATAAGGGCTCCGCGATGGCGCCGTGCCACGCTACCATCGCGGAGGCACATTGCCTGGAGAGAGAATTAATGGACAAATTCCAGTGAATCCTCGTGACAGCTCCGTGGCACGGAGATAGGCCTCCGCGTTGGCCTCCGTGCCACGTTGAGGCTAATTTACCGGACCCTGGATTTCCAGTGAGGGTCCGCGTCCACGCCGTGTCACGGAGGCAAGGCTCCGCGTTGGCCTCCGTGACATGTTGCTTGTTATTCCAGGAAAAATTTCCCACTAGTATAAATAGCACACTTAGGTTTATTTTAATTAGTTCAGTTTTAGTTCAGACTTGGTGGAGCAAGGACGTGGGTTAGGAGCAGTTGAGGAACGAAAAAGCTAAGGGATTTCTTCTCTTCTTTTCTTCTTTCTATCAATTGTACGTATGATTTACACTTGTTTTAGGATGATCAATCCACAAATGAGTGGCTAATTCTCTTCCTTGCTAAGGTTTTGAACATGTGTAGTGAATTTTGATTGTAAATGATATGGTTTTCTTCTTCTTCTTTCATGTTGTTCTATTAATTCTTGTTCTTACTGCATTAGTGCTTGGCCAACATTAATGTACATCTAAAAAGTCCACTTTCACTCGAGAGAGCAAGAAATTAGAAAGTTGTGAATTAATAGGGTATTGTTCTTAACTTGATTTGGGAAAATTGGGTTTTGATGTGCTTTCCTGATAGAAATATACTTGAAAGCCGTATTAGTCAATTTAGGAACCAGAATTGTATTGCTAGGTCGTAAATTGCATTTGATCACAGAAATGTAGACGAATGGTTATGATTCTTAAGTGAAATTAAATACGAGAGTTTTAATTTCTAGGCTACTGTTCTTGGCTAGCAACATGAGGAAGAGATTAACCGGATTATTATTACAATCGAATTCATTACTTGTTCTTAACCTTGGCATGCTCATATCCATAGTTTAAATTCACGGTAAATAATTGTTAATAGTTTTAGTATATATTTTATAAACAAAAACTCAATTAACTGTTGGTTACGTTGTTGTTAGCATAGTTAGAAGTAAGATAAGAATATAGTATACTTAGGCAAATTTTACATACCCTGAGCCTCCTTGGATCGATACTTGGCTTACTTAGCCACTTTATTACTTGTTTGACCACGTGCACTTGCGTGTCGGTTTATAATATATAATACCAATCGAAATAGCACCGAACAAGTTTTTGGCGCCGTTGCCGGGGAGGCTAGGCAAATTTGTGAAATTGTGTTTAGTGTAAATTTACTGTATTTTTATTTTTATTTTCTTAAGTGTTAACAACTTGGTCTTAGCCTGTATTTTGCATATTTTTTTTCTGTGAACACTGGAAAGGGACAAGGAGCTGGTGGAATCTTACTTAGAGCCTGAACGTGAATTTCATAGTCAACGTAGAGAAGCTCTACAAAAGAAGCTGCAGTTGTTCCGACAATCTATTATGGAGCAACAAAATCCACCAGTTGTGAGGGTAGTGTTAGTGCCCGATGAAGCAGCAGCAAGGCCGGTTCGCGAGGTGGCAATCCCACACGCTAACAATGTACATTCTAGCATCCGCAAACCAGAGCCTGGAGGGAGATTTGAATTAAAGCAGAATATGGTTCAACTTTTGCACACAAGCGGGCAATTTATCGGTCTCCCTCATGAAGATCCATAACAACATCTCCAAAACTTTTTGGAGATAAGTGACACTTATATACCCGCTGGAGTGTCACCTGATTATGTTCGGCTCACCTTATTTCCGTTTTCCTTACTTGGTGAAGCCAAGAGGTGGTTAAAAGCTGAACCACCCAATTCTATATCAACGTGGGATGATCTTGCACAGAAGTTTTTGATTAGATTTTTCCCTTCTGGTAAAATAGCCAGACTTAGAAGTCAAATTCTAAGTTTTAAACAGAGGGAGGGAGAAAATCTATATCAAGCCCGGGAAAGATTTAAATCCATGTTGCGGGACTGTCCTCATCATCATCAGTCCAATGAGGTGTTGGTACACACATTTATTGAGGGTTTGGAACCCCACACTAAAATTCTGTTAGATTCAGCAGCTGGAGGGTAAGCGCTGGAAAAGACTTACGAGGAGCTATACACTTTGCTCAACCGAATTTCACAAGGCAATCTAGAATGGAATGCAGATTCATCTCGAGGTGGAGCAAGGAAAGCAGCGGGAGTTCTTGAAGTGGATGGATTTACAGCTATCGCTGCACAGATAGCTTCCTTGTAAAATCAGTTAAATAATCACTTCAGCAATATGAACTTGAACCAGCCTTCAGCTTCGGTCAATGCAGTCCAGCAGATGTGGTGTGAAGTGTGTGGTAGTAGTGAGCATTCAGTTGAATGCTGTGGTGCAAATCCTGATTCTGTTAACTTTGTGGGCAATGCACAGAGAAATCAACAGCAGTTTGGTAGTGGCTACAACTCAAATTGGAGGAATCATCCGAATTTTTCGTGGGGTAGCAACAACCAACAAGGCCAAAGTTCTGGTCTGGGTATGCAGAGAAATCGAGGGCAACAAAACTATCAAGCTCAATTCAGAAATCACAATGCCCCTACTCCACCACCATCACCGACTATTGAGGAGATGTTCAAAACTATGATCGCTAATCAGGCACAATTGCAGGCTGACTATGTTAAATTGGCAGCCGAAGTGAAGAACAATCAATTGGCGACCAAGGCTCTTGAATATCAGTTTGGGCAATTTGCTAGTCCCCAAAATACAAGACCCAAAGGAGGAATACCTAGCGACACGGATCCTAATCCGAAGCAGGTAAATGCGGTGACCACGAGGAGTGGCTTACAGTTGAAGGAGGTGGAACCAGAAAGACCGCCTCAAAAGTCAGGAGCAGCAGATGTTGAGGAGGAGCAAAGTTCTGATAGGGGGAAGACTAAAGAAGCAGAATCAGAAAGGCCTCCACCCCCGTTCCCTCAACGACTTAAGAAACACAAGGAGGAGGCGTGTTTCAAGAAATTTATGGAGGTGCTTAAACAGGCACATGTTAACTTACCTCTTGTTGATGTCTTGCAGGGAGTCCCAAAGTATGCAAAATATATTAAAGACATCGTGGCTAACAAAAGTCGTTTGACTGAGTATGCCACAGTGGCTTTAACGGAGGAATGCACTTCCCGGATTCAGAATAGACTGCCCACGAAACTGAAAGACCCTAGAAGTTTTACTAACCAGCTGACTATTGGGCAAAGTATCCGAGCTCGTGGATTATGCGACTTGGGGGCAAGTATAAATCTGATGCCATCTTCGGTATTCAGAAAGTTAGGTCTAGGGAGTCGTAGACCTACAACGGTAATCTTGCAGCTAGCGGACAGGTCCTTAGCTAAACCGGATGGTATTGTTGAGGATGTGTTAGTGCAAGTGGGTTCCCTCATTTTTCCGGTCGATTTTATTGTTTTGGACTTTGAACCAGATGCTGAAGTCCCATTTATTGTGGGGACGACCCTTTTTGGCAACCGAAAAAGCATTAATTGATGTATCTGCGGGTCAACTTACAATGCGGGCACATGACAAGATAGAAGTGTTTGATGCGTACAAAGCACCCAAACTCCCGATTGTAAATGAGGAACTCTCGGTGATCAATGTGATTGATCAGAGGAGTGCTAATATAATGAATGATTCCCGAGAGTTAACAGGAAGGCCACCAGATGAGGTTGAGCACTACTGGGGGGAGGATAAGGATCATGTAAAATCATCCCTCACCCTAGTAGAAAATTGAGCATAATTGACGTCGATCCGCGACGGTAAACCAGGCGCTGCACGGGAGGCAACCCGTGTAAAGAAAAATATTCTATTTTTTTCTTCTTTTAGTAGAGTGTAATTAATTTGTATTTTTATTTTATTTTTCTTTTTCTTGATTTCGTACTAATTTTTTGTTTTAGTTAGTATTTTTTTCATGGTAGTTAGGAAAATCTTTTAATCTAACCAATTTCGTTTAGTGAAGTGATTTTCAGGTCAACCAGAGAAAAATATGCATGGAAGCGGGAAAAATAAGGCAAGGTATGAAAATAATTTTTATTGAAGAAACAGTGCACTGGGGCGTTGGCTCCGTGTCACGGAGGAGTGGCTCCGCGTAACCCTCCGTGACACGTTGCCCTTTATTCAGTGCCGGGTCACACCGGGTTGCCGGGTGACCCGCGTGTTTTTCTTTAAATTAACCCCGATTTTGCCCAATTTTTCCCCATTTCACTCCTCCTCCGCGACCAAAACACCCAATTCCCCCTCCCCAACCAACGTGCCACGCTAATAGGCAAGGAAAACATCAAATTTCTTCGGTTCTTCAACTAAAAGGTATGTTTTCGTCGTTTCTCTCAAGTTTTTGGCGATTTTAGTCGAATTTGAGCATGTGAGGTGAAATATATCGCCCCAAGTAGCAATTAAACATGATGTTGAATTATTTTGTGATTGATTATGTTCGGATTGTTGTAATTAGCGTTTGAACTTGTCGATTATGTGAATAATTGAAATTTGATTGTAGAATTGTATTCTAGGGCTTGGGTTGTTGAATTTGACTTGGGCAACTTGATAATTTGATGAATTCGATGCTGGGGTGTGGTTGTAAATTGAGATAAGTCGAGGAAAATATTGTGGGAAGACGAATTCTCGAATTGTTGGGGAAAATGCGAAAATTGTGTAAATTGGTCTGATTAATTGGATTCGTTTGTATATAGAATGTTTTTATCATTGTTTTTAGTTTTTGTTTTTATTGTTTGTGCGATGGTTGAATTGTTAGCGATAGTAGGATTGGGATTAGCTGTATGAAGTCTGAGTAGTACGCTAAGCATTATGCTGTCGAAATTTTCGTGAACGCACTAAGCAATATGTTGTATAGTTGTTTGTGTTTGGGGTTGTAAATAGAGTAATCCTTGCCGAAGTATTTCAAATATAGTTAAGGACTAAGTGTGGGGTAAAACTTAGTTTAACCCGACCTTAGCCTAAGTTAACTTGTATTTAGCTTAACGTTGTGCTGTTTATGTATATTGACAGGTTCAATGGCAAGTCGACAGGACAAGGGCAAGGGTGCTTCTACCTCAGGCACCGGACGGGAAAGATTGAGGTTGGGCACCGCAGTCCCAGCTGCACCCGCTGTTCCACGCGGCCAACGCCGCCAATACGGAACAAGATGGGTAACCGATGAAGGGAAGAAGTGGTACGCGAAACATAAAGAAAACAAGTACTTCCCCGAGGAACATATTGCACGGGAACCACTTGCACAGGAGTTCCCACGTATTGTGCAGAGAATTGAGGCAGCTGGGCTCAGCTTTATCTTTCAGGAGCCCAAGGAGTGAAACCTTCATTTCGTCCGAGAGTTCTACGCAAATTGGAACCCGGCCATCAGAAGCCACACAATAAAAATCAGAGGGCAGATTGTCACTCTGGAACCCCACCAATTTAATGCCATCGTTGGAGCACGGGACACAGACGCTCACGTTCTCCGTCAGCTAAACATCACCCCACCGTACGCCGACATCAGACGTACGTTGTGTGGGGCTCGATCCACAGCCCGATGGAGTAGACATAAGGAGAGGGGTTACCACCAGACTCTGCCTTATTTGCAGATGAACAGGGAGGCCAGAATATGGCTGAAGATTGTATGTTCGTGCTTGATCCCGGGAGTTTATATGACGGATGTGACCCAGGACCGTGTCTGCTTGGTGTATGCCCTTATGAAAGGGCTTGAGATTAATGTTGGGGCGGTAATTATATCCTCCATGAAGAGAGCCAGACTACACCAGGGCCACAGATACGGGTTTGGCGGACTCATCACCACCTTCCTCCGAGGTCTCGACATCGAGGAAGAGGCTTTGGACTATATTCCACAGTTGGAGCGGAGGGCCCTCGATGTGACAAAAACTAAGGCCCCCGACACCACACACGGGCCAGTGCTGACTTTGGGCAAGCGACATGCTCGTGACGATCAATACATGGCACGTATGTTCGGCATGCAGATGCTTCAACTACGGATTGGTGGGAGACCAGCCACCGAGGAAGAATTATGGCAGCTGGAGCTGGATTACCCATTTGGCGAGAATGCCAGAGCCTTATGCCGAGTGGGACCAGCCTTCGTGGAGCCGACTGATGATGATGTTCCTACTGATGAGGAGACACATCGTGAGGACTACGATGTGGAGTTCGATGACGACGATGGAGCTGACTCAGATATGGGCGACGAGGCAGCAGCACCAGGTGAAGAAGTTGAATATTTCGACTGAACAGGGAGTTCCACCACCCGAAATTGTGTTTTGTAATTTTTGTGAACACTGCGGACAGTGTTCGATTTAAGTGTGGGGTGGGGAGTAGCTAGGTGCTGGGACTTGGGCTCTAATTTGCTGTATGTTTTTCCTTGGTTTGTATGTATGTTTGTGCTTTCCCTGTTATGAACTGATTTGTGGTGTATGTGTATATATTTGTTTGTGTGGTTAATGATGTGTGGTATGAAAAGTTATGGTTGCCAGTGTAAATATTTTGTAAAGATTTTTTTTTCTATCGAGATGATCGGTATTTTTCAAAATTTTTGAGAATATTTTGCACTTGTAAATATTTTCTTTCTATCGAAATGATCGATGTGTTGCAAAAATTTTCGGTTTTTATTTTTTTGGGTTTCTCGGAGTTTGTTTTTGGTTCTTTTACCAAGAATAGTCCCATTGAACCGATGTCATAGTTAGTGATCGTTTCCTATGATGGATGGATGACGACCGTCTTAAGGGAAATGTAGTCTGTAGGAGTAGGATTTTAATTTGTTTTTAATTTTTCTTTGGTGGATTGCATCAATGAACTGTAGTTGCTTTATGGTTACAAAAATTTCGTTGCGTGTTGTAAATGATGTTCAAAATGTGAAAATGATTCGTTTGAAAGTATGCAATTTTGTAAATATGTTGAGTTACCTAGGCTGTAGAATTTGATTCAGTATGATTGAGGCTTAATCTTGAATTCATGTGATTGGCTAATTAGAGAGTCTGTCAATGCATCTTGATTCGAGCATGTGCATGAAGTGTGAAGTGAGGTTTTGGTATTCCATGCCATTGTGAATAGTCTAGAACTTGCCTGGTGTGTATACAAAACGAAATGAAGGAAGTGTAGTGTTGGAAAGGATGTAGGCATTTCTTTGTTTTAACCGAGAGTTTCCATTTTTTTCTTGTCGAATTCTACCTTTCTATATGTTGTATACCCTAGTTAGCCCGTTGAGCCTTTAGCCGATTTCTTTCTTTTGTCCAAAATTGTATAAACCAAGCTTCATTCTTTCTTTTCATTAGCTGTAAAAGTCTATACAAAACTCTTAAGCGCTTACGAAGAAAAGAAAATTTTCCCAAGGTGTCAAGGAGTAAGGAATGAAAGAAAAAAAAAGCAGAGTGAGGAAAGAAAAAATGATGTTGAAGAGGCACTTGTTATAATTAAATGATAGTGAGGGTACATCAAAACCCTTTGTTTTGTGTCAAGTGTGTTTGATGAAATGGGCTGTACGAAAGGAAACCAGCATGAATGGGAGAAAAAGAGGAAAGAGAGGAACAATGTCCATGAGTCGATGGGAATGAGTTGAAAAGGTGCTTAAGGATGCTAGCGACTATTATTGGCTAATCCAATATATATACTAGATCCATAGCCCCGTTACAACCCATTAAAGTCCTACGTGATCCTATATTGCATTTCTTTATATTAGTGGAGTAATACACTAAGGGCAAGCCTATGGGTCATGACATGATGCATGTGAATTCTTTTGGGAGAGAGAGTGAAATTAATTTTTATATGCCCCTACTTGCATGTTTTTGTGTTGCATGAACAAAAAGGGGAAGATTATATTGAGTTGTGAGGGTACATGCTTGATGAAAGATTGATTTTCGTGTCGGATTTCTTGATTAGTTGATTTGCATGAGTTTGCCGATATCAAGAATCAATTCTTAAAGTCTAGGAAGTCTTGATGTATTAAAGGTCATTGTATTGTAAGACCAAGCATGTTTTCGTGATGATTTGCAAAAAAATGAATAATCGGTATGACCGTAGCGTAAATTGTCGCACCATAGTGACGAAGGTTGGGATGTAATTTGCATGAGTTGTGTATGTGTTGTTCGAGGACGAACAAGGATTTAAGTGTGGGGTAATTGATCTTGGGAAGATTTATATGCCCAAGTGATACTCAAACGTATTATTTTCGCCTTGTTTGTGTGCAATATGTATATATTCTCATGTAATTGGCAATAAAATGTGAATTTATACTAACCAACATGATTAGCATTTGTTTTGCAGGAAAATATGATTTTTAGGAGCAAAACTGCATGTTGGAAAAATATCGGAGTTGGACTTGGATGCGAGCATGGAGACGACATTGGAATGTGCAGAATATAAGGGCTCAGCGATGGCGCCGTGCCACGCTACCATCGCGGAGGTACACTGCCTGGAGAGGGAATTAATGGACAAATTCCAGTGAAGCCTCGCGACAGCTCCGTGGCACGGAGATAGGCCTCCGCGTTGGCCTCCGTGCCACGTTGAGGCTAATTTACCGGACCCTGGATTTCCAGTGAGGGTCCGCGTCCACGCCGTGTCACGGAGGCAAGGCTCCGCGTTGGCCTCCGTGACACGTTGCTTGTTATTCCGGGAAAAATTTCCCACTAGTATAAATAGCACACTTAGGTTTATTTTAATTAGTTCAGTTTTAGTTCAAACTTGGTGGAGCAAGGACGTGGGTTAGGAGCAGTTGAGGAACGAAAAAGCTAAGGGATTTCTTCTCTTCTTTTCTTCTTTCTATCAATTGTACGTATGATTTACACTTGTTTTAGGATGATTAATCCACAAATGAGTGGCTAATTCTCTTCCTTGCTAAGGTTTTGAACATGTGTAGTGAATTTTGATTGTAAATGATATGGTTTTCTTCTTCTTCTTTCATGTTGTTCTATTAATTCTTGTTCTTACTGCATTAGTGCTTGGCCAACATTAATGTACATCTAAAAAGTCCACTTTCACTCGAGAGAGCAAAAATTGGAAAGTTGTGAATTAATAGGGATTGTTCTTAACTTGATTTGGAAAAATTGGGTTTTGATGTGGTTTCCTGATAGAAATATACTTGAAAGCCGTATTAGTCAATTTAGGAACCGGAATTGTATTGCTAGGTCGTAATTTGCATTTGATCACAGAAATGTGGACGAATGGTTTATGATTCTTAAGTGAAATTAAATACGAGAGTTTTAATTTCTAGGCTACTGTTCTTGGCTAGCAACATGAGGAAGAGATTAACCGGATTATTATTACAATCGAATTCATTACTTGTTCTTAACCTTGGCATGCTCATATCCATAGTTTAAATTCACGGTAAATAATTGTTAATAGTTTTAGTATATATTTTATAAACAAAAACTCAATTAACTGTTGGTTACGTTGTTGTTAGCATAGTTAGAAGTAAGATAAGAATATAGTATACTTAGGCAAATTTTACATACCCTGAGCCTCCTTTGATCGATACTTGGCTTACTTAGCCACTTTATTACTTGTTTGACCACGTGCACTTGCGTGTCGGTTTATAATATATAATACCAATCGAAATAGCACCGAACACATGTGTAAGTATGAACAAATTCAGACTGTGAAACTGTGAATGGCTCATTAAATCAGTTATAGTTTGTTTGATGGTATCTACTACTCAGATAACCGTAGTAATTCTAGAGCTAATACATGCAACAAACCCTGACTTTTGGAAGGGATGCATATATTAGATAAAAGGTCGACGCAGGCTCTTCCCGTTGCTGCGATGATTCATGATAACTCGACGGATCGCATGGCCATCGTGCCGGCGACGCATCAGTCAAATTTCTGACCTATCAACTTTCGATGGTAGGATAGTGGCCATCTGTTAGGGGCCTGACTCTTGAACTCGGCATGAGGCACGGTGGTGGCAAAGGGTTGGCATGATTGACTTTGTCTTGGCCTAGGTGAGGGTTGAATCAAGCATGTGGAGCAGTGCGGAGGCATTGCTAAGTGAAGTGGCAAGTATGCAGCGTGACGGATTAGTGTTCCATGGCATGGCATGGGCACTAAGCAAGCATCGGCAGTGGGTATCGGCAAGGCAATGTCAGCAGTGGCACTATAGCTTGTGGCAAGAGCCATTGTTGATCAGTACCGGTGGCAAAGATTGGCTAGGCGAATGTACAATGCTGATCAAGGCAAGGCATGAACATGGCAAGGAAATGGCACGAGGCAAAACGGAGATGGCCTGAACAAGGGCGATTGCAGTCGGCATGTCGGCAGTGGCACGACAGTGCTTAGCGACAGAGACAAATGTGGCTGGGCAACTCGGCAGGGCGTGGCCGAGGATTTGGCACGAAGGACAGGCCGTTTGGTGCCACTTTCATATCTAGCGACACGCTGCTGAAAATGGTTAATGCCCTCCCCACTCAGGTAAACGGATTTGCTCCCGATGTTCCCATTTCTCTAGGAGCTTGGCATGGCAGAACCAACTTCACTGTGGCACCCATGGACGTGTTCGACATCGTGCTGGGGCTAGATTTCTGGTACGAAATAAATGCCTTCATTTCTCCCCATCTCAACCAGCTGCACATCAATGACCAAGGAGGCTCCTGCATAGTGCCGCTAGTCCGTGTGCCCCAAAAGGACATGCAATTGTCAGCCATGCAACTGTGCAAGGGATTCAAGAAAGGAGAGCCAACCTTCCTTGCCACTGTTGTGGAGGTACCAAGCTTTGAGGCAGAACCTATCCCGACATGCATTCAACATGTCCTAACAGAGCACAATGACATCATGCCG
>JASDFA010000020.1:74130000-74135000 GCA_035772735.1 Datura wrightii
GTAGACGAATGGTTTATGATTCTAAAGTGAGATTAAATACGAGAGTTTTAATCTCTAGGCTAATGTTCTTGGCTAGCAGCATGAAGAGAAGAATAACCGAATTATGATTACTATCGAATTCATTACTTGTTCTTAACCTCGGCATGCTCATATCCATAGTTTCAATTCAACGTAGATATTTGTTAATAGTTTTAGTATATAATTTATAAACAAAAAATTATTTAACTTTTGGTTACGTTGTTGTCAGCATAATTAGAAGTAAACTAGAATATAGTATACTTAAGCAATTTTACTTATCCAGAGTCTCCTTGGATCGATACTTGTCTTACTTAGCCACTTTATTACTTGTTTGACCACGTGCACTTGCGTGTCGGTTTTTAACCCATACCAAAGCACCGAGCAAGTTTTTGGCGCCGTTGCCGGGGAGACTTGGCAATTGGTGAAATTGTTTTAAGTATAAATTTACTGTATTTTTGTTTTATTTTCTTAAGTGTTGACAACTTGGTCTAGTGTTTGTTTTAATTCTTCTTTAGTTTATTTTATTTTTCTGCTTGTTCGTATACCCTTATTGACATGACATCGTGGAATATAAATGGTTTCAATGGTGGATACTCATATTTTAGTGAATCTTGTCTGAACTGTGGAGGACCCCACTTGTGGCAAAACTGTAATACGTGCAATATATGTGGGTGTCAATATGGCCATTGGGGTGATTGTCCAAAGGCATATTCCCCTCCCCCAAGCCCCTACTATGACCCTTCTGTTGTTTTTTCTGAATATAGGCATGCTGAAAATGAGGACTTGGGACGCCAAGCTCGAATAGAAGACATGTTGAAACAACTCTTGGAGCAATCAGAAGCAATGAAGGAGGCGATGGCAGTATTGAGAAATCAGCAAGAAGAGAATGCAGAGGCTCTAGAAAGGATGACCATCAAATTCACGGAGATGATCGCTGAAGCTGAAGCGTGTGATAAATCACAGACAACAGTTTTAGCCGATATTCAAGAGGAACTACAAGAGGACGACAAGGGTGAATTTTTGGATGAAGCCCAACAATTCGAATCTCTTGAGTGTCCCCGTGATGGGCTCACACTTATGGAAAATCCATTCTTGGAAGAAGAGTTAGCGTGTCCCCCAGTCGACTTTAATGGTGAGATAGATCTCAATGTCGAGAAGGTATATACAAGTAAGGAGGTCAAGCAAAATGCAGTTTCAGAGTTTAGGTGTATTGGACCACACTCTACGCATTTTTCAACATTAAATTTGGTTGACAACATAGAACTAGAGTCTTCCAAGTTTGTAGAGAAATGTCTAGAGGAGGACCAAGCACCATATATTTTGAAATTTGCTAACTCAGAAAGACAAAATGACTTCGCTTACTTAAGGACCAATAAATGCAAAAGGCAACATCTACTGTTTGGTCCGTACAATTTTTCACCACCACCCCTGGAGCATAAGAGGAAATTAGAGAAGAAATTAGGGGTGAGATTCATATCCTCAAGGTGGAGAAAAAAATGGTGAAACTTGGTACGTCGTGCCGCGACGTAAAATTAGGCGCTGCTTGGGAGGCAACCCAAGGGTACCATGGGTACCATTTTAATTTCTTGCATTTATGTATATTTTATTTATTTTTCATCTTGTGTTGTTTTGGTGGAAAGTTAAGCAGATGGAGGGGAAGTCTGTGTACCCGTGGAGGAGGAAGCTAACAAGCATGGAAGAGAAAAAGTGTGGGGTTGACCACCCACTTGTGCAAAGTCGAAGAAACGCATGCTGCTAGCTAAGCCTAAAGGCCTCAGGGAGTATTTCTCACCCTTTGTAAATTTTAATTTGATGCTATGAGGACATAGCATGATTTAAGTGTGGGGTGAGGGAAATTTCTAGGAAATTTCAAAATTTCTGTGCTTAATGATTTTTGGTGAATGTAATGCTTGTACAAAAGTTGGTGAGAAATTTGAAAATTTGAAAAATTTGAAAAATTTTTGTGAATTAAGCATGACTTCATCACCCGTTGGTTTTTCTTTTCGGTTCTTTTCCGACGGGGGGTATTTGAACCGAAGAATAAATTTTTTTTTTCTTTTCTTTTTTCTTTCTTTACTTGGTCTGTATATAAAGTTTTTTTAGTCATAGCTAGGGACTGTTTCCAACGATGGATGGATGACGACCGTCTTGAGGAAAATTAGTCGATAGGTTTTGGGTTTTGAAACCATAACTAATTGGTGCTGGATGTTCTTGTTATGTGCTATAAATGTTTGTAAGATGCAAGTATGTTCAGTGTGAAGCATGCAATTGTATAACTTTGTTTGAGACACTTAGGCTCTTGAATTTGACTCAATATGTTTGAAGCTTAATTCTGAATTCTTGTGATTAGCTGAGTAAGAGTCTACTGATTGTGTCTTGATTTGAGCATGTGCCATGAGTGTAAGGTTTTTGAGTATTCCGTGCTATTGTGGATTGTCTAGAACTTGCCTGGTGTGTTTATAAAATGAAATGAAGGATGTGAATTGGAGTAAATGATATAGGCATTTCTTTGAATGAACCAACTTTTTATCCCTCATTATACCTACCTTGAAAAATTAATCCTAGTAAACCCCATTGAGCCTTGAGCCTATTCTTTGACAGGTGCAACATAAGCTTAATCCTTTTTCTTTCATTAGCCTTGAAATTGAACCAAAACTCTGAAGCGCTTAAAGGAAAAATCCGAAAGGGTAAAGGAGTGAGAAGAATGGAAAAGAAGGAAAAATAGCAAGTTGTAAATAGTTGAGAAAAGGAAAAAGGTGCATTTGTGTGAAAATGGTTGGTTATTAGTAGGGAGTAAGAAAAGGAATGAATGAAACATATTGCTTAAGTACTCCTTACTAATAAGCTAAAAGTGTCGAAAGAAATGGGGGAACAAAAGAGGAAAAAGAAAACTAAAAGGAGAAAAAAGGTGAAGTGAGGGAAGGGAAGTTTGTAATGAAGGCGTGATGTATTAAAAGCGCTTAGTAAAGATAGTCACTATTACTGATCATAATAGTACCTACCCGCACCTGAGTTACATTACAACCTAAAAAGTCCTACTTGATCTTACATTCATACATCCTTATATTAGTGGAATAAAACACTAAGGGCAAGCTTATGGATCATTACATGATGCATGTGAATTCTTTGTGAGAGTGAGCGTAATTCTATTCATATACCCACACATGTTGTGATATAAAAATTGTTTTTGCGTGTGAAATTGGGTAACTCTCTTTCCGTGAGGGGCACATGTTGAATGAAGGATATAATTCATGTGGGATTTCTTGATCAGTTGATTTGCATGAGTTTGCTAAAATTGAGAGTCGATTCTTGAGGTTAAGAAGTCTTAACATGGTTGTACTTCATTTCAATGATCAAATCAGGCATGCTCTATTTTTAGCTTGTATCTTACGTAATCATCATAGCCGTAACCTGAGTTATCTTGCTAAATTAGTTATGTAGGAGTCTCCATTTGCATGATATGTAAAAGGTTGTTCGAGGACGAACAAGGCTTTAAGTGTGGGGTTGTGATCACGGGCAAAAATATATGCCCGAGATACTCTTTATTACTTGAATTAGTCTTGTTTATCTAAGTTATCGTATACATTTTCATGTAATTTTAGATAAAATAAAGATATGTGCTAACCAACATGATTAGCCTTTGTTTTGTAGGTTTTGATGATGTTTGAGTAACTAATCCATGAAGTTGGTGAAGTAAAAGCTTGGAGATGGAATTAACACGCGAACGTCGGCAAGGAAGAGGCACAAAACAGCCCACCGGTGCGTCGACAAGGTGCCACGGCAGGCAGGCCGCTCAAAACAGCCCACCTACACATTGGCAACGTGCCACGGAAGGTGGCCTCCGCGACCAAGGGGCTGCAACGCGCTGCCCAGGCAGCGTGACACGTTGCCAACGCGGCAAGGAGCTGCCTAGGCCGATTTCGGGTGATTTTCCAGAAAGCCTCCGCGTCCGTAGCGTGTCACGGAGGCCGTGCTCCGCGATGCACTCCGTGACACGTTGCTTGTTAATCCGGGAAAGATTCCTACTAATATAAATAGCAAACTTAGGTTTATTTTTCAGAAGGAAGACTTGGTGGAGCAAGGACGTGGGTTAGGAGCAGTTGAGGGACGAAAAAGCTAAGGATTTTTCTCTCTTTCTTTCTTCTTTCAATCAATTGTACGTATGATTTACACTCATTTGAGGATGATCAATCCACAAATGAGTGGCTAATTCTCTTCCTTGCTAAGGTTTTGAACATGTGTATTGAATTTTGATTGTGAATTATATGGTTTTTCATCTTCTTCTTTCATGTTGTTCTATTAATTCTTGTTCTTACTGCATTAGTGTGTGGCCAACATTAATGTACATCTAAAAAGTCCAATTTCACTCGAGAAATCAAGAAATTGGAAAGTTGTGAATTAATAGGGTATTGTTCTTAACTTGATTTGGGAAAATTAGGTTTTGATGTGCTTTCCTGATAGAAATATACTTGAAAGCGTATTAGTCAATTTATGAACCGGAATTGTATTGCTAGGTCATAAATTGCATTTGATCACAGAAATGTAGACGAATGGTTTATGATTCTAAAGTGAGATTAAATACGAGAGTTTTAATCTCTAGGCTAATGTTCTTGGCTAGCAGCATGAAGAGAAGAATAACCGAATTATGATTACTATCGAATTCATTACTTGTTCTTAACCTTGGCATGCTCATATCCATAGTTTCAATTCAATGTAGATGTTTGTTAATAGTTTTATTATATAATTTATAAACAAAAAATTATTTAACTTTTGGTTACGTTGTTGTCAGCATAATTAGAAGTAAACTAGAATATAGTATACTTAAGCAATTTTACTTATCCAGAGTCTCCTTGGATCGATACTTGGCTTACTTAGCCACTTTATTACTTGTTTGACCACGTGCACTTGCGTGTCGGTTTTTTACCCCATACCAAAGCACCGAACAAGCCGCTGCAAAACCTTGGGCGCGAGCCTGGGCGGAT
>JASDFA010000020.1:74137500-74227500 GCA_035772735.1 Datura wrightii
ACAACGTCCCTCGCGCTATGCCGACATGGGCGTGCCCCTCAACGTCCCTCGCCCTCAACGGGAATGGGCATGCGCCCAGCATCCCTCGCACTCGGCCGGCATGGGCATGCGCCCAGCGTCCCACGCACTCCGCCTGTATGGGCATGCGCCCAGCGGCCATTGCGCTCGGCCGGCATGGTTATGCGCCCAGCGTCCCTTGCCCTCGGCCGGCATGGGCATGTACCCAGCAACCCTCGCACTCTGCCGGCAAGGGCATGCGCCCAGCGGCCCTCGCGCTCGGCCGGCATGGACATGCGCCCAGCAGCTCTCGCGCTCGGTCGGCATGGGCATTCCCCGCAACGTCCCTCGCATTCGGCCGACATGGGCATGTCCCTCAACGTCCCTCGCCCTCGGCCGGCATGGGCATACGCGCAGCGGCTGCCGCAGTCGACCGACATGGGCATACGTCCCTCGCCCTTGGCCGACTCGGGCATGCGACCAGCGGCCCTCGCGCTCGGCCTTGGGGGGCATACCCCCAACGTCCCTCGCGCTCGTCCGGCATGGACTTGCGCCCAACGGCCCTCGCACTCGACCGGCATGGGCATGCCCCCCAGCGGCCCTCGCACTCGGCCGACATGGGAATTCCCCCCAACGTCCCTCGCACTCGGCCGACATGGGCGTGCCCCTCAACGTTCCTCGCCCTCGATGGGCATGGCATGCACCCAACTTCCCTTGCACTCGGCCGGCATGGGCATGCCCCCAGCGGCCCTCGCACTCGACCGGCAAGGGCATGCCCCGCAACGACCCTCGCGCTCGGCCGAAATGGGCGTGCCTCTCAACGTCCCTCGCCCTCAACGGGCATGGGCATGCGCCCAGCGTCCCTCGTACTCGGCTGTCATGAGCATGCGCCCAGCGTCCCTCGCCCTCGGCCGGCATGGGCATGCGCCCAGCGTCCCACGCACTCGGCCGGCATGGGCGTACGCCCAGCGTCCCTCGCACTCGGCTGGCATGGGCATGTGAACAGCGACCCTCGCGCTCGGCTGGCATGGACATGCGCCCAGCGTCGCTCGCCCTCGGCCGGCATGGGCATGCGCCCAGCGGCCCTCGCGCTCGGCCAGCATGGGCATGCACCCAACGTCCCTCGCACTCGGCCGACGTGTGCATGCCCCCAGCGGCCCTCGCACTTGACCGGCATGGGCATGTCCCGCAACGGCACTCGCGCTCGGCCGACAAGGGCGTGCCCCTCAACCTCCCTCGCCCTCAACGGGCATGGGCATGCGCCCAGCGTCCCTCGCACTCGGCCGGCATGGGCATGCGCGCAGCATCCCTCGCACTCGGCCGGCATGGGCATGCGCCCAGCGTCCCTCGCACTCGGCTGGCATGGGCATGCGCCCAGCGTCCCTCGCACTCGACCGGCATGGGTATGCGCCCAACGTACCTCGCACTCGGCCGGCATGGGCATGCGCCCAGCGTCCCTCGCACTCGGTCGGCATTGGCATGCGCCCAGCGTCCCTCGCGCTCGGGCGTCCCTCGCCCTCGGCCGACATGGGCATGCGCCCAGCGGCCCTCGCGCTCGGCCGGCATGGGCATGCAACCAACGTCCCTCGTGCTCGGCCGGCATGGGCATGCCCCCAGCGGCCCTCGCACTTGATAGGCATGGGCATGCCCCGCAATGGCCCTCGCGCTCGGCTGACAAGGGCGTGCCCCTCAACGTCCCTCGCCCTCAACGGGCATGGGCATGCGCCCAGCGTCCCTCGCACTCGGCCGGCATGGGCATGCGCCGAGCGGCCCTCGCGCTCGGCCGGCATGGGCATGCGCCCAGCGTCCCTCGCCCTCGGCCGGCATGGGCATGCGCCCAGCGTCCCTCGCCCTCGGTCGGCATGGGCATGCGCCCAGCGGCCCTCGCGCTCGGCCGGCATGGACATGCGCCCAGCGGCCCTCGCGCTCGGTCGGCATTGGCATGCCCCGCAACGTCCCTCTTACTCGGCCGACATGGGCATGTCCCTCAATGTCCCTCGCCCTCGGCCGGCATGGGCATGCGCCCAGCGGCATCCGCAGTCGCCCGACATGGGCATACGTCCCTCGCCCTCGGCCGACCCGGGAATGCACCCGGCGGCCCTCGCGCTCGGCCGGCAGGGGCATGCCCCCCAACATCCCTCGCGCTTGGCCGGCATGGACATGCGCCTAATGGCCCTCGCACTCGACCGGCATGGGCATGCCCCCAGCGGCCCTCGCACTCGGCAGACATGGGCATGCCCCCAACGTCCCTCACACTCAGCCGGCATGGGCATGCCCCCAGCGGCCCTCGCACTCGGCCGGCATGGGCATGCCTCCCAACGTCCCTCGCACTCAGCCGACATAGTACAAGTGCAACTTGCGTCATGCACCACCGCACATACATAAAATACACCAACGACGTGCAAAAGATCCAAAAAGCGCATGATACGAATGATAACGCCATGCTTTTCGCTTTACATTATTCGGGTGTGGAGCTCTAATATATTCTTCTAGTCAAGCAATCCATTACTAACGCCTCCGCCAAGGTTCAATCACATATTCTTGCGTCCCCCTCACCTTTGTATATTGATTTTTACTAATTTTTTGTATTTTCGTATTTTTTGAAATTAATTTATGTGTTTTTTTTTGGATTTTAATTTTATTATATTGCGTTTTTTGTACTAATTACGTGGTTTCATTTTTGGAGTACTTTTCCCTAGAGTTTTTACATTTTTATTAAATTTTTCCTATTTTATATATATATTTTCCACTATTTTTTTGAATTTTTGCATTTAAAATTAAAAAAATAATTTAAAAATATTGTTTTTTATAAAAACTATTATTTACAACATTTATAAGCCATTTGTGAGTGCTTTATCTTGGTTGTACATTAGAATGTGCACATTTGAGTTGTACATGTCTAGTATGATTCTCTGGCTAAAACATGTCTACTCCTGACACCTTGGCTTCTTTTTAAAGCATATATAAGGGGGGTGGAGGTGTTGGAATGCACCTGGGTGGACTGACGCCCACTGACATTGGCGCCCATGGGCCATGTCAGGGAGCATATGCTGGGATATAGGAAGCAAGCTTCGCGTCTTGGTTCCACAAACTAGGATGAGGGTGACCCTTTCGGTACTCGTATAAAGCTAGCCACGACATTACTCAGTGCGGCCTATTGACTATCGATGGACATAGCCAATGTCTTGTCAATAGACATGCGGCCGATTTGGGTTGTTCCCGTGCAAAAAGCTTGATGTGTTGGGTTTTCGCGTCTATCGGGACTTGCTTTGGCCTTTCAACATCGGCATCGGTAGCAGAGCAGGACATCTAATGCTGGGCGTCTAGGGTTGGTGTTCGGCATGCGCTGTCAGAGTATTTGTACGTAAGACGCGTGAGTGGTGTTCGGCTTGTGCAGTTAGGTTGGATCCATGCTTGAGCAGCAGCGTCCTAACCCGCATTCCATCTCAGTCATGGGGCAAGCGCAAATTAGGCTTTGCTCGAAGTTGGTTTCCTGTGTTGCCTATCTAATGCCCAGGCATTATCATGTACAATCGGTTGCCTTTCGCCCCTCGCACATCATGTGCTGGCCAAACCAAAAGCCGCTCTTGTGTCCCACGTCTTCTTCTCTTCGTCGTGCGATATCGTGGTCCATGAGTAGCAGCTCGGACCCTCGGATTCGGTAAATGAAGCGGGCATGGGGTCTTCATTGCCTCCTATCTGACAAATGATGCTTGTCCTGAATGACGGCCGCGCTCGTCTTGGAACTGGCCGTGCCCTTCTGGGCCGATCAGGGCTCATGCGACGCCGGCATCAGTGAGGATGCTACCTGGTTGATCCTGCCAGTAGTCATATGCTTCTCTCAAAGATTAAGCCATGCATGTGTAAGTATGAACAAATTCAGACTGTGAAACTGTGAATGGCTCATTAAATCAGTTATAGTTTGTTTGATGGTATCTACTACTCGGATAACCGTAGTAATTCTAGAGCTAATACATACAACAAACCCCGACTTTTGGAAGGGATGCATATATTAGATAAAAGGTAAACGGATTTGCTCCCGATGTTCCCATTTCTCTGGAGCTTGGCATGGCAGAACCAACTTCACTGTGGCACCCATGGACGTGTTCGACATCATGCTGGGGCTAGATTTCTAGTACGAAATAAATGCCTTCATTTCTCCCCATCTCAACCAGCTGCACATCAGTGACCAAGGAGGCTCCTGCATAGTGCCTCTAGTCCGTGTGCCCCAAAAGAGCATGCAATTGTCAGCCATGCAACTGTGCAAGGGATTCAAGAAAGGAGAGCCAACCTTCCTTGCCACTGTTGTGGAGGTACCAAGCCTTGAGGCAGAACCTATCCCGACATGCATTCAACATGTCCTAACAGAGCACAAGGACATCATGCTGGAAGAACTCCCAATGAAACTGCCTCCCCACCGGGAGGTCGACCACCAGATCGAGCTTATTCCCGAAGGCAAGACACCTGCCATGTCCCCCTACCGCATGGCACCCCCGGAGCTTGAAGAGCTGAGGAGCCAACTGAACGAACTTGCTACAGGACAACAGCCTAATAACCCACAATCCTTGCCCGTCAATGCCGGACTGCGGAATCTTGGCACCTATCACTTGGCCAAGGCGTGGGAAGAACAGGTAGATATGGCAAGGTCCTACTTGGACATGATACCACTTTGTCACGGGCTTAGTTTTTCAAAGGCCGTGGGGACAGCTTAAGTTGGCTAACTTCTACTCAAGCTTTAGTCCTCTTGTTGCTTATGAGGCACAAAATGTGCTAAGGATCGGATGGAAAGTTAAAGGCAAGAAGTAAAGCAAGGAAGACAAGATGTTGGGGCCAAAGAGCCCTTTTAATTCACTAAGTATTAACAAATTTTAAAATGTGAAGATTGGAAGCTGATTACAATGGTTGCCCTTTGAGGCCTATTTATACTACATACAAGTCCCTATACTACGTGCCAAATGGCTATGTCAATGTGGCTGTGGCAGGCAAGTCAGGCATGCTGGCATGATTGGTGTGGCAGGTACGTCAGGCATGCTTGTTGTGGCAGGCAGTGTCAGGCGGCTGTGGCAGGCAATGTCAGGCATGCTGCATCAGGCGTGCAGGCAGAGTTAGGCATGCTGCGTCAGGTGTGCAGGCAGGCCATGTCAGGCGCGCAGGCATGCTTTTGCAGGCGTGTCAGGCATGCATTTTGGGCAGCTCCAAGGTGCTCTGTTGCCCTGCCTTTGGCTTTTGCTATGGGCAGCTTGTTGGTCTGAATACTTAGGCTCGGCTCATCCGTTGAGTTGGAAAAATGCGGCAAATTTAATGGATTTGCTAGCGGGGCGGTACACTACGCTCTGTATACATTAGCATGGGATAACATTATAGGATTTCGGTCCTATTACGTTGGCCTTCGACATCAGAGTAATGATCAACAGGGACAGTCGGGGGCATTCGTATTTCATAGTCAGAGGTGAAATTCTTGGATTTATGAATGACGAACAACTGCGATAGCATTTGCCAAGGATGTTTTCATTAATCAAGAATGAAAGTTGGGGGCTCGAAGACGATCAGATATCGTCCTAGTCTCAACAATAAGCGATGCCGACCAGGGATCGCCGGATGTTGCTTTTAGGACTCCGCCGGCACCTTATGAGAAATCAAAGTTTTTTGGGTTCCGGGGGGAGTATGGTCGCAATGCTGAAACATAAAGGAATTGATGGAAGGGCACCACCAGGAGTGGAGCCTGCAGCTTAATTTGACTCAACACGGGGAAACTTACTAGGTCCAGACATAGTAAGGATTGACAGACTGAGAGCTCTTTCTTGATTCTATGGGTGGTGGTGCATGGCCGTTCTTAGTTGGTGGAGCGATTTGTCTGGTTAATTCCGTTAGCGAACGAGACCTCAGCCTGTTAACTAGCTATGCGGAGGTATCCCTTCATGGCCAGCTTCTTAGAGGGACTATGGCCTTTTAGGCCGCGGAAGTTTGAGGCAATAACAGGTCTGTGATGCCCTCGCCCTCTGCCGACACGAGCATGCGCCCAGCGGACCTCGCGTTCGACCAGCAGGGGCATGCCCCCCAACGTCCCTCGCGCTCGGCCGGCATGGACATGCGCTCACCGGCCCTCGCACTCGAGCGGCATGGGCATGCCCCCTAGCGGCCCTCGCACTCGGTCGACATGGGCGTGCCCCTCAACGTTCCTCGCCCTCGACGGACATGGGCATGCACCCAACGTCCCTCGCACTCGGCCGGCATAGGCATGCCCCCAGCGGCCCTCACACTTGACCGGCAAGGGCATGCCCCGCAATGTCCCTTGCGCTCGGCCGACATGGGCATGCCCCTTAACGTCCCTTGCCCTCAACGGGCATGGGCATGCGCCCAGCGTCCCTCGTACTTGGCCGGCATGGGCATGCGCCCAGCGACCCTCGCGCTCGGCCGGCATGGACATGCGCCCAGCTTCCCTCGCCCTCGGCCGGCATGGGCATGCGCCCAGCCTCCCTCGCGCTTGGCCGACATGGGCATGCCCCCAGCAGCACTCGCACTCGACCGGCATGGGCATGCACGAGGCAAAACGGATATGGCCTGAACAAGGGCGATTGCAGTCAGCCTGTTAGGCAGTGGCACGACAGTGCTTAGTGGAAGAGACAGATGCGGCTGGGCAACTCGGCAGGGCGTGGCCGAGGATTTGGCGTGAAGGAAGGGCCGTTTGGCGCCAAATCTTGGCGCGTGCGAGGCGAGGACGTGCGCATGAGGGGGGGTGCGCATACTGGCCGACGTGGGCAGTTACCTTGTAACCGTTTTTTTGGCTCCATTCCTTGTAGTTGCCTTAGCATTTGAAATTCAAACTAGCCTAAGCAGATGGGGCTATTATCTGCACGTTGTAGGCACTTGTGCCACATTTGCTTTTGTTTGTTAGGGCCGCGACAAGTGTCGGCAGTCCATTGGATGTAATAGGCAAGGACATCCTTGGCCTTAGACGTAAAGGGGCAGCCGATGGAGGGGCAGCCAAAAGAGGTAGACTGGGTAGAGGCAGTCTAAGTGGAGGCAGAAACGTCATGGGCAGGATGAGTCTCCATTGTGAATGAGGTAGGCTTAAGGCTGGAAATTCACTAAGTCAGGTGAACTAGGGAAGCTATAGACTGTACGTTCACACGGGTAGAGGGCAGCATCCGACTTGTGGATCGCGCCTAGGATTGAAAGCCGTGGCAGTGTGTTGTCGCGCAAGTGAGGGGTCCTTTGTATTGTTTTGTTAATTAATACGAAGGTTGGGAATTGTCCCGTATGTATGTTGTTCAATTTAATTTCCTGCCACATGAAATAATTCTAACTACCTTTCCTTTTTAGTTATTGTCAAAGGTAGGCTGAGTCAAGCAGGTGGACTTGACTGCCGCACGGCGGGTTTGACGCTAAGGCAGAAACCTCTAGCGTGGACAGAATTCGCCCCCGTGACAACTAGTATCAGAGCTCAATTGTGCTTAGATTATGGTTGGCGGAAATGTTGAACTGCGGGAACGACTTGCACGGTTGGAGGCGCTCGTCGGCAGAACCGACGACGGTGCAGATTTGGTGGACTTGTTAACTCAGATCCATGGCGTCAACACTGAACTGGCCAAGTTTCGAGCTGACATGGCTGAATAGATTCGGACTCTAGAGGCATATTATGCGGGGAAGCATGAAGCTGTCAAGGCAGAGATGGAAATAGTTCGCAAGGAAAAGGAGGATCTGCGGGCTGAAGTTCTCTTGCTGCGGAGGGCATTGCAAGGCACTATTTTTCGTAGTGAGGAGCGGTCCAAGTTAACAGTTCCAGAACCAAAGGCGTACAATGGTGTACGTAGCGCCAAGGAGATGGAAAATTTTCTGTGGGATATGGAAAATTATTTCCAAGCAGCCAAGGTGCCGGACAATGAAAAGGTGTCAGTCACAACGATGTATTTGGGTGATGATGCCAAGGTCTGGTGGCGGACGATGGTTGCTGAAGCTGAAGGTATGAGACTACCCAAAATTGAAATGTGGGATGCTTTGAAGAAGGAGTTAAAATCCCAATTCCTTCCAAGCAACGCGACTTGGGTGGCAAGAGACGGGCTGCGGCGTTTGAGGCAAGGTAGCTCGGTGCGGATGTATGTCAAGGAATTTTCGTCCTTGATGCTGAATGTGGGCAATATGACAGAAGAAGACAAGCTGCACTACTTTGTGAGCGGAATGAAGCCGCGGGCACAAAGGGAGCTGCGTAGGCAGAATGTGCAGAATCTGTCATCGGCTATTGCGGCAGCAGATGGACTGGCGGACTTCGATTTGGGTGACGACCCTAAGGAAAATTCGCACTCGAAGCCTAAGGATAGAGGCAGGGAGTGGAAGAAAGATGGGAAGAGCCAGGCTGCCGAGAATGAAGGTGAAAAGGGAAGGCAAGGTGATCCTTCCCATGGCAAGAAGAAGTTTGGTGGCTGCTTTACGTGTGGAGGGCCACATCTGAGGAAGGACTGCCCATTGATGTCCAGGGTCAGTGCGATGGTTGCTGCTGAAGAGGGCAAGAAGGCAGAACCTAAGGCAGAAGAACCTGTGGCTTATAAAGATCCCGTTTTTGGTGGTTACTGTCCGGCTGGTTCGGTATGTGTTAAAAACCGACACGCAAGTGTACGTGGTCAAACAAGTAATAAAGTGGCTAAGTAGCCAAGTATCGATCCAAGGAGGCTGCTCTGGATATGCAAAATTTCCTAGTTCACTATATTTCTATTCTATTTCTAACTATGCTAACAACTATCCAATCAAGAATTTAGGGAGTTTTGTTTCAAAACTAATTATATACTAAACTTAACAACTATTATTTACGTTGAATTCAGACAATGGATATGCTCATGCCAAGGTTAAGAATGAGTAATGGAGTTGATAATTATGATAATTTGGTCATCCTCTTCTTCATATTGCTAGTCAAGAACGTTTGCCTAGAAATTAAAACTTCCGCATTTAATTTCACTTTAGAATCATAAACCATTCGTCTACATTTCTGTGATCAAATGAAATTTATGACCTAACACTACAATTCCGGTTCCTAAATTGACTAATACGGCTTTCAAGTATATTTCTATCAAGAAAGCACATCAAAACCCAATTTTCCCAAATCAAGTTAAGAACAATACCCTATTAATTCACAACTTTCCAATTTCATGCTCTCTCGAGTGAAATTGGACTTTTTAGATATACATTAATGGTGGCCAATCAAGAATGTACTAAGCACAAGAATTAATAGAACAATATGCAAGAAGAAGAAGAAACCATATCAATTATTACCAATAATCATTACACAAGTTCAAAACCTCAGCAAGAAAGGAATTAGCCACTCATTCTTGGATTAATCGTCCTAGAATGAGTGTAAATCATGCATACAATTGAAGGAAAAGAAGAAGGGAAAGAGAAGAAAACTCTTATCTTTTCTATTCTTCAACTGCCACAAAACCACGTTCCTCTCTCCACTCCTGAACTCTGCTAAAAACTAGAACTAAAAGAAGACCCCTTTAAAAATAACCTAAGTGTGCTATTTATACTAGTGGGAAATTTTTCCCGGAATAACAAGCAACGTGTCACGGAGGCCAACGCGGAGCACGGCCTCCGTGACACGGCGTGGACGCGGACCTTCTCTGGAAATTTCAGGGTCCGGATAATTGGCTTCAACGTGGTACGGAGGCCATCGCGGAGGCCTTTCTCCGTGCCACGGAGCTGTCGCAATGCCTCACTGGAATCTGCCAATTAATTTCCTCTCCAGGCAGTGTACTACCGCGATGGCAGCGTGGCACGGCGCCATCGCGGAGCCAGTGTAAAATGTGCCATCCGAGGTCTTTTCCACGCTCGCATCCAAGTCCAACTCCGACATAGTTCCAACACGCATTTCTGCTCCTAAAAATCACATTATCCTGCAAAACAAATGCTAATCATGTTGGTTAGTATAAATTCGCATTTTATTACCAAATACATGATATTATATACACATTGCACAACAAACAAGGTAAAAATGGTACGTTTGAGTATCACTTGGGCATATAAATCTGCCCAAGATCACTTACCCCACACTTAAATCCTTGTTCGTCCTCGAACAACACATACACAAATCATGCACATCACATCTCAACCTTTGTCACTATGGTGCAACCATTTACGTTACGGTCATACCGATTATTCGATTTTTGCAAATCATCAAGAAAACATGCTTGGTCGTACAAGACAATGACCTTAATACATTGAGGCTTCCTAGACTTTTAAGAATTGATTCTTGATATCAGCAAACTCATGCAAATCAACTTAATAAAGAAATCCGACACGAAAAGCAATCTTTCATCAAGCATGTACCCTCACAACTCGAGAGAACTTTCCCTTTTCTGTTCGTGCAGCACACAAACATGCAAGTAGGTGCATATAACAATTAATTTCACTCTCTCTCCCAAAAGAATTCACATGCATCATGTCATGACCCATAGGCTTGCCCTTAGTGTATTACTCCACTAATATAAAGAAATGCAATGTAGGATCAAATAGGTCTTTTAAATGGGTTGTAACTGGGCTATGGATCTAGTATATATATTGGTTTAGCCAATAACAGTCGCTAGCATCCTTAAGCGCCTTTTCAACTCATCCCCATCGACTCATGGACATTGTTCCTCTCTTTTCTCTTTTTCTCCCATTCATGCTGGTTTACTTTCATACAGCCCATTTCATCAGGCACACTTGACACAAAACAAAGGGTTTTTCATGTACCCTCACTATCATTTAATTACAACAAGTGCCTCATCCACACCATCTTTTCTTTCTTCACTCTGCTTTTTTTTTTCTTTTCACTCTCTTCACTCTTTAACACTTTGGGAAACAATTTTCTGTTCTTTATAAGCGCTTAAGAGTTTCTTATAGACTTTAAGGCTAATGATAAGAAGGAATAAAGCTTAGTCCATACAATTCTGGACAAAAGAAAGAAATCGGCTAAAGGCTCAACAGGCTGACTAGGATATACAACATATAAAAAGGTAGAATTTGACAAGAAAAAAATGGAAACTAACGGTTAAAACAAAGAAATGCCTACATCCTTTCCAACACTACACCTCCTTCATTTCGTTTTGTATACACACCAGGCAAGTTCTAGACAATTCACAATGAGATGGAATAGCAAAACCTCACTCACACTTTATGCACATGCTCGAATCAAGACGCATTCACAGACTCTTTAATTAGTCAACTACATGAATTCAAGATTAAGCCTCAATCATAATGAACCAAATTCTCTAGCCTAGGTAACTCAACATATTTACACAATTGCATGCTTTCCAACGAATCATTTTCACATTTCGAACATCAATTACAACACGCAACGAAATTTTAGCAACCATAAGCACTACAGTTTATTGATGCAATCCACCAAAGAAACTAAAAAAAAATCTACTCCTATCGACTACATTTCCCTTAAAACGGTCGTCATCCATCCATCATAGGGAATGGTCACTAACTATGACATCGGTTCAATGGGACTATTCTCGGTAAAAGAACCGAAAACAAACTCCGAGAAACCCAAAAATAAAACTTCAAAATTTTTGTAACACATCGATCATTTTGATAGAAAATATTTTCAAACTATGTTGATAAATGCAAAATCTTTTCGCAAAAATTTTGAAAAATATCAATCATATCGATAGAGAGAAAAAAAAAGTATTTATAAAATTTACAAAATATTTACAAGTGCAACCATAACTTTCAAAACACACATCATTAGCCACAACACAAATATATACACATACATCACAAATCAGTTCACAACAACAGGGAAAACACAGGCATACATAACGTCAACGAAGAATTATACAGCAAGTTTAAAGCCTATGACCCAGCACCTAACTACTCCCCACCCCACACTTAAATCGAACACTGTCCCCAGTGTTCACAAAAATACAAAGCACAAAATTTTGGGTGGTGGAACTCCCTGCTTAGTCGAAATATTCGACTTCCTCATCCGGTGATGCGACCTCGTCGCCCATATCTGAATCAGCTCCATCGCCGTCATCGGACTCTATATCAGAGTCCTCACGACGTGTCTCCTCATCAGTAGGGACGTCGTCGTCAGTTGGCTCCACAAAGGCTGGCCCCACCTTGCATAAAGCTCTGGCGTTCTCGCCGAAGGGGTAGTCCAGCTCCAGCTGCCATAATTCATCCTCGGTGGCTGGTCTCCCACCTATCCGTAGCTGCAGCATCTGCATGCCGAACATACGGGCCATATACTGGTCGTCACAAGCATGTCGCTCGCCCAGAGTCAGCACAGGTCCATGTGTAGTGTCGGGGGCCTTGGTTTTTGTCACATCAAGGGCCCTCCGCTCCAACTGCGGAATGTAATCCAAAGCTTCTTCCTCGATGTCAAGGCCTCGGAGGAAGGTGGTGATGAGTCCGCCAAACCCGTATCTGTGGCCCTGGTGTAGTCTGGCTCTCTTCATGGTGGATATTATAACCGCCCCCACATTAATCTCAAGCCCTTTCATAAGGGCATACACCAGGCAGACACGGTCCCGGGTCACGTCTGTCATATGCACTCCCGGGATCAAACACGAACATACCATTTTTAGCTAGATTCTGGCCTCCCTGTTCATCTGCGAATAAGGCAGAGTCTGGTGGTAACCCCTCTCTTTGTGTCTCCTCCATCAGGCTGTGGATCGAGCCCCACACAACGTACGTCTGATGTCGGCGTACGGTGGGGTGATATTGAGCTGGCGGAGAACGTGGGCGTCTGTGTCCCGCGCTCCAACGATGGCATTCAGCTGCTGGGGTTCCAGAGTGACAATCTGCCCTCTGATTTTAATAGTATGGCTCCTGATGGCCGGGTTCCAGTTGGCGTAGAATTCCCGGACCAAGTGAAGGTTGCACTCCTTGGACTCCTGAAAAATAAAACTGAGCCCAGCTGTCTCAATCCTCTGCACCATGCGAGGGAACTCCTGTGCAAGTGGTTCCCTTGCAATATATTCCTCCGGGAAGTATTTGCTTTCCTTGTGCTTATTATACCATTTCTTCCCTTCGTCGGTGACCCATCGTGTTCCGTATCGGCGGTGTTGACCGCGTGGAACAGCAGGTGTAGCTGGGACAACAGTGCCCAGTCTCATTCTCTTTCTGCCGCTACCTGAGGTTGAGGCACCCTTGCCTTTATCTTGTCGGCTAGCCATTGTACCTGTCAATTTACACAGACAAGCACAATATTAAGCTAAAAACTTGTTAGCTTCGGCTAAGGTCGGGTTAAACAAAATTTACCCCACACTTAGTCTTTAACAATATCTACAACATTTTAGCAAGGATAACTCTATTTACACCCCCAAACACAATCAACTATAAACATGTTGCTTAGTGCGTTCACAAAATTTCGACAGCATAACGGCTAGCGAACTACTCAGACTTCATACAGCTAACCCAATCCTCCTATCGACAGCTATTCACCCATAGCACTTAGCAACAATAACCACAACAGAAATAAGAACAACAATACAAACCTATTATATACAACTAATCTAAGCAATTCAACCAATTCAAATATTATGCACTTCCCCACAAAAATTTGAGAATTAGTCGTCTTTCCACAACTAAACAATAGTTACCATGACTTATCTCAACTACTAAACACACCCAGGCACCAATTTCATCAAACTATCAAGTTACCCACGTTAAAATCCAACAACCCAAGCCCTAGAACTCAATTCGACAATCAATATTGAATTATTCAATCAATCGATAAGTTCAAACGTCAACTACAATAATCCGAACATAATCAATCACAAAATAATTCACATCATGTTTAATTTTTTTACCTAGGGTGATATATCTCACCTCACATGCTCAAAAGTGACAAAACTCGGCAGAAATTTGAGATAGAAGATGAAAACATACCTTGGATTTGAAGAACCGAAAAAAACTTGACGTTTTCCTTGCCTATCAACGTGGCACGGAGCTTGGGGGTAGGGGAATGGGTGTTTGGTCGCGGAGGGTAGAAGGAATGGGGAAATTTGGGCGAAAATCGGGGGTTTATTTAAAAGAAACACGCGGGTCACCCGGAAACCCGGTGTGACCCGGCACTGGAATAAGGGCAACGTGTCACGGAGGGTAACGCGGAGCCCCTCCTCCGTGACACGGAGCCAACGCGTTGGCTTACTAGAATTTTAAAAAATTCCAGATTCGCCTTCAACGTGTCACGGAGGTCAACGCGGAGTATTGCCTCCGTGACACGGCGCCAACGCGCCAGTGCTCTGTTTCACCATCAAATTTTATTTTTCATACCTCGCCTCGTTTCCTCGATTCCAAGTATTTTTCCTCTGGTATACTTGAAAATCACCTCACTAAACAAAAATTGGTTAAATTCATAGATTCCCTACTAAAAAAAAAATAAATAAAATAAAAATTACTAATTAAAATGCAAATCTAAGCCTAGTCAAGAAAAAGGAAAGAAAATAGACTAAAAGAAAAACTTTACACTAAGGAAAGAAAAAAAATATTTTTCACGGGTTGCCTCCCGTGCAGCGCCTGGTTTAACGTCGCGGCTCGACAGCCTTTATGCTCACGTGTCTACTAGGGAGATGGACGATTTGTCCCGATCATGGTCATCTCCCCATTAGTTCTCAACCTCGTCTGGTGGCCTACCTCGTAACTCTCGGGAATCACTCACTCCATTTTCATTCCCATGATCAATCACGTTGATCACCGAGAGTTCCTTATAGACAGTCGGGAGCTTAGGTCCCTTGTACACATCGAACACCTCAACCTTGTCGTGTGCTCACATTGTGAGTTGACCCGCAGCTACATCGATCAATGCCTTTCCGGTTGCCAAAAATGGTCGTCCCAAAATAAATGGGACTTCTGCATCTGGTTCAAAATCCAGAACAATGAAATCTACAGGAAAAATGAGGGAGCCTACCTGCACTAGCACATCCTCAACAATGCCATCCGGCTTAGCTAAGGACCTGTCTGCAAGCTGCAAGATCACTGTTGTGGGTCTAGGACTCCCTATCCCTAACTTTCTAAATACCGAAGATGGCATCAGATTTATACTTGCCCCCAAGTCGCATAACCCACGAGCTCGGATACTTTGCCCAATCGTCAGCTGGATAGTAAAACTTCCAGGATCCTTTAGTTTAGTGGGCAACCTGTTCTGAATACGGGATGTGCATTGCTCTGTTAAAGCCACCGTGGCATACTCAGTCAAGCGACTTTTGTTGGCCACGATGTCTTTGATATACTTTGCATATTTCGGCACACCCTGCAAGACATCAACAAGAGGTAAGTTAACATGTACCTGTTTGAGTACCTCCATGAATTTCTGGAAACACGCCTCCTCCTTGTGTTTCTTAAGTCGTTGAGGGAACGGGGGTGGAGGCCTTGCTGGTTCAGCTTCTTTAGTCTTCCCCGTATCTGAGGTTTGTTCTCCCTCAACATCTACTACTCCTGACTTCTGAGGCGGTCTTTCAGGTTCCACCTCCTTTAATTGTAAACCACTCCTCGTGGTCACTGCATTTACCTGCTTAGGATTTCGATCTGTGTCGCTAGGTAGTCCTCCCCTGGGTCTAGTATTTTGGGCACTAGCAAATTGCCCAAACTGATATTCAAGAGCCTTGGTTGCCAATTGATTGTTCTTTACTTCGGCTGCCAGTTTGACGTAGTCAGCCTGCAATTGTGCCTGGTTGGCAATCATGGTCTTGAACATTTCCGCAATAGTCGGTGATGGTGGTGGAGGAGGGGCATTGTGATTTCTGAACTGATTCTGATAGCCTTGTTGCCCTCCTTGGTTTCTGTGCATACCCTGCCCTGAACCTTGGCCTTGTTGATTGTTGCTACCCCACGAAAAATTCGAATGATTCCTCCAATTCGAGTTGTAGCTACCACCAAACTGCTGTTGATTCCTCTGTGTATTGCCCACAAAGTTGACAGAATCAGGATTTGCACCACAGCACTCAGCTGAATGCTCACTACTACCACACACTTCACACCACATCTGTTATACTACATTAACTGAGGCTGAAGACTGGTTCAAATTCATAGTGCTGAAGTGAGTGTTTAACTGATTTTGCAAAGCAGCTATCTATGCAGCGATAGCTGTGAATCCATCCACTTCGAACACTCCCGCTGCTTTCCTTGCTCCACCCCTTGAAGAATCTGCATTCCATTCCGGATTGCCTTGTGAGATTCGGTTGAGCAAAGTGTACAACTCTTCATAAGTCTTCTCCAGCGCTTGCCCTCCAGCTGCTGAGTCTAACAAAATTTTAGTGTGGGGTTCCAAACCCTCAATAAAAGTGTGTACCAACACCTCATTTGACTGATGATGATGAGGACAGTCCCGCAACATGGACTTGAATCTTTCCCAGGATTGATAAAGATTTTCTCCTTCCCTCTATTTAAAACTTAGAATCTGACTTCTAAGTTTAGCTGTTTTACCTGAAGGGAAAAATCTGATCAAGAACTTCTTTGCGAGATCATCCCATGTTGATATAGAGTTGGGTGGTTCAGCTTTTAACCACCTCTTGGCTTCACCCAATAAGGAAAATGGAAATAAGGTGAGCCGAACATAATCAGGTGACACTCCAGCGGGTATGTACGTGTCACTTATCTCCAAAAAGTTCTGGAGATGTTGTTGCGGATCTTCGTGAGGGAGACCGGTAAACTGCCCGCTCGTGTGCAAAAGTTGCACCATATTTTGCTTTAACTCAAATCTCCCCCCAGGCTCTGGTTTGCGGATGCTGGAATGTACATTATTAGCGTGTGGGATTGCCACCTCGCGAACCGGCCTGGCTGCTACTTCCTCGGGCACTAACACTGCCCGTACAACTGGTGGATTGGGTTGCTCCATCGTAGACTGTTTGAGCAACTGCAGCTTCTTCCGAAGAGCTTCTCTACGTTGACTATGCAATTCACGTTCTGGCTCTAAGTAAGATTCCACCAACTCCTTGTCCCTTGCCAGTGTTCACAGAAATAAAAATCTGCAAAATACAGGCTAAGACCAAGTTGTTAACACTTAAGAAAATAAAATACAAATACAGTAAATTTACACTAAACAAAATTTTACAAATCGCCTAGCCTCCCCGGCAACGGCGCCAAAAACTTGTCCGGCTGGTTCGGTATGTGTTAAAAACCGACACGCAAGTGTACGTGGTTAAACAAGTAATAAAGTGGCTAAGTAGCCAAGTATTGATCCAAGGAGGCTGCTCTGGTTATGCAAAATTTCCTAGTTCACTATATTTCTATTCTATTTCTAACTATGCTAACAACTATCCAATCAAGAATTTAGGGAGTTTTGTTTCTAAACTAATTATATACTAAACTTAACAACTATTATTTACATTGAATTCAGACAATGGATATGCTCATCCCAAGGTTAAGAACGAGTAATGGAGTTGATAATTATGATAATTTGGTCATCCTCTTCTTCATATTGCTAGTCAAGAACGTTTGCCTAGAAATTAAAACTTCCGTATTTAATTTCACTTTAGAATCATAAACCATTCGTCTACATTTCTGTGATCAAATGAAATTTATGACCTAACACTATAATTCCGGTTCCTAAATTGACTAATACGGCTTTCAAGTATATTTCTATCAAGAAAGCACATCAAAACCCAATTTTCCCAAATCAAGTTAAGAACAATACCCTATTAATTCACAACTTTCCAATTTCATGCTCTCTCGAGTGAAATTGGACTTTTTAGATATACATTAATGGTGGCCAATCAAGAATGTACTAAGCACAAGAATTAATAGAACAATATGCAAGAAGAAGAAGAAACCATATCAATTATTACCAATAATCATTACACAAGTTCAAAACCTCAGCAAGAAAGGAATTAGCCACTCATTCTTGGATTAATCGTCCTAGAATGAGTGTAAATCATGCATACAATTGAAGGAAAAGAAGAAGGGAAGAGAATAAAACTCTTATCTTTTCTATTCTTCAACTGCCACAAAACCACGTTCCTCTCTCCACTCCTGAACTCTGCTAAAAACTAGAACTAAAAGAAGACCCCTTTAAAAATAACCTAAGTGTGCTATTTATACTAGTGGGAAATTTTTCCCGAAATAACAAGCAACGTGTCACAGAGGCCAACGCGGAGCACGGCCTCCGTGACACGGCGTGGACGCGGACCTTCTCTGGAAATTTCAGGGTCCGGATAATTGGCTTCAACGTGGCACGGAGGCCATCGCGGAGGCCTTTCTCCGTGCCACGGAGCTGTCGCAATGCCTCATTGGAATCTGCCAATTAATTTCCTCTCCAGGCAGTGTACTACCGCGATGGCAGCATGGCACGGCGCCATTGCGGAGCCAGTGTAAAATGTGCCATCCGAGGTCTTTTCCACGCTCGCATCCAAGTCCAACTCCGACATAGTTCCAAAACGCATTTTTGCTCCTAAAAATCACATTATCCTGTAAAACAAATGCTAATCATGTTGGTTAGTATAAATTCGCATTTTATTACCAAATACATGATATTATATACACATTGCACAACAAACAAGGTAAAAATGGTACGTTTGAGTATCACTTGGGCATATAAATCTGCCCAAGATCAGTTACATGATGGTTATTCCTGACCCCAACAAGCGTATCCGTTGAAGGATTGTCCTCAATGAGGACGTCGAGTTTCAAAGAGTGGGGGTGGTTTGTTAGAGGCTTGACTCTTGAGCTCGGCATGAGGCACGGTGGCGGCAAAGGGTTGGCATGATTGACTTTGTCTTGGCCTAGGTGCGGGTTGAATCAATCATGTGGAGCAGTGCGGAGGCATTACTAAGAGAAGTGGCAAGTATGCAGCGTGACGGATTAGTGTGCCATGGCATGGCATGGGCACTAAGCAGACATCGGCAGTGGGTATCGGCAAGGCAGTGTCGGCAGTGGCACAATAGCTTGTGGCAAGAGCCATTGTTGATAAGTCCCGGTGGCAAGGCTTGGCTAGGCGAATGGAAAATGTTGATCAAGGCAAGGCATGAACATGGCAAGGAAATGGCACGAGGAAAAACAGAGATGACCTGAACAAGGGCGATTGCAGTCGGCATGTCGGGAAGTGGCACGACAATGCTTAGCGGCAGAGACAGATGCGGCTGGGCAACTCCGCAGGGCGTGGCCGAGGATTTGGCGTGAAGGACAGGCCGTTTGGTGCCAAATCTTGGCGCGCGCGAGGCGAGGACGTGCGCATGAGTGGGTGCGCATACTGGCTGACGTGGGTAGTTACCTTGTAACCGTTTTTTTGGCTCCATTCCTTGTAGTTGCCTTAGCATTTGAAATTCAAACTAGCCTAAGCAGATGGGGCTGTCATCTGCACGTTGTAGGCTCTTGTGCCATGTTTACTTTTGTTTGTTAGGGCCGCGACAAGTGTCGGCAGGCCATTGGATGTAATAGGCAAGGCTGGCATGTGTCTATAAATGACAGCCTTGGCCTTAGACGTAAAGGGGCGGCCGAAGGAGGGCCAGCCAAAAGAGGTAGACTGGGTAGAGGCAGTCTAAGTGGAGGCAGATACATCATGGGCAGGATGAGTCTCCATTGTGAATGAGGTTGGCTTAAGGCTGGAAATTCACTAAGTCAGGTGAACTAGGGAAGCTATAGGCTGGACGTTCACACGGGTAGAGGGCAGCATCCGACTTGTGGATCGCGCCTAGGATTGAAAGTCATGGCAGTGTGTTGTCGCGCAAGTGAGGGGTCCTTTGTATTGTTTTGTTAATTAATACGAAGGTTGGGAATTGTCCCGTATGTATGTTGTTCAATTTAATTTCCTGCCACACGAAATAATTCTAAGTACCTTTCCTTTTTAGTTGTTGTCAAAGGTAGGCTGAGTCAAGCAGGTGGACTTGACTGCCGCACGACGGGTTTGACGCTAAGGCAGAAACCTCTAGCGTGGACAGAATTCGCCCCCGTGACACCATGCATGGTGGTGATGGGTGATGGAGAATTAGGGTTCGATTCCGGAGAGGGAGCCTGAGAAACGGCTACCACATCCAAGGAAGGCAGCAGGCGCGTAAATTACCCAATCCTGACATGGGGAGGTAGTGACAATTAATAATAATACCAGGCTCTATGAGTCTGGTAATTGGAATGAGTACAATCTAAATCCCTTAACGAGGATCCATTGGAGGGCAAGTCTGGTGCCAGCAGCCGCGGTAATTCCAGCTCCAATAGCGTATATTTAAGTTGTTGCAGTTAAAAAGCTCGTAGTTGGACTTTGGGATGGGATGTCCGGTCCGCCCTAGGTGTGCACCGGTCGTCTAGTCCCTTCTGCCGGCGATGCGCTCCTGGCCTTAATTGGCCGGGTCGTGCCTCCGGCGCTGTTACTTTGAAGAAATTAGAGTGCTCAAAGCAAGACTATTGTCACGGGCTTAGTTTTTTAAAGGCTGTGGGGACAGCTTAAGTTGGCTAACTTCTATTCAAGCTTCAGTCCTCTTGTTGCTTATGATGCACAAAATGTGCTAAGGATTGGATGGAAAGTTAAAGGAAAGAAGTAAAGCAAGGAAGACAAGATGTTGGGGCCGAAGAGCCCTTTTACTTCACTAAGTGTTAACAAATCTGAAAATGTGAAGATTGGAAGCTGATTACAATGGCTGCCCCTTGAGGCTTATTTATACTACATACAAGTCCCTACACTACGTGCCAAATGGCTGTGTCAATGTGGCTATGGCAGGCAAGTCAAGCATGATTGGTGTGGCAGGTACGTCAGGCATGCTTGTTGTGGCAGGCAGTGTCAGGCGGTTGTGGCAGGCAATGTCAGGCATGCTGCGTCAGGCGTGCAGGCAGAGTCAGGCATGCTGAGTTACGCGTGCAGGCAGACCATGTCAGGCGCGCAGGCATGCTTTTGCAGGCGTGTCAGGCATGCGTTTTGGGCAGCTCCAAGGTGTTGTGTTTCCCTGCCTTTGGCTCTTGCTATGGGCAGCTTGTTGGTCTGAATACTTGGGCTCGGCTCGTCCGTTGAGTTGGAAAAATGCGGCAAATTTAATGGATTTGCTGGTGGGGCGGCACACTCTCCCCCACCTGAGTTGGCATCGACCGCGGCGCCACACATCTGCAGGTACTTGTGGACCTCGTCCTTAAACTACCACAAGTCTTCGAATTTTTCCCATGAGGCCTCTTCCGGTGACTGTCCCTTCCAGTGCACAAGAAATTGGGCACTTGAGTTGCCCCAACCTTTGCCCCGAATCAGCTGGTGGTCAAGAATGGCCTCAATCTATTTTTCAGTGGTTGCTGGAGTGATAAAAATCTGTCGACGACCCGTCCGGCCCCGTTCCACGTCTTCCTTGTCCTCATGATATGGTTTTAGTTGACTGGCATGGAAGACTGGATATATTTTCAAATGCGGCGGAATGTTTAGCTTGTAAGAAATCTTGCCCACCTTGGCAACGATCTCGAACGGACCCTCATAGCGCCTAATAAGATTCTGGTTGACGCTGCGAAGGGACTTAAACTGCCGCGGGTTAAGTTTGACCATCACCTTGTCCCCGATCTGGTAGTGCACTAGCTGATGCTTCCTATCGGAGAACTTTTTCATTTTTCGGGCTTCCATGTCCCCCTTCCACATGGCACCCCCGGAGCTGGAAGAGCTGAGGAGGCAGCTGACCGAACATGCTACAGGACAGCAGTCTAATACCCCACAATCCTTGCCCGTTAATGCCGGACTACGGAATCCTGGCGCCTATCACTTGGCCAAGGCGTGGGAAGAACAGGTAGATATGGAAGGGTCCTACTTGGACAAGGCAGCCCGAAAAATGAAAGCCGATAGGAAGCGTCGGCCAGTGCACTACCAGATCGGGGACAAGTTGATGGTCAAACTTAACCTGCGACAGTTTAATCCTTGCGCAGCGTCAACCAGAATCTTATTAGGCGCTATGAGCATCCATTCGAGATCGTTGCCAAGGTGGGCAAGATTTCTTACAAGCTAAACATTCCGCCGCATTTGAAAATATATCCAGTCTTCCATGCCAGTCAACTAAAACCATATCATGAGGACAAGGAAGACGTGGAACGGGGCCGGACTGTTTATAAGGATCTCTCGGTGATCAATGTGATTGATCATGGGAATGCTAATGGAATGAGTGATTCCCGAGAGTTACTAGGAAGGCCACCGGATAAGGTTGAGAACTACTGGGGGGATGACCATGATCGGGACAAATCGTCCATCACCCTAGTAGACAAGTGAGCTTAAAGGACGTCGAGCCGCGACGGTAAACCAGACGCTGCACGGGAGGCAACCCGTGAGAAAAATATTTTATTTTATTTTTTTTTATTTTTGCACAATGTAGTTAATTTTTATCTTTATTGTTGTTTTTATTTTCTATTTCCAAGTTTTAATTTTTCTTTTCCTTTTCTTGATTAGGTTTAGATTTTCATTTTAGTAATATTTTTTATTTTATAGTTAGGGAAATCTATTAATTTAACCAATTTTTGTTTAGTGAGGTGATTTTCAGGTATAACGGAGGAAATATACATGGAATCGAGAAAATGAGGCGAGGTATGAATTAAATTTATTGGAGAAACAGAGCACTGGCGCGTTGGCCTCCGTGACACGTTGAAGGCAAAATTCGGATTTTTCAAAAATCCAGTAAGCCAACGCGTTGGCTCCGTGTCATGGACGAGGGGCTCCGCGTTACCCTCCGTGACACGTTGCCCCTTATTCAGTGCCGGGTCACACCGGGTTTCCGGGTGACCCGCGTGTTTTCTTAATTTAAAACCCCCGATTTTCGCCCAATTTTCCCCATTTCACTCTTCCCTCCGCGACCAAACACCCAATTCCCCCTCCCCAAGCAACGTGCCACGTTAATAGGCAAGGAAAACGAAAAGTTTCTTCGGTTCTTCAATTCTAAGGTATGTTTTCATCGTCTATCTCAATTTTTTGGCGATTTTTGTCAAATTTGGGCATGTGAGGTGAGATATATCACCCTAGGTAGAATTTAAACATGATGTTGAATTATTTTGTGATTGATTATGTTCGGATTGTTGTAGTTAGCGTTTGAACTTGTCGATTATGTAAATAAGTCGAAATTGATTGTCGAATTGTATTCTAGGGCTTGAGTTGTTGAATTTGACTTGGGTACTTGATAATTGGATGAATTCGATGCCGGGATGTGTTTATTATTTGAGATAAGTCGTGGTAAATATTGTGTAAATGTTCCAAGATGACTAATTCTCGAATTTTTGTGGGAAAATGCATAAAGTGTGAATTGGTTAGATTGTTTAGATTAGCTTGTATATAAAATGTTTTGATTGTTGTTTTTATTTTGTTGTTGTCTTTGTTGCGAAGTGCGATGGTTGAATTATTAGCGATAGTAGGATTGGGATTAGCTGTATGAAGTCTGAGTAGTACGCTAACCGTTATGCTGTCGAAATTTTATTGTGAACGCACTAAGCATGAAGTATAGAGTGTTGTCTGTGGTGTACTTAGAGTTATCCTTGCTGTAATTTTGTAAATATTGTTAAGTACTAAGTGTGGGGTAAATTTTGTGTAACCCGACCTTAGCCGAAGCTAACAAGTTTTTAGCTTAACGTTGTGCTTGTTTGTGTAAATTGACAGGTACAATGGCTAGCAGACAAGATAAAGGCAAGGGTGCTTCTACCTCAGGCACCGGACGGAAAAGGATGAGACTGGGCATTGCAGTCCCAGCTGCACCCGCTGTTCCGCGTGGCCAATGCTGCCAATACGGAACACGATGGGTCACCGATGAAGGGAAGAAATGGTACGCGAAACACAAAGAAAACAAGTACTTCCCGGAGGAACATATTGCAAGGGAACCACTTGCACAGGAGTTCCCTCGCATTGTACAGAGAATCGAGGCAGCTGGGCTCATCTTTATTTTTCAGGAGCCCAAGGAGTGCAACCTTTACTTGGTCCGGGAATTTTATGCAAACTGGAATCCGGCCATCAGAAGCCACACTATTAAAATTAGAGGGCAGATTGTCACTCCGGAACCCCAGCAGCTGAATGCCATCGTTGGAGCGCGGGACACAGACGCCCACGTTCTCCGCCAGCTAAATATCACCCCACCGTACGCCGACATCAGACGTACGTTGTGTGGGGCTCGATCCACAGCCCGATGGAGTAGACACAAGGAGAGGGGTTACCACCAGACTCTGCCCTATTCGCAAATGAACAGGGAGGCCAGAATTTGGTTGAAGATTGTATGTTCGTGTTTGATCCCGGGAGTCCATATGACGAACGTGACCCGGGACCGTGTCTGCTTGGTGTATGCCCTTATGAAAGGGCTTGAGATTAATGTGGGGGCGGTAATAATATCCGCCATGAAGAGAGCCAGACTGCATCAGGGCCACAGATATGGGTTTGGCGGACTCATCACCACCTTCCTCCGAGGCCTCGACATTGAGGAAGAAGCTTTGGATTATATTCCGCAGTTGGAGCAGAGGGCCCTCGACGTGACAAAGACGAAGGCCCCCGACACTACACACGGACCTGTGTTGACTTTGGGCGAGCAACATGCTCGCGACGATCAGTACATGGCCCGTATGTTCGGCATGCAGATGCTGCAGCTACAGATAGGTGGGAGACCAGCCACCGAGGAAGAATTATGGCAGCTGGAGCTGGACTACCCCTTTGGCGAGAACGCCAGAGCCTTATGTAAGGTGGGGCCAGCTTTTGTGGAGCCTACAGATGACGATGTCCCTACTGATGAGGAGACACGTCGTGAGGACTCTGATGTGGAGTCCGATGACGACGATGGAGCTGATTCAGATATGGGCGACGAGGCCGCAGCACTGGATGAGGAAGTCGAATATTTCGACTGAGCAGGGAGTTCCACCACCCAAAATTTTGTGCTTTGTATTGTTGTGAACACTGGGGACAGTGTTCGATTTAAGTGTGGGGTGGGGAGTAGTTAGGTGCTGCGACATAGGCTCTAAACTGCTGTATATTTTTCCTTGATGTTTATGTATGTTTGTGTTTTCCCTGTGGCGAACTGTTTTGTGATGTATCTGCATATATTTGTTTTGTGGCTGATGATGTGTGTTTTTGAAAGTTATGGTTTCTAGTGTAAATATTTTGTAAATTTTGTAAATATTTTTTTTTCTCTATCGACATGATCGATATTTTTCAAAATTTTTGCGAAAATATTTTGCACTTGTAAATATTTTCTTTCTATCGAAATGATCGATGTGTTGCAAAAATTGTTTCGATTTTTATTTTTGGGTTTCTCGGAGTTTGTTTTTGGTTCTTTTACCGAGAATAGTCCCATTGAACCGATGTCATAGTTAGTGACCATTCCCTATGATGGATGGATGACGACCGTCTTAAGGGAAATGTAGTCAGTAAGAGTAGGATTTTTATTTGTTTTTAGTTTTTCTTTGGTGGATTGCATTAATGAACTGTAGTTGCTTATGGTTGCTAAAATTTCTTTGCGTGTTGTAATTGATGTTCAAAATGTGAAAGTGATTCGTTTGAAAGCATGCTAAGTGTGCGATTTATACTAGTGGGAAATTTTTCCTGGAATAACAAGCAACGTGTCACGGAGGCCAACGCGGAGCACGGCCTCCATGACACGGCGTGGACGCGGACCTTCTATGGAAATTTCAGGGTCCGGATAATTGGCTTCAACGTGGCACGGAGGCCATCGCGGAGACCTGTCTCCGTGCCACGGAGCTGTCGCGATGCCTCACTGGAATCTGCCACTTAATTTCCTCTCCAGGCAGTGTACTACCGCGATGGCAACGTGGCACGGCGCCATCGCGGAGCCAGTGTAAAATGTGCCATCCGAGGTCTTTTCCACGCTCGCATCCAAGTCCAACTCTGACATAGTTCCAACACGCATTTTTCTCCTAAAAATCACATTATCCTGCAAAACAAATGCTAATCATGTTGGTTAGTATAAATTCGCATTTTATTACCAAATACATGATATTATATACTCATTGCACAACAAACAAGGTAAAAATGGTACGTTTGAGTATCACTCTCTTCACTCTTTAACACTTTGGGAAACAATTTTCTGTTCTTTATAAGCGCTTAAGAGTTTCTTATAGACTTTAAGGCTAATGAAAAGAAGGAATAAAGCTTAGTCCATACAATTCTGGACAAAAGAAAGAAATCGGCTAAAGGCTCAACAGGCTGACTAGGATATACAACATATAAAAAGGTAGAATTTGACAAGAAAAAAATGGAAACTAACGGTTAAAACAAAGAAATGCCTACATCCTTTCCAACACTACACCTCCTTCATTTTGTTTTGTATACACACCAGGCAAGTTCTAGACAATTCACAATGACATGGAATAGCAAAACCTCACTCACACTTTATGCACATGCTCGAATCAAGACGCATTCACAGACTCTTTAATTAGTCAACTACATGAATTCAAGATTAAGCCTCAATCATAATGAACCAAATTCTCTAGCCTAGGTAACTCAACATATTTACACAATTGCATGCTTTGCAACGAATCATTTTCACATTTCGAACATCAATTACAACACGCAACGAAATTTTAGCAACCATAAGCACTACAGTTTATTGATGCAATCCACCAAAGAAACTAAAAAAAAAATCTACTCCTATCGACTACATTTCCCTTAAAACGGTCGTCATCCATCCATCATAGGGAATGGTGACTAACTATGACATCGGTTCAATGGGACTATTCTAGGTAAAAGAACCGAAAACAAACTCCGAGAAACCCAAAAATAAAACTTCAAAATTTTTGCAACACATCAATCATTTCGATAGAAAATATTTGCAAACTATGTTGATAAATGCAAAATCTTTTCGCAAAAATTTTGAAAAATATCGATCATATCGATAGAGAGAAAAAAAATATATATTTATAAAATTTACAAAATATTTACAAGTGCAACCATAACTTTCAAAACACACATCATTAGCCACAACACAAATATATACACATACATCACAAATCAGTTCACAACAACAGGGAAAACACAGGCATACATAACGTCAACGAAGAATTATACAGCAAGTTTAGAGCCTATGACCCAGCACCTAACTACTCCCCACCCCACACTTAAATCGAACACTGTCCCCAGTGTTCACAAAAATACAAAGCACAAAATTTTGGGTGGTGGAACTCCCTGCTTTGTAGAAATATTCGACTTCCTCATCCGGTGCTGCGGCCTCGTCGCCCATATCTGAATCAGCTCCATCGCCGTCATCGGACTCTACATCAGAGTCCTCACGACGTGTCTCCTCATCAGTAGGGACGTCGTCGTCAGTCGGCTCCACAAAGGCTGGCCCCACCTTGCATAAAGCTCTGGCGTTCTCGCCGAAGGGGTAGTCCAGCTCCAGCTGCCATAATTCATCCTCGGTGGCTGGTCTCCCACCTATCCGTAGCTGCAGCATCTGCATGCCGAACATACGGGCCATATACTGGTCGTCACGAGCATGTCGCTCGCCCACAGTCAGCACAGGTCCGTGTGTAGTGTCGGGGGCCTTGGTTTTTGTCACATCAAGGGCCCTCCGCTCCAACTGCGGAATGTAATCCAAAGCTTCTTCCTCGATGTCAAGGCCTCGGAGGAAGGTGGTGATGAGTCTGCCAAACCCGTATCTGTGGCCCTGGTGTAGTCTGGCTCTCTTCATGGCGCATATTATAACCGCCCCCACATTAATCTCAAGCCCTTTCATAAGGGCATACACCAGGCAGACACGGTCCCGGGTCACGTCTGTCATATGCACTCCCGGGATCAAACACGAACATACCATTTTTAGCCAGATTCTGGCCTCCCTGTTCATCTGCGAATAAGGCAGAGTCTGGTGGTAACCCCTCTCTTTGTGTCTCCTCCATCGGGCTATGGATCGAGCCCCACACAACGTACGTCTGATGTCGGCGTACGGTGGGGTGATATTGAGCTGGCGGAGAACGTGGGCGTCTGTGTCCCGCGCTCCAACGATGGCATTCAGCTGCTGGGGTTCCAGAGTGACAATCTGCCCTCTGATTTTAATAGTATGGCTCCTGATGGCCGGGTTCCAGTTGGCGTAGAATTCCCGGACCAAGTGAAGGTTGCACTCCTTGGACTCCTGAAAAATAAAACTGAGCCCAGCTGCCTCAATCCTCTGCACCATGCGAGGGAACTCCTGTGCAAGTGGTTCCCTTGCAATATATTCCTCCAGGAAGTATTTGCTTTCCTTATGCTTATTATACCATTTCTTCCCTTCGTCGGTGACCCATCGTGTTCCGTATCGGCGGTGTTGACCGCGTGGAACAGCAGGTGCAGCTGGGACAGCAGTGCCCAGTCTCATTCTCTTTCTGCCGGTGCCTGAGGTTGAGGCACCCTTGCCTTTATCTTGTCGGCTAGCCATTGTACCTGTCAATTTACACAGACAAGCACAATATTAAGCTAAAAACTTGTTAGCTTCGGCTAAGGTCGGGTTAAACAAAATTTACCCCACACTTAGTCTTTAACAATATCTACAACATTTTAGCAAGGATAACTCTATTTACACCCCCAAACACAATCAACTATAAACATGTTGCTTAGTGCGTTCACAAAATTTCGACAGCATAACGGCTAGCGAACTACTCAGACTTCATACAGCTAACCCAATCCTCCTATCGACAGCTATTCACCTATAGCACTTAGCAACAATAACCACAACAGAAATAAGAACAACAATACAAACCTATTATATACAACTAATCTAAGCAATTCAACCAATTCACATATTATGCACTTCCCCACAAAAATTTTGAGAATTAGTCGTCTTTCCACAATTAAACAATAGTTACCACGACTTATCTCAACTACTAAACACACCCAGGCACCAATTTCATCAAACTATCAAGTTACCCACGTTAAAATCCAACAACCCAAGCCCTAGAACTTAATTCGACAATCAATATTGAATTATTCAATCAATCGATAAGTTCAAACGTCAACTACAATAATCCGAACATAATCAATCACAAAATAATTCACATCATGTTTAATCTTTTTACCTAGGGTGATATATCTCACCTCACATGCTCAAAAGTGACAAAACTCGCCAGAAATTTGAGATAGAAGATGAAAACATACCTTGGATTTGAAGAACCGAAAAAAACTTGACGTTTTCCTTTCCTATCAACGTGGCACGGAGCTTTGGGGTAGGGGAATGGGTGTTTGGTCGCGGAGGGTAGAAGGAATGGGGAAATTTGGGCGAAAATCGGGGGTTTATTTAAAAGAAACACGCGGGTCACCCGGAAACCCGGTGTGACCCGGCACTGGAATAAGGGCAACGTATCACGGAGGGTAACGCGGAGCCCCTCCTCCGTGACACGGAGCCAACGCGTTGGCTTACTGGAATTTTAAAAAATTCCAGATTCGCCTTCAACGTGTCACGAAGGTCAACGCGGAGTATTGCCTCCGTGACACGGCGCCAACGCGCCAGTGCTCTGTTTCACCATCAAATTTTATTTTTCATACCTCGCCTCGTTTCCTCGATTCCAAGTATTTTTCCTCCGGTATACCTGAAAATCACCTCACTAAACAAAAATTGGTTAAATTCATAGATTCCCTACTAAAAAAAAATAAAATAAAATAAAAATTACTAATTAAAATGCAAATCTAAGCCTAGTCAAGAAAAAGGAAAGAAAATAGACTAAAAGAAAAACTTTACACTATGGAAAGAAAAAAAATATTTTTCACGGGTTGCCTCCCGTGCAGCGCCTGATTTAACGTCGCGGCTCGACAGCCTTTATGCTCACGTGTCTACTAGGGAGATGGACGATTTGTCCCGATCATGGTCATCTCCCCAGTAGTGCTTGCATCTTTGCCCATTTACCAAGAACGTAGCACTCCTGTCTTCTTGCCACAGTTCTACCGCCCCATGAGGGGTCATTCTCACTACTTCAAACGGTCCAGACCATTTAGACCTCAGCTTACCAGGAAACAATTTCAATCTTGAATTAAAAAGCAAAACTTTCTGTCCTGGTTCGAAAATGCGATGCACCACATGCTTGTCGTGCCATCTTTTGGTTCTTTCCTTGTAGTACTTCGCACTTTCATAGGCATGCCAGCGAAATTCGTCAAGCTCGCTGAGCTGCATCAATCTCTTTTTACCCGCCAGCTCTAAGTCCATATTTAGCTTTCTGACAACCCAGAAAGCTCGATGCTCAAGTTCAACCGGGAGATGACATGCTTTGCCATAGACCAATCGGTATGGTGACGTTCCGATCGGTGTCTTATAAGCTGTTCGGTAGGCCCACAACGCATCATCAAGTTTACCAGACCAATCATTCCGTTGTGTGTTCACCGTTTTCTGAAGAATCTGTTTTACCTCCCTATTTGACACCTCCACTTGCCCACTAGTTTGAGGGTGGTATGCCGTGGCCACCTTATGGCGCACCCCATACTTAGCCAATAATTTCTTGAAGCTTGCATTGACAAAAGGAGCTCCTCCGTCACTGATAATTGCTCGGGGTGTCCCAAACCTTGTGAGAATGTGTTTCTTCACAAACTTCGTTACTACCTTGTTATCATTCCTGGGGCAAGCTATTGCTTCCACCCATTTTGATACATAATCTACAGCTACCAAGATGTAACGATTTCCAAATGACGGTGGGAATGGACCCATGAAATCAATACCCCATACATCAAAGGGCTCAACTTCCAGTATGTTCTGCAAAGGCATCTCTTGTCTTCTGCCAATTGTTCCTGTCCACTGACATCTATCACACATTTTGACATACTCCATAGAATCTCTGAACAGGGTCGGCCAAAAGAAACCTGACTGAAGAACCTTATGTGCTGTTCTCTCACCTCCATGATGCCCTCCATACAATGAAGAATGGCAGCCCCTTAGCACCTCTGCTATCTGCCTCTCTGGGATGCATCTTCTCATCACCTGGTCTGGTCCCTGCTTGAACAAATATGGCTCGTCCCATACATAATATCGGCTGTCATGCCTCAATTTTCTTCTTTGCTGGTCTGTTGCTTCAGGGGGGTAAACTCCGCTCACTAGCAAGTTGACTATGTCAGCATACCAGGGAACTTCTGCTTCTCCCACTGCCAATAGTTGCTCATCTGGGAAGTCCTCATTAATGTCATCACTTTCCATCACATGCGACCGACTCTCCAGTCGTGATAGGTGATCTGCTACCTGATTTTCACTCCCCTTTCTGTCTCTAATCTCAAGGTCAAACTCTTGTAGCAATAAGATCCATCTGATCAATCTGGGCTTAGCATCTTTCTTGTTGAATAGGTATCGAATAGCTGCATGATCAGTGTACACCACCACTTTTGTACCCACCAAATACGACCGGAACTTGTCAAATGCAAACACCAGAGCTAGCATTTCTTTTTCTGTTACTGTGTAATTGCTCTGAGCCGCATTCAGCGTCTTGCTTGCATAATAAATAGAATGAAAAACTCTATTCTTCCTTTGTCCCAAAACAGCTCCCACAGCCACATCACTGGCATCACACATCAACTCAAATGGTTGTTCCCAGTCAGGAGAAGTAAGTATGGGTGCTTCTATCAACTTCTGCTTCAACTTTTCGAATGCTACAACACACTCATCAATTAATTCAAACTTGACCTCCTTTTCTAGCAGCCTGCATAGCGGTCTAGAAATGTTGGAAAAGTTTTTTATGAATCGTCTGTAGAATCCTGCATGTCCCAGAAAACTTCGTACACCTTTCACGGATACTGGTGGTGGCAATTTCTCAATCACCTCTATTTTAGCACGATCGACTTCCAACCCCTTTTTAGACACCTTGTGGCATTTCTCCCAGTTTAACACCAGGTTGGATTCTTCACATCGAGCCAGTACCCTGTTAAGATTCTACAAGCAAGTAGCAAACGAATTACCAAAAACAGAAAAATCATCCATAAATACCTCAACAAAATCTTCAACCATGTCATGGAATATAGCCATCATGCATCTCTGAAATGTGGCGGGTGCATTGCATAACCCAAACGGCATTCGCCTGAAAGCATATGTCCCATAAGGACAGGTGAACGTCGTCTTCTCTTGATCCTCAGGAGCGATGGCTATTTGGTTATAGCCGGAGTACCCATCAAGAAAGCAGTAATATTCCTGCCCTGCCAACCTGTCAAGTATTTGGTCAATAAAAGGAATGGGGTAATGGTCTTTCCTCGTGGCTTCATTCAGCTTTCGGTAGTCCATACAAATTCGCCATCCTGTGACGGTTCGTGTGGGGATTAACTCATTTTTCTCATTGGTGATTACAGTCATCCCCCCTTTCTTAGGAACACATTGAACGAGACTGACCCACTCACTGTCTGAAATTGGGTAGACTACACCTGCATCAAGCCACTTAATTATTTCCTTTCTTACCACATCTTTCATTGCTGGATTAAGTCTCCTCTGTGGCTGAACTGTCGGCTTGGCTCCTGTCTCCATAAATATCCTGTGTGTGCAGAAAGCTGGATTTATACCCTGAATGTCGGACATTTTCCAACCCATTGCTTTCTTTCTCTTCCTTAAGACCCCAAAGCTGCCTGTTCCTGTTCCTCTGTCAAGTCTGCAGAGATAATAACTGGTAAAGTCTCTCCCTCCCCCAAAAAGATATATTTTAAATGGGGAGGCAATTCTTTCAGCTCCAATTTCGGTGCCTTCTCAACAGACGGTTTCGGCAACGGCTCTAGTGATCTCATCAAGGACTGAAATTCCTGTCTTCTCGGGTATTGAGGTGCTCCATCTAATAATTGAACCATTCCACAAGCTTCTCCATCCCCAAAATGATCAGAGTGCGTAAGCGCTCTCTCCAAGGGGTCTTGAGCTTCAACAGCCTGCTTACTTCCTACATGTTCAACCACGTTGATTTCCGAAAGCTCCTCATGTATAGCCGGCAGCTTCATGGATTTTAACACATCAAATACCTCTACCTTGTCATGTGCTTGCATTGTAAGTTTACCCGCAGCTACATCGATCAATGCCTTTCCGGTTGCCAAAAATGGTCGTCCCAAAATAAATGGGACTTCTGCATCTGGTTCAAAATCCAGAACAATGAAATCTACCGGAAAAATGAGGGAGCCTACCTGCACTAGCACATCCTCAGCAATGCCATCCGGCTTAGCTAAGGACCTGTCTGCTAGCTGCAAGATCACTGTTGTGGGTCTAGGACTCCCTAGCCCTAACTTTCTGAATACCGAAGATGGCATCAGATTTATACTTGCCCCCAAGTCGCATAACCCACGAGCTCGGATACTTTGCCCAATCGTCAGCTGGATAGTAAAACTTCCAGGATCCTTTAGTTTAGTGGGCAACCTGTTCTGAATACGGGATGTGCATTCCTCTGTTAAAGTCACTGTGGCATACTCAGTCAAGCGACTTTTGTTGGCCATGATGTCTTTGATATACTTTGCATATTTCGGCACACCCTGCAAGACATCAACAAGAGGTAAGTTAACATGTACCTGTTTGAGTACCTCCATGAATTTATGGAAACACGTCTCCTCCTTGTGTTTCTTAAGTCGTTGAGGGAACGGGGGTGGAGGCCTTGCTGGTTCAGCTTCTTTGGTCTTCCCCGTATCTGAGGTTTGTTCTCCCTCAACATCTACTACTCCTGACTTCTGAGGCGGTCTTTCAGGTTCCACCTCCTTTAATTGTAAACCACTCCTCGTGGTCACTGCATTTACCTGCTTAGGATTTCGATCTGTGTCGCTAGGTAGTCCTCCCCTGGGTCTAGTATTTTGGGCACTAGCAAATTGCCCAAACTGATATTCAAGAGCCTTGGTTGCCAATTGATTGTTCTTTACTTCGGCTGCCAGTTTGACGTAGTCAGCCTGCAATTGTGCCTGGTTGGCAATCATGGTCTTGAACAATTCTGCAATAGTCGGTGATGGTGGTGGAGGAGGGGCATTGTGATTTCGGAACAGATTCTGATAGCCTTGTTGCCCTCCTTGGTTTTTGTGCATACCCTGCCCTGAACCTTGGCCTTGTTGATTGTTTCTACCCCACAAAAAATTCGGATGATTCCTCCAATTCGAGTTGTAGCTACCACCAAACTGCTGTTGATTCCTCTGTGCATTGCCCAGTAAGTTGACAGAATCAGGATTTGCACCACCGCACTGAGCTGAATGCTCACTACTACCACACACTTCACACCACATCTGTTGGACTACATTAACTGAGGTTGAAGACTGGTTCAAATTCATAGTGCTGAAGTGAGTGTTTAACTGATTTTGCAAAGCAGCTATCTGTGCAGCGATAGTTGTGAATCCATCCACTTCGAACACTCCCGCTGCTTTCCTTGCTCCACCTCTTGAAGAATCTGTATTCCATTCCGGATTGCCTTGTGAGATTCGGTTGAGCAAAGTGTACAACTCTTCATAAGTCTTCTCCAGCGCTTGCCCTCCAGCTGCTGAGTCTAACAAAATTTTAGTGTGGGGTTCCAAACCCTCAATAAAAGTGTGTACCAACACCTCATTTGACTGATGATGATGAGGACAGTCCCGCAACATGGACTTGAATCTTTCCCAGGCTTGATAAAGATTTTCTCCTTCCCTCTGTTTAAAACTTAGAATCTGACTTCTAAGTTTAGCTGTTTTACCTGAAGGGAAAAATCTGATCAAGAACTTCTTTGCGAGATCATCCCACGTTGATATAGAGTTGGGTGGTTCAGCTTGTAACCACCTCTTGGCTTCACCCAATAAGGAAAATGGAAATAAGGTGAGCCGAACATAATCAGGTGACACTCCAGCGGGTATGTACGTGTCACTTATCTCCAAAAAGTTCTGGAGATGTTGTTGCGGATCTTCGTGAGGGAGACCGGTGAACTGCCCGCTCGTGTGCAAAAGTTGCACCATATTTTTCTTTAACTCAAATCTCCCCCCAGGCTCTGGTTTGCGGATGCTGGAATGTACATTATTAGCGTGTGGAATTGCCACCTCGCGAACCGGCCTGGCTGCTACTTCCTCGGGCACTAACACTGCCCGTACAACTGGTGGATTGGGTTGCTCCATCGTAGACTGTTTGAGCAACTGCAGCTTCTTCCGAAGAGCTTCTCTACGTTGACTATGCAATTCACGTTCTGGCTCTAAGTAAGATTCCACCAACTCCTTGTCCCTTGCCAGTGTTCACAGAAATAAAAATCTGCAAAATACAGGCTAAGACCAAGTTGTTAACACTTAAGAAAATAAAATACAAATACAGTAAATTTACACTAAACAAAATTTTACAAATCGCCTAACCTCCCCGGCAACGGCGCCAAAAACTTGTCCGGCTGGTTCGGTATGTGTTAAAAACCGACACGCAAGTGTACGTGGTCAAACAAGTAATAAAGTGGCTAAGTAGCCAAGTATCGATCCAAGGAGGCTGCTCTGAATATGCAAAATTTCCTAGTTTACTATATTTCTATTCTATTTCTAACTATGCTAACAACTATCCAATCAAGAATTTAGGGAGTTTTGTTTCTAAACTAATTATATACTAAACTTAACAACTATTATTTACGTTGAATACAGACAATGGATAATCTCATGCCGAGGTTAAGAACGAGTAATGGAGTTGATAATTATGATAATTTGGTCATCCTCTTCTTCATATTGCTAGTCAAGAACGTTTGCCTAGAAATTAAAACTTCCGTATTTAATTTCACTTTAGAATCATAAACCATTCGTCTACATTTCTGTGATCAAATGAAATTTATGACCTAACACTACAATTCCGGTTCCTAAATTGACTAATACGGCTTTCAAGTATATTTCTATCAAGAAAGCACATCAAAACCCAATTTTCCCAAATCAAGTTAAGAACAATACCCTATTAATTCACAACTTTCCAATTTCATGCTCTCTCGAGTGAAATTGGACTTTTTAGATATACATTAATGGTGGCCAATCAAGAATGTACTAAGCACAAGAATTAATAGAACAATATGCAAGAAGAAGAAGAAACCATATCAATTATTACCAATAATCATTACACAAGTTCAAAACCTCAGCAAGAAAGGAATTAGCCACTCATTCTTGGATTAATCGTCCTAGAATGAGTGTAAATCATGCATACAATTGAAGGAAAAGAAGAAGGGAAGAGAAGAAAACTCTTATCTTTTCTATTCTTCAACTGCCACAAAACCACGTTCCTCTCTCCACTCCTGAACTCTGCTAAAAACTAGAACTAAAAGAAGACCCCTTTAAAAATAACCTAAGTGTGCTATTTATACTAGTGGGAAATTTTTCCCGGAATAACAAGCAACGTGTCACGGAGGCCAACGCGGAGCACGGCCTCCGTGACACGGCGTGGACGCGGACCTTCTCTAGAAATTTCAGGGTCCGGATAATTGGCTTCAGCGTGGCACGGAGGCCATCGCGGAGGCCTGTCTCCGTGCCACGGAGCTGTCGCGATGCCTCACTGGAATCTACCACTTAATTTCCTCTCCAGGCAGTGTACTACCGCGATGGCAGCGTGGCACGGCGCCATCGCGGAGCCAGTGTAAAATGTGCCATCCGAGGTCTTTTCCACGCTCGCATCCAAGTCCAACTCCGACATAGTTCCAACATGCATTTTTGCTCCTAAAAATCACATTATCCTGCAAAACAAATGCTAATCATGTTGGTTAGTATAAATTCGCATTTTATTACCAAATACATGATATTATATACACATTGCACAACAAACAAGGTAAAAATGGTACGTTTTAGTATCACTTGGGCATGTAAATCTGCCCAAGATCAATTTACACTCATTTTAGGATGATCAATCCAAGAATGAGTGGCTAATTCACTTCCTTGCTGAGGTTTTGAACATGTGTAATGAATTTTGATTGTAAATGATATGGTTTTATTCTTCTTCTTTAAGGTTGTTCTATTAATTCTTGTTTTTACTGCATTAGTGATTGGCCAACATTAATGTACATCTAAAAAGTCCAATTTCACTCGAAAGAGCAAGAAATTGGAAAGTTGTGAATTAATAGGGTATTGTTCTTAACTTGATTTGGGAAAATTGGGTTTTGATGTGCTTTCCTGATAGAAATATACTTGAAAGCCGTATTAGTCAATTTAGGAACCGGAATTGTAGTGCTAGGTCATAAATTGCATTTGATCACAGAAATGTAGACGGATGGTTTATGATTCTAAAGTGAAATTAAATACGAGAGTTTTAATTTCTAGGCAAATGTTCTTGGCTAGCAACATGAAGAAGAGATTAACCAAATTATCATGATTATCAAGTCATTACTTGTTCTTAACCTTGGCATGTTCATATCCATTGTCTAAATTCACAAGTAAATAGTTGTGATTAGTTGTAGTATATATAGTTTAGAAACCAAAAACTCAAGTAACTATTGGTTACATTGTTGTTAGAATAATTAGAAGTGAAATAGGAATATAGTAAACTAGGCAATTTTACGTATCTTGAGCCTCCTTGGATCGATACTTGGCTACTTAGCCACTTTATTACTTGTTTGACCACATGCACTTGCGTGTCGGTTTTTAATATAAATTACCACGAGCAGAGCAAGCCGAGCAGCACCCTCATGAACAAAATCTTCCACCCCTTCCTGGACCAGTTTGTGGTCATCTATCTGGATGACATTGTAGTATATAGCAGCAGCATGGAGGAACATGTGGAACACCTCCGGCAGGTCTTCCAGATTCTGAGGGAAAATGAACTGTATGTCAAGAGGGACAAGTGCACGTTCGCTCAGCCATGCGTACAGTTCCTTGGCCATACAATCTCTCAAGGGGAGATCCGGATGGACCACGACAAGGTGGACTCCATAAGGGACTGGGAGGCTCCAACGAAGGTAACTGAACTCCGGTCATTTCTTGGCCTCACTAACTATTACCAGAGGTTCATAACAGGCTACTCTAAGATAGCTTCACCACTCACCAATTTATTGAAGAAGGGTCGGGAGTGGGAGTGGGGCAGCTCATGCCAGAAAGCTTTTGAGGAACTCAAGACCGCCATCAACAAGGAACCAGTCCTTTCTCTACCCGACTTCAGCAAGGCTTTTGAGGTGCATGTCGATGCCTCAGACTATGCAATTGGTGGTGTCCTGATGCAAGAGGACCACCCTATTGCTTTCGAGAGTCGAAAGCTAAATGAAGCGGAGCGGCGGTACACTGTCCATGAGAAGGAGATGACGGCCATAGTCCACTGTCTAAGGGCTTGGCGTCATTATTTGCTGGGTTCCCACTTCACGGTCAAGACTGACAATGTAGCCACAAGCTATTTTCAGTCACAACCGAAGCTGACTCCCAAACAGGCCCGCTGGCAAGACTTCCTGGCCGAGTTTGACTTCACTCCCAGATGCTCTAAGCCGGAAGGCAGTTCTGGCACCCCTTGTTAGCACAAGCAGCAGCGACATCATAGACACTATTAAGGAAGGAATGCAGCATGATCCGGTTGCAAGGCAACTCCTTGCCTTAGCCTGCCAGGGCAAAACAAAGAAATTTTGGGAGGAAGACGGCCTGCTGTATACAACCGGCAGGCGAGTTTATGTGCCGAGGTGGGCAAATCTGAGGCGCCTCCTGATCAAGGAGGGACACGACACGGCCTGGGCAGGCCATCCGGGGCAGAAGAGAACCTTGGCACTGCTGGAGGCAGCCTACTACTGGCCGCATATGCGGGATGACATGGAGAGTTATGTCCGCACCTGCCTCATATGCCAGCAGGATAAAATAGAGAGCAAGTTGCCAGGTGGCCTTCTATAGCCACTGCCTATAGCGGACCGACCATGGGACAACGTCACCATGGACTTCATTACCTACTTGCCGAATTCAGAGGGGTTCGGCACAATCATGGTCGTGGTGGACAGGTTTTCCAAGTATGCGACCTTCACAGCAACCACGGCTAGTTGCAAAGCCGGAGAGGCAGCAAGACTCTTCTTGCGGGACGTGGTCAAGTATTGGGGAGTGCCCAAGCACATTATCAGCGACCGAGACCCCCGTTTCACGGGAGCTTTCTGGAAGGAATTGTTCAATTTATTGGGGTCCGAATTGCACTTCTCCACCAGCTTCCACCCGCAAACTGATGGCCAGATGGAACGGGTCAACTGCCTCCTCGAGTGCTATCTGCGGCGCTTCGTCAATGCTAACCAGAAGGATTGGGCAAAGCTGCTTGACACAGCCTAATTTTCATACAATCTGCAGAGAAGTGAAGCCACAGGTAAGAGTCCCTTCGAACTTGCCACAGGACAACAGCCTAATACCCCACAATCCTTGCCCGTCAATGCCGGATTGAGGAATCCCGGCGCCTATCACTTGGCCAAGGCGTGGGGAGAACAGGTAGACATGGCGAGGTCCTACTTGGACAAACCATCCTGAAAGATGAAAAAGTTTGCCGACAGGAAGCGTCGGCCAGTGCACTACCAAATCGGAGATAAGGTAATGGTCAAGCTCAACCCCCGGCAGTTCAAGTCCCTGCGAGGCGTCAACCAAAATCTCATTAGGCGCTATGAGGGACCATTCGAAATTGTTGCCAAGGTAGGCAAATTTCCTACAAACTGAACATGCCGCCTCACCTGAAAATATACCCAGTCTTCCATGCTAGCCAACTAAAACCGTATCATGAGGACAAGGAAGACGCGGAACGGGGCCGGACGGGTTGTCAACAAATTTTTATCACTCCGGCAGCCACTGAAAAACAGATCGAGGCTATTCTTGACCACCAACTTGTTCGGGGCAAAGGTTGGGGCAACTCAAGTGCCAAATTTCTTGTGCACTGGAAGGGACAGTCGCCGGAAGAGGCGTCATGGGAAAAATTCGAAGACTTGTGGCAGTTCAAAGACGAAGTCCACAAGTACTTGCAGATGTGTGGCGCCGCGGTCGTCACCAACTCAGGTGGGGGAGAGTGTTCCGCCCCGCTAGCAAATCTATTAAATTTGCCGCATTTTTCCCCTCAACAGACAAGCCAAGGCAAAGGCTTCAGACCAACCTGCTGCCCACAGCATGAGCCCAAAAGCTGCCCAAAATGCACGCCTGACACACCTACAGAAGCATGCCTGCGCGCCTGACGCAGCATGCCTGACTCTGCCTGCAGGACTGACACAGCGTGCCTGACACAGCCGCCTGACACTGCCTGCCAGCCTGCCTGCCAGCCTGCCTGCCACAGCCATCATGACAAGCATGCCTGCCTGCCTGCCACAACCATCATGCCAGCATGCCAGCCTGCCTGTCATAGTCATTTTTACTCAGCCATTTGGCATGTATTGTAGAGACTCCTGTATAGTATAAATAGGCATCAAAGGGGCAGCACTTGTATCAAGCTTCCATCTTGTATTTTCAGGCTAATAGAAATATAAAGGGCTCTTTGGCCTCAACTGACTTGTCCTCCTTTGCTTTATTTCTTACTTGCAATCTGCCATTCGATCCTTAGCACGTTTAGTGCATCCTAAGCGACAGAGGACTGAAAGTTGAGTGAACTTTAGCCAACTTAAGTTGTCCGCACGGCCTTAAAAAGATAAGCCCGTGACAATCGCGCTTGGTTGAAAAGCCAGTGGCGCGAAGCTACCGCATGTTGGATTATGACTGAACGCCTCTAAGTCAGAATTCGGGCTAGAAGCGACGCATGCGCCCGCTGTCCGCTTGCCAACCCGCAGTAGGGGCCTTTGGACCCCAAGGGCACGTGTCGTTGGCTAAGTCATCGCGGCGGAAGAGTCGCGGTGACCGCCTTGAAGTACAATTTCCATCGAGCGGCGGGTAGAATCCTTTGCAGATGACTTAAATACGCGACTGGGTATTGTAAGTGGAAGAGTGGCCTTGCTGCCACGATCCACTGAGATTCAGCCCTTTGTCGCTCCGATTTGTCCCTCTCCTTCCAATCCCATCAATCTCCCACTCTTTTTGATCGGGGGTTTAACCACTGCTTCCTCGCCATTATGAAATGACACCGAGTGTTGAAAGGTCTTATAGTACGTCCAACGGATCGTACGGCGCCAAGTACACGTAATACATACCGCGCCATAGCCCGATCAGGCACGACGCAAATGCTAAGTTTCCATGAAAAATGCTATATATTTAGAACATATTGCTCTCGCGACGTCATGTGCGACTCTACCTCCCAGCAACATGGCAAGCCAATTCTAATGCCTAACGGCATGTCAAGGAAATTATAATGCCTAATGATACCAAAATTAGAGGTTTTTCGGTCTATCGAGTTTAATTATAATGCCTAGTGACAAGACAAGAGCAAGGTTGACTTGTCACGGTTAGAGATTGTTTGGGCCGATACATAGAGATGCATCAAAGGCAATATTCGGTGATCTACGGCCGACCCAGGTCTCCACTCGGCCGGCATGGGCATGCACCCAACGTCCCTCGCATTTGGCCGGCATGGGCATGCCCCCAACGGCCCTCGCGCTCTACCGGCATGGGCATGCCCCGCAACGTCCCTCGCGCTCGGCCGACGTGGGCGTGCCCCTCAACGTCCCTCGCCCTCAACGGGCATGGGCATGCGCCAAGAGTCCCTCGCACTCAGTCGGCATGGGCATGCGCCCAACGTCCCTCGCACTCGGCCGGCACGGGCATGCGCCAAGCGTCCCACGCACTCGGCCGGCATGGGCATGCGCCCAGCGGCCCTCGCGCTCGGCCGGCATGGACATGCGCCCAGCGTCCCTCGCCCTCGGCCGGCATGGGCATGCGCCCAGCGTCCCTCGCTCTCGGCCTGCATGGGCATGCGCCCAGCGGCCCTCACGCTCGGCCAGCATGGACATGCGCCCAGCGGCCCTCGCGCTCGGTCGGCATGGGCATTCCCCGCAACGTCCCTCGCACTCGGCCGACATGGGCATGTCCCCAACGTCCCTCGCCCTCGGTCGGCATGGGCATGCGCTCAGCGGCTGCTGCAGTCGGCCGACATGGGCATACGTCCCTCGCCCTCGGCGGACCCGGGCATGCGCCCAGCGGCCCTCGCGCTCGGCCTTGGGGGGCATGCCCCTCAACGTCCCTCGTGCTTGGCCGGCATGGACATACGCCCAACGGCCCTCGCACTCGACCGGCATGGGCATGCCCCCCTAAGGCCCTCGCACTCGGCCGGCGTGGGCATTCCCCCCAGCGTCCCTCGCACTCGGCCGACATGGGCGTGCCCCTCAACGTTCCTCGCCCTCGACGGGCATGGGCATGCGCCCAGCGTCCCTCTCACTCGGCCGACATGGGCATGCGCCCAGCGTCCCTCGCCCTCAGTCAGCATGGGCATGCGCCCAGCGTCCCTCGCACTCGGCCGGCATGGGCATGCGCCCAGCGTCCCTCGCGCTCGGCAGGCATGGGCATGCGAACAGCGACCCTCACGCTCGGCCGTTATGGGCATGCGCCCTAGCGGCCCTCGCACTCGACAGGCATGGGCATGCCCCGCAAAGGCCCTCGCGCTCGGCCGACAAGGGCGTTCCCCTCAACGTCCCTCGCCCTCAACGGGCATGGGCATGCGCCCAGCGTCCCTCGCACTCGGCCGACATGGGCATGCGCCCAGCGTCCCTCGCACTCGGCCGGCATGGGCATGCGCCCAGTGGCCCTCGCGCTCGGCCGGCATGGGCATGCGCCCAGCGTCCCTCGCCCTCGACCGGCATGGGCACGTCCCTCGCGCTCGGCCGGCATGGGCACGTCCCTCACCCTCGGTCGGCATGGGCATGCGCCCAGCGGATGCCGCAGTCGGCCGACATGGGCATACGTCGCTCGCCCTCGGCCGACCTGGGCATGCAGCCAGCGGCCCTCGCGCTCGGCCGGCAGGGGCATGCCCCCCAACGTCCCTCGCACTCGGCCGGGATGGACATGCGCCCAACGGCCCTCGCACTCGACCGGCATGGGCATGCCCCCCAGCGGCCCTCGCACTCGGCCGACATGGGCATTCCCCCCAACGTCCTTCGCACTCGGTCGACATAGTACAAGTGCAACTTGCGTCGTGCACCACCACACATACATAAAATACACCAACGACGTGCAGAAGATCCAAAAAGCGCATGATACGAAAGTTAACGCCACGCTTTTCGCTTTACATTTTTCGGGTGTGGAGTTCTAATATATTCTTCTAGCCCCACAATCCATTACTAACGCCTTCGCCAAGGTTCAATCAGATATTCTTGCGTCCTCCTCACCTTTGTATATTGATTTTTACTAATTTTGTGTATTTTCGTATTTTTTAAAATTAATTTATGTGTTTTTTTTTGGATTTTAATTTTATTATGTTGCGTTTTTTGTACTAATTATGTGGTTTCATTTTTGGAGTACTTTTCCCTAGAGTTTTTACATTTTTATTAAATTTTTCCAATTTTATATATATTTTTCCACTATTTTTTTGAATTTTCGCATTTAAAATTAAAAAATAATTTCAAAATATTATTTTTTATAAAAACTATTATTTACAACATTTATAAGCCATTTGTGAGTTGTCCGAGCTGGTTCGGTATGTGTTAAAAATCCACACGCAAGTGTACGTGGTCAAACAAGTAATAAAGTGGCTAAGTAGCCAAGTATCGATCCAAGGAGGTTGCTCTGGATATGCAAAATTTCCTAGTTCACTATATTTCTATTCTATTTCTAACTATGCTAACAACTATCCAATCAAGAATTTAGGGAGTTTTGTTTCTAAACTAATTATATACTAAACTTAACAACTATTATTTACGTTGAATACAGACAATGGATATGCTCATGCCAAGGTTAAGAATGAGTAATAGAGTTGATAATTATGATAATTCGTTCATCCTCTTCTTCATATTGCTAGTCAAGAACGTTTGCCTAGAAATTAAAACTTCCGTATTTAATTTCACTTTAGAATCATAAACCATTCGTCTACATTTCTGTGATCAAATGAAATTCATGACCTAACACTACAATTCCGTTTCCTAAATTGACTAATACGGCTTTCAAGTATATTTCTATCAAGAAAGCACATCAAAACCCAATTTTCCCAAATCAAGTTAAGAACAATACCCTATTAATTCACAACTTTCCAATTTCATGCTCTCTCGAGTGAAATTGGAGTTTTTAGATATACATTAATGGTGGCCAATCATGAATGTACTAAGCACAAGAATTAATAGAACAATATGCAAGAAGAAGAAGAAACCATATCAATTATTACCAATAATCATTCCACAAGTTCAAAACCTCAGCAAGAAAGGAATTAGCCACTCATTCTTGGATTAATCGTCCTAGAATGAGTGTAAATCATGCATACAATTGAAGGAAAAGAAGAAGGGAAGAGAAGAAAACTCTTATCTTTTCTATTCTTCAACTGCCACAAAACCACGTTCCTCTCTCCACTCCTGAACTCTGCTAAAAACTAGAACTAAAAAGAAGACCCTTTAAAAATAACCTAAGTGTGCTATTTATACTAGTGGGAAATTTTTCCCGGAATAACAAGCAACGTGTCACGGAGGCCAACGCGGAGCACGGCCTCCGTGACACGGCGTGGACGCGGACCTTCTCTGGAAATTTCAGGGTCCGGACAATTGGCTTCAACGTGGCACGGAGGCCATCGCGGAGGCCTGTCTCCGTGCCACGGAGCTGTCGCGATGCCTCACTGGAATCTGCCACTTAATTTCCTCTCCAGGCAGTGTACTACCATGATGGCAGCATGGCACGGCGCCATCGCGAAGCCAGTGTAAAATGTGCCATCCGAGGTCTTTTCCACGCTCGCATCCAAGTCCAACTCCGACATAGTTCCAACACGCATTTTTGCTCCTAAAAATCTCATTATCCTGCAAAACAAATGCTAATCATGTTGGTTAGTATAAATTCGCATTTTATTACCAAATACATGATATTATATACACATTGCACAACAAACAAGGTAAAAATGGTACGTTTGAGTATCACTTGGGCATATAAATCTGCCCAAGATCACTTACCCCACACTTAAATCCTTGTTCGTCCTCGAACAACACATACACAAATCATGCACATCACATCTCAACCTTTGTCACTATGGTGCAACAATTTACGTTACGGTCATACCGATTATTCGTTTTTTGCAAATCATCAAGAAAACATGCTTGGTCGTACAAGACAATGACCTTAATACATTGAGACTTCCTAGACTTTTATGAATTGATTCTTGATATCAGCAAACTCATGCAAATCAACTTAATAAAGAAATCCGACACAAAAAACAATCTTTCATCAAGCATGTACCCTCACAACTCGAGAGAACTTTCCCTTTTCTGTTCGTGCAGCACACAAACATGCAAGTAGGGGCATATAACAATTAATTTCACTCTCTCTCCCAAAAGAATTCACATGCATCATGTCATGACCCATAGGCTTGCCCTTAGTGTATTACTCCACTAATATAAAGAAATGCAATGTAGGATCAAATAGGTCTTTTAAATGGGTTGTAACTGGGCTATGGATCTAGTATATATATTGGTTTAGCCAATAACAGTCGCTAGCATCCTTAAGCGCCTTTTCAACTCATCCCCATCGACTCATGGACATTGTTCCTCTCTTTTCTCTTTTTCTCCCATTCATGCTGGTTTACTTTCATACAACCCATTTCATCAGGCACACTTGACACAAAACAAAGGGTTTTTCATGTACCCTCACTATCATTTAATTACAACAAGTGCCTCATCCACATCATCTTTTCTTTCTTCACTCTGCTTTTTTTTTCACTCTCTTCACTCTTTAACACTTTGGGAAACAATTTTCTGTTCTTTATAAGCGCTTAAGAGTTTCTTATAGACTTTAAGGCTAATGAAAAGAAGGAATAAAGCTTAGTCCATACAATTCTGGACAAAAGAAAGAAATCGGCTAAAGGCTCAACAGGCTGACTAGGATATACAACATATAAAAAGGTAGAATTTGACAAGAAAAAAAATGGAAACTAACGGTTAAAACAAAGAAATGCCTACATCCTTTCCAACACTACACCTCCTTCATTTCGTTTTGTATACACACCAGGCAAGTTCTAGACAATTCACTACGACATGGAATAGCAAAACCTCACTCACACTTTATGCACATGCTCGAATCAAGACGCATTCACAGACTCTTTAATTAGTCAACTACATGAATTCAAGATTAAGCCTCAATCATAATGAACCAAATTCTCTAGCCTAGGTAACTCAACATATTTACACAATTACATGCTTTCCAACGAATCATTTTCACATTTCGAACATCAATTACAACACGCAACGAAATTTTAGCAACCACAAGCACTACAGTTTATTGATGCAATCCACCAAAGAAACTAAAAAAAAAATCTACTCCTATCGACTACATTTCCCTTAAAACGGTCGTCATCCATCCATCATAGGGAATGGTCACTAACTATGACATCGGTTCAATGGGACTATTCTCGGTAAAAGAACCGAAAACAAACTCCGAGAAACCCAAAAATAAAACTTCAAAATTTTTGCAACACATCGATCATTTCGATAGAAAATATTTGCAAACTATGTTGATAAATGCAAAATCTTTTCGCAAAAATTTTGAAAAATATCGATCATATCGATAGAGAAAAAATATATATATTTATAAAATTTACAAAATATTTACAAGTGCAACCATAACTTTCAAAACACACATCATTAGCCACAACACAAATATATACACATACATCACAAATCAGTTGACAACAACAGGGAAAACACAGGCATACATAACGTCAACGAAGAATTATACAGCAAGTTTAGAGCCTATGACCCAGCACCTAACTACTCCCCACCCCACACATAAATCGAACACTGTCCCCAGTGTTCACAAAAATACAAAGCACAAAATTTTGGGTGGTGGAACTCCCTGCTTAGTCGAAATATTCGACTTCCTCATCCGGTGCTGCGGCCTCGTCGCCCATATCTGAATCAGCTCCATCGCCGTCATCGGACTCTACATCAGAGTCCTCACGACGTGTCTCCTCATCAGTAGGGACATCGTCATCAGTCGGCTCCACAAAGGCTGGCCCCACCTTGCATAAAGCTCTGGCGTTCTCGCCGAAGGGGTAGTCCAGCTCCAGCTGCCATAATTCATCCTCGGTGGCTGGTCTCCCACCTATCCGTAGCTGCAGCATCTGCATGCCGAACATACGGGCCATATACTGGTCGTCACGAGCATGTCGCTCGCCCAGAGTCAGCACAGGTCCGTGTGTAGTGTCGGGGGCCTTGGTTTTTGTCACATCAAGGGCCCTCCGCTCCAACTGCGGAATGTAATCCAAAGCTTCTTCCTCGATGTCAAGGCCTCGGAGGAAGGTGGTGATGAGTCCGCCAAACCCGTATCTGTGGCCCTGGTGTAGTCTGTCTCTCTTCATGGCAGATATTATAACCTCCCCCACATTAATCTCAAGCCCTTTCATAAGGGCATACACCAGGCAGACACGGTCCCGGGTCTCGTCTGTCATATGCACTCCCGGGATCAAACACGAACATACTATTTTTAGCCAGATTCTGGCCTCCCTGTTCATCTGCGAATAAGGCAGAGTCTGGTGGTAACCCCTCTCTTTGTGTCTCCTCCATCGGGCTGTGGATCGAGCCCCACACAACGTACGTCTGATGTCGGCGTACGGTGGGGTGATATTGAGCTGGCGGAGAACGTGGGCGTCTGTGTCCCGCGCTCCAACGATGGCATTCAGCTGCTGGGGTTCCAGAGTGACAATCTGCCCTCTGATTTTAATAGTATGGCTCCTGATGGCCGGGTTCCAGTTGGCGTAGAATTCCCGGACCAAGTGAAGGTTGCACTCCTTGGGCTCCTGAAAAATAAAACTGAGCCCGGCTGCCTCAATCCTCTGCACCATGTGAGGGAACTCCTGTGCAAGTGGTTCCCTTGCAACATATTCCTCCGGGAAGTATTTGCTTTCCTTGTGCTTATTATACCATTTCTTCCCTTCGTCGGTGACCCATCGTGTTCCGTATCGGCGGTGTTGACCGCGTGGAACAGCAGGTGCAGCTGGGACAGCAGTGCGCAGTCTCATTCTCTTTCTGCCGGTGCCTGAGGTTGAGGCACCCTTGCCTTTATCTTGTCGGCTAGCCATTGTACCTGTCAATTTACACAGACAAGCACAATATTAAGCTAAAAACTTGTTAGCTTCGGCTAAGGTCGGGTTAAACAAAATTTACCCCACACTTAGTCTTTAACAATATCTACAACATTTTAGCAAGGATAACTCTATTTACACCCCCAAACACAATCAACTATAAACATGTTGCTTAGTGCGTTCACAAAATTTCGACAGCATAACGGCTAGCGAACTACTCAGACTTCACACAGCTAACCCAATCCTCCTATCGACAGCTATTCACCCATAGCACTTAGCAACAATAACTACAACAGAAATAAGAACAACAATACAAACCTATTATATACAACTAATCTAAGCATTCAACCAATTCACATATTATGCACTTCCCCACAAAAATTTGAGAATTAGTCGTCTTTCCACAATTAAACAATAGTTACCACGACTTATCTCAACTACTAAACACACCCAGGCACCAATTTCATCAAACTATCAAGTTACCCACGTTAAAATCCAACAACCCAAGCCCTAGAACTCAATTTGACAATCAATATTGAATTATTCAATCAATCGATAAGTTCCAACGTCAACTACAATAATCCGAACATAATCAATCACAAAATAATTCATATCATGTTTAATTGTTTCACCTAGGGTGATATATCTCACCTCACATGCTCAAAAGTGACAAAACTCGCAAGAAATTTGAGATAGAAGATGAAAACATACCTTGGATTTGAAGAACCGAAAAAACTTGACGTTTTCCTTGCCTATCAACGTGGCACGGAGCTTGGGGGTAGGGGAATGGGTGTTTGGTCGCGGAGGGTAGAAGTAATGGGGAAATTTGGGCGAAAATCGGGGGTTTATTTAAAAGAAACACGCGGGTCACCCGGAAACCCGGTGTGACCCGGCACTGGAATAAGGGCAACGTGTCACGGAGGGTAACGCGGAGCCCCTCCTCCGTGACACGGAGCCAACGCGTTGGCTTACTGGAATTTTAAAAAATTCCAGATTCGCCTTCAATGTGTCACGGAGGTCAACGCGGAGTATTGCCTCCGTGACACGGCGCCAACGCGCCAGTGCTCTGTTTCACCATCAAATTTTATTTTTCATACCTCGCCTCGTTTCCTCGATTCCAAGTATTTTTCCTCCGGTATACCTGAAAATCACCTCACTAAACAAAAATTGGATAAATTCATAGATTCCCTACTAAAAAAATAAATAAATAAAATAAAAATTACTAATTAAAATGCAAATCTAAGCCTAGTCAAGAAAATAGAATAAAAGAAAAGCTTTACACTAAGGAAAGAAAAAAAAAATATTTTTCACGGGTTGCCCCCCGTGCAGCGCCTGGTTTAACGTCGCGGCTCGACAGCCTTTATGCTCACGTGTCTACTAGGGAGATGGACGATTTGTCCCGATCATGGTCATCTCCCCAGTAGTTCTCAACCTCGTCTGGTGGCCTACCTCGTAACTCTCGGGAATCACTCACTCCATTTGCATTCCCATGATCAATCACGTTGATCATCGAGAGTTCCTTATAGACAGTCGGGAGCTTAGGTGTCTTGTACACGTCGAACACCTCAACCTTGTCGTGTCCTCGCATTGTGAGTCGACCCACAGCTACATCGATCAATGCCTTTACGGTTGCCAAAAATGGGCGTCCCAAAATAAATGGGACTTCTGCATCTGGTTCAAAATCCAGAACAATGAAATCTACCGGAAAAATGAGGGAGCCTACCTGCACTAGCACATCCTCAACAATGCCATCCGGCTTAGCTAAGGACCTGTCTGCTAGCTGCAAGATCACTGTTGTGGGTCTAGGACTCCCTAGCCCTAACTTTCTGAATACCCAAGATGGCATCAGATTTATACTTGCCCCCAAGTAGCATAACCCACGAGCTCGGATACTTTGCCCAATCGTCAGCTGGATGGTAAAACTTCCAGGATCCTTTAGTTTAGTGGGCAACCTGTTCTGAATACGGGATGTGCATTCCTCTGTTAAAGACACCGTGGCATACTCAGTCAAGCGACTTTTGTTGGCCACGATGTCCTTGATATACTTTGCATATTTAGGCACACCCTGCAATACATCAACAAGAGGTAAGTTAACATGTACCTGTTTGAGTACCTCCATGAATTTCTGGAAACAGGCCTCCTCCTTGTGTTTCTTTAGTCGTTGAGGGAACAGGGGTGGAGGCCTTGCTGGTTCAGCTTCTTTGGTCTTCCCCGTATCTGAGGTTTGTTCTCCCTCAACATCTACTGCTCCTGACTTCTGAGGCGGTCTTTCAGGTTCCACCTCCTTTAATTGTAAACCACTCCTCGTGGTCACTGCATTTACCTGCTTAGGATTTGGATCCGTGTCGCTAGGTAGTCCTCCCATGGGTCTAGTATTTTAGGCACTAGCAAATTGCCCAAACTGATATTCAAGAGCCTTGGTTGCCAATTGATTGTTCTTTACTTCGGCTGCCAGTTTGACGTAGTCAGCCTGCAATTGTGCCTGGTTGGCAATCATGGTCTTGAACATTTCCTCAATAGTCGGTGATGGTGGTGGAGGAGGGGCATTGTGATTTCTGAACTGATTCTGATAGCCTTGTTTCCCTCCTTGGTTTCTGTGCATACCCTGCCCTGAACCTTGGCCTTGTTGATTGTTGCTACCCCACGAAATATTCGGATGATTCCTCCAATTCGAGTTGTAGCTACCACCAAACTGCTGTTGATTCCTCTGTGCATTGCCCACAAAGTTGACAGAATCAGGATTTGCACCACAGCACTCAGCTGAATGCTCACTACTACCACACACTTCACACCACATCTGTTGGACTGCATTAACTGAGGCTGAAGGCTGGTTCAAATTCATAGTGCTGAAGTGAGTGTTTAACTGATTTTGCAAAGCAGCTATCTGTGCAGCGATAGCTGTGAATCCATCCACTTCGAACACTCCCGCTGCTTTCCTTGCTCCACCCCTTGAAGAATCTGCATTCCATTCCGGATTGCCTTGTGAGATTCGGTTGAGCAAAGTGTACAACTCTTCATAAGTCTTCTCTAGCGCTTGCCCTCCAGCTGCTGAGTCTAACAAAATTTTAGTGTGGGGTTCCAAACCCTCAATAAAAGTGTGTACCAACACCTCATTTGACTGATGATGATGAGGACAGTCCCGCAACATGGACTTGAATCTTTCCCAGGCTTGATAAAGATTTTCTCCTTCCCTCTGTTTAAAACTTAGAATCTGACTTCTAAGTTTAGTTGTTTTACCTGAAGGGAAAAATCTGATCAAGAACTTCTTTGCAAGATCATCCCACGTTGATATAGAGTTGGGTGGTTCAGCTTTTAACCACCTCTTGGCTTCACCCAATAAGGAAAATGGAAATAAGGTGAGCCGAACATAATCAGGTGACACTCCAGCGGGTATGTACGTGTCACTTATCTCCAAAAAGTTCTGGAGATGTTGTTGCGGATCTTCGTGAGGGAGACCGGTGAACTGCCCGCTCGTGTGCAAAAGTTGCACCATATTTTGCTTTAACTCAAATCTCCCCCCAGGCTCTGGTTTGCGGATGCTGGAATGTACATTATTAGCTTGTGGGATTGCCACCTCGCGAACCGGCCTGGCTGCTACTTCCTCGGGCACTAACACTGCCCGTAAAACTGGTGGATTGGGTTGCTCCATCGTAGACTGTTTGAGCAACTGCAGTTTCTTCCGAAGAGCTTCTCTACGTTGACTATGCAATTCACGTTCTGGCTCTAAGTAAGATTCCACCAACTCCTTGTCCCTTGCCAGTGTTCACAGAAATAAAAATCTGCAAAATACAGGCTAAGACCAAGTTGTTAACACTTAAGAAAATAAAATATAAATATAGTAAATTTACACTAAACAAAATTTTACAAATCGCCTAGCCTCCCCGGCAACGGCGCCAAAAACTTGTCCGAGCTGGTTCGGTATGTGTTAAAAACCGACACGCAAGTGTACGTGGTCAAACAAGTAATAAAGTGGCTAAGTAGCCAAGTATCGATCCAAGGAGGCTGCTCTGGATATGCAAAATTTCCTAGTTCACTATATTTCTATTCTATTTCTAACTATGCTAACAACTATCCAATCAAGAATTTAGGGAGTTTTGTTTCTAAACTAATTATATACTAAACTTAACAACTATTATTTACGTTGAATTCAGACAATGGATATGCTCATGCCAAGGTTAAGAACGAGTAATGGAGTTGATAATTATGATAATTTGGTCATCCTCTTCTTCATATTGCTAGTCAAGAACGTTTGCCTAGAAATTAAAACTTCCGTATTTAATTTCACTTTAGAATCATAAACCATTCGTCTACATTTCTGTGATCAAATGAAATTCATGACCTAACACTACAATTCCGGTTCCTAAATTGACTAATACGTCTTTCAAGTATATTTCTATCAAGAAAGCACATCAAAACCCAATTTTCCCAAATCAAGTTAAGAACAATACCCTATTAATTCACAACTTTCCAATTTCATGCTCTCTCGAGTGAAATTGGACTTTTTAGATATACATTAATGGTGGACAATCAAGAATGTACTAAGCACAAGAATTAATAGAACAATATGCAAGAAGAAGAAACCATATCAATTATTACCAATAATCATTCCACAAGTTCAAAACCTCAGCAAGAAAGGAATTAGCCACTCATTCTTGGATTAATCGTCCTAGAATGAGTGTAAATCATGCATACAATTGAAGGAAAAGAAGAAGGGAAGAGAAGAAAACTCTTATCTTTTCTATTCTTCAACTGCCACAAAACCACGTTCCTCTCTCCACTCCTGAACTCTGCTAAAAACTAGAACTAAAAAGAAGACCCTTTAAAAATAACCTAAGTGTGCTATTTATACTAGTGGGAAATTTTTCCCGGAATAACAAGCAACGTGTCACGGAGGCCAACGCGGAGCACGGCCTCCATGACACGGCGTGGGCGCGGACCTTCTCTGGAAATTTTAGGGTCCGGACAATTGGCTTCAACGTGGCACGGAGGCCATCGCGGAGGCCTGTCTCCGTGCCACGGAGCTGTCGCAATGCCTCACTGGAATCTGCCACTTAATTTCCTCTCCAGGCAGTGTACTACCGTGATGGCAGCGTGGCACGGCGCCATCGCGGAGCCAGTGTAAAATGTGCCATCTGAGGTCTTTTCCACGCTCGCATCCAAGTCCAACTCCGACATAGTTCCAACACGCATTTTTGCTCCTAAAAATCACATTATCCTGCAAAACAAATGCTAATCATGTTGGTTAGTATAAATTCGCATTTTATTACCAAATACATGATATTATATACACATTGCACAACAAACAAGGTAAAAATGGTACGTTTGAGTATCACTTGGGCATATAAATCTGCCCAAGATCATGAGTGCTTTAGCTTGGTTGTACATTAGAATGTGCACATTTGAGTTGTACATGTCTAGTATGATTCTCTGGCTAAAACATGTCTACTCCTGACACCTTGGCTTTTTTTTTAAAGCATATATAAGGGGGGTAGAGGTGTTGGAATGCACCTGGGTGGACTGACGTCCACTGACATTGGCGCCCATGGGCCATGTCAGGGTGCATATGCTGGGATATAGGAAGCAAGCGTCGCGCCTTGCTTCCACAAACTAGGATGAGGGTGACCCGTTCGCTACTCGGAAAAAGCTAGCCACGATATTACTCAGTGCGGCCTATTGACTATCGATGGGACATGGCTGCGCTTGTGTGTGTGTGGAGAGTCCTAGAGCTGCTTCATGTGCATGCCCTAGGCGTTGCAGGCATGAGTCTAAGCCAACGTCTTGTCAATAGACATACGGCCGATGTGGGCATTACTCGGTGCGGCCTATTGGCTATCGATGAGGCACGGTTGTGCTTGTGTGTGCGGCGACTCGCTGTAGGCACGGGTACAGGCCAATGTCTTGTCAATAGACATGCGGCCGCGTTGGGCATTACTCGGTGCGGCCTATTGGCTATTGATGAGGCACGGTTGTGCTTGTGCCTACAACGAGTCACCGCACGCACGGGTCCAAGCCAACGCATTGTCAAATGACATGCAGCCGCGGCGGGCAATACCTGCTGCAGCCTATTGGCTATCGATGAGGCACGACTGTGGCGGGTCCAAGCCTACGTCTTGTCAATAGACATGCGGCCGCGACGGGCATTACTCGCTGCGGCCTATTGGCTATCATGAGGCACAACTGTGCTTGTGCGTGCGGTGGCTCGCTGCAGGCACGGGTCCAAGCCAACGTCTTGTCAATAGACATGCGACCGATTTGGTTTGTTCCCATGCAGAAAGCTTGAAGTGTTGGGTTTTCGCGTCTATCAGGACTTTGCTTTAGCCTTGCAATGTCGGCATCGGCAGCAGTGCACGACATCTAATGCTGGGCGTCTGGGGTTGGTGTTCGGCATGTGCTGTCGGAGTATTTGTACGTACGATGCGTGAGTGGTGTTCGGCTTGTGCAGTTAGGTTGGATCCCTGCTTGAGCAGCGACGTCCTAACCCGCATTCCATCTCAGTCATGGGGCAAGCGCAAATTAGGCTTTGCTCGAAGTTGGTTTCCTGTGTTGCCTACCTAATGCGCAGACATTATCATGTACAATCGGTTTCCTTTCGCCCCTCGCACATCGTGTGCGGGCCGAACCAAAAGCCGCTCTTGTGTCCCACGTCTTCTTCTCTTCGTCGTGCGATGTCGTGGTCCATGAGTAGCAGCTCGGACCCTCGGATTCGGTAAATGAAGCGGGCATGGGGTCTTCATTGCCTCCTATCTACCCAAATGATGCTTGTCCTGAATGACGGCCGCGCTCGTCTTGGAACTGGCTGTGCCCTTCTGGGCCGATCAGGGCTCATGCGACGCCGGCGTCAGTGAGGATGCTACCTAGTTGATCCTGCCAGTAGTCATATGCTTGTCTCAAAGATTAAGCTATGCATGTGTAAGTATGAACAAATTTAGACTGTGAAACTGTGAATGGCTCATTAAATCAGTTATAGTTTGTTTGATGGTATCTACTACTCGGATAACCGTAGTGATTCTAGAGCTAATACATGCATCAAACCCCGACTTTTGGAAGGGATGCATATATTAGATAAAAGGTCGACGCAGGCTCTTCCCGTTGCTGCGATGATTCATGATAACTCGACGGATCGCATGGCCATCGTGCCGGCGACGCATCATTCAAATTTCTGACCTATCAACTTTCGATGGTAGGATAGTGGCCATCTGTTAGGGGCCTGACTCTTGAACTCAGCATGAGGCACGGTGGCGGCAAAGGGTTGGCATGATTGACTTTGTCTTGGCCTAGGTGAGGGTTGAATCAAGCATGTGGAGCAGTGTGGAGGCATTGCTAAGCGAAGTGGCAAGTATGCAGCGTGACGGATTAGTGTTCCATGGCATGGCTTGGGCACTAAGCAAGCATCGGCAGTGGGTATCGGCAAGGCAGTGTCGGTAGTGGCACTATAGCTTGTGGCAAGAGCCATTGTTGATCAGTCCCGGTGGCAAAGCTTGGCTAGGCGAATGGACAATGCTGATCAAGGCAAGGCATGAACAAGGGCGATTGCAGTCGGCATGTCGGCAGTGGCACGACAGTGCTTAGCGGCACAGACAGATGCGGCTGGGCAACTCGGCAGGGCGTGGCCGAGGATTTGGCACGAAGGACAGGCCGTTTGGAGCCAAATCTTGGCGCGCACGAGGCGAGGACGTGCGCATGAGTGGGTGCGCACACTGGCCGACGTGGGCAGTTACCTTGTAACCATTTTTTGGCTCCATTCCTTGTAGTTGCATTTGCATTTGAAATTAAAACTAGCCTAAGCAGATGGGGCTGTCATCTGCATGTTGTAGGCACTTGTGCCATGTTTGCTTTTGTTTGTTAGGGCCGCGACAAGTGTCGGCAGGCCATTGGATGTAATAGGCAAGGCTGGCATGTGTCTATAAATGACAGCCTTGGCCTTAGACGTGGGGGTGAGACTGGGTAGAGGCGGTCTAAGTGGAGGCAGACAAGTCATGGGCAGGACAGGTCTCCATTGTGAATGAGGTAGGCTTAAGGCTGGAAATTCACTAAGTCAGGTGAACTAGGGACGCTATAGGCTGGACGTTCACACGGGTAGAGGGCAGCATCCGACTTGTGGATCGTGCATAGGAATGAAAGTCGTGGCAGTGTGTTGTCGATCAAGTGAGGGGTCCTTTGTATTGTTTTGTTGATTAATATGTAGGTTGGGAATTGTCCCGTACGTATGTTGTTCAATTTAATTTCCTGCCACACGAGATAATTCTAAGTACCTTTCCTTTATAGTTGTTATCAAAGGTAGGCTGTGTCAAGCAGGTGGACTTGACTGTCGCACGGCGGGCTTGACGCTAAGGCAGAAACCTCTAGCGTGGACAGTATTCGCCCCTGTGACACCATCCCTGGTGGTGACGGGTGACGGAGAATTAGGGTTCGATTATGGAGAGGGAGCCTGAGAAACGGCTACCAAATCCAAGGAAGACAGCAGGCGTGCAAATTACCCAATCCTGACACGGGTAGGTAGTGACAATAAATAATAATACCAGGCTCTATGAGTCTGATGATTGGAATGAGTACAATCTAAATCCCTTAACGAGGATCCATTGGAGGGCAAGTCTGGTGCTAGCAGTCGCGGTAATTCCAGCTCCAATAGCGTATATTTAAGTTGTTGCAGTTAAAAAGCTCATAGTTGGACTTTGGGATGGGCCGGCCGGTCTGCCTAGGTGTGCACCGGTCGTCTCGTCCCTTCTGCCGGCGTTGCGCTCCTGGCCTTAATTGGCCGGGTCGTGCCTCCGGTGCTGTTACTTTGAAGAAATTAAAGTGCTCAAAGCAAGACTACTGTCACAGGCTTAGTTTTTCAAAGGCCGTGGGGACAGCTTAAGTTGGCTAACTTCTACTCAAGCTTCAGTCCTCTTGTTGCTTATGAGGCACAAAATGTGCTAAGGATCAGATGGCAAGTTAAAGGCAAGAAGTAAAGCAAGGAAGACAAGATGTTGGGGCCAAAGAGCCCTTTTACTTCACTAAGTATTAAAATATCTGAAAATGTGAAGATTGGAAGCTGATTACAATGGTTTCCCCTTGAGGCCAATTTATACTACATACAAGTCCCTACACTACGTGCCAAATGGCTATGTCAATGTGGCTGTGGCAGGCAAGTCAGGCATGTTGGCATGATTGGTGTGGCAGGTATGTCAAGCATGCTTGTTGTGGCAGGCAGTGTCAGGCGGCTAAGGCAGGCAATGTCAGGCATGCTGCATCACGCGTGCAGGCAGAGTCAGGCATGCTGCGTCAGGCGTGCAGGCAGGCCATGTCAGGCACGCAGGCATGCTTTTGCAGGCGTGTCATACATGCATGTTGGGCAGCTCCAAGGTGCTGTGTTGCCCTGCCTTTGGCTCTTGCTATGGGTAGCTTGTTGGTCTGAATACTTGGGCTCGGCTCGTCCGTTGAGTTGGAAAAATGCGGCAAATTTAATGGATTTGCTAGCGGAGAGGTACACTACGCTCTGTATACATTAGAATGGGATAACATTATAGGATTACGGTCCTATTACGTTGGCCTTCGGGATCAGAGTAATGATTAACAGGGACAGTCGGGGGCATTCGTATTTCATAGTCAGAGGTGAAATTCTTGGATTTATGAATGACGAACAACTGCGATAGCATTTGCCAAGGATGTTTCATTAATCAAGAATGAAAGTTGGGGGCTCAAAGACGATCAGATATTGTCCTAGTCTCAACCATAAACGATGCCGACCAGGGATCGGCGGATGTTGCTTTTAGGACTCCGCCGGCACCTTATGGGAAATCAAAGTTTTTGGGTTCCGGGGGGAGTATGGTCGCAATGCTGAAACTTAAAGGAATTGACGGAAGGCAGTCTTGGCGCCCCTTGTTAGCACAAGCAGCAGCAGCATCTTGGGCACAATCAAAGAGGGAATGCAGCATGACCCAGTGGCAAAGCAGCTTCTTGCCCTAGCCAGTCAAGGCAAAACAAAGAAGTTTTGGGAGGAAGACGGCCTGTTGTATACCACCGGAAGGCAAGTCTATGTGCCGAAGTGGGCCAATTTGAGGCGACTCCTAATCAAGGAGGGACATGATACTGCCTGGGCAGGGCATTCAGGACAAAAGAGGACTTTGGCACTGCTGGAGGCAGCCTACTACTGGCCGCACATGCGGGACGACGTTGAAAGTTATGTTCGCACCTGCCTCATATGCCAGCAAGACAAGACAGAAAGCAAGGTGCCGGGTGGGTTACTAGAGCCACTGCTTGTAGCTGAACGACCATGGGACAGCGTCACCATGGACTTCATCACATGCTTGCCAAATTCCAAGGGGTTTGGCACCATCATGGTTGTGGTGGACAGATTTTTCAAATACGCTACTTTCACGACAGCCACAGCTAGTTGTAAAGCCTGGGAGGCAGCAAGGTTATTCTTGCGGGATGTAGTCAAGTATTGGGGAGTGCCAAAGCACATCATCAGTGATTGAGACCCCCGATTCACAGGAGCTTTCTGGAAAGAATTGTTCAAATTGCTAGGGTCTGAATTGCACTTCTCCACCAGCTTTCACCCACAGACTGATGGCCAGATAGAGCGGGTCAACTGCCTTCTTGAGTGTTATCTGAGGCACTTTGTCAGCGCCAACCAGAAGGATTGGGCAAAGCTACTTGATACAGCCCGATTCTCATACAATTTGCAGAGAAGTGAAGCCACGGGTAAGAGCCCATTCGAACTTTCTACAGGACAACAGCCTAATACCCCACAATCCTTGCCCGTCAATGCCGGACTGCCGAATCCCGATGCCTATCACTTGGCCAAGGCGTGGGAAGAACAGGTAGATATGGCAAGGTCCTACTTGGACAAGGCAGCCCAAAAGATGAAGAAGTTCGGCGACAGGAAATGTCGGCCAATGCATTATCAAATTGGGGACAAGGTAATGGTCAAGCTTAACCCGCGGCAGTTTAAGTCCCTGCACAGCGTCAACTAGAATCTCATTAGGCGCTATGAGGGTCCGTTTGAGATTGTTGCCAAGGTGGGCAAGATTTCTTACAAGCTAAACATGCCGCCTCACTTGAAAATATATCCAGTCTTCCATGCCAGTCAACTAAAACCATATCATGAGGACATGGAAGACGTGGAACGGGGCCGGATGGGTCGTCAGCAGATTTTTATCACTCCGGCAGCCACTGAAAAATAGATTGAGGCCATTCTTGACCACCAGCTGATTCGGGGAAAAGGTTGGGGCAACTCAAGTGCCCAATTTCTTGTGCACTGGAAGATGACAATCACCGGAGGAGGCCTCATGGGAAAAATTTGAAGACTTGTCGCAGTTTAAGGACGAGGTCCGTAAGTACTTGCAGATGTACGGCACCGCGGTCGTCGCCAACTCAGGTGGGGGAGAGTGTACCACCCCGCTAGCAAATCCATTAAATTTGACGCATTTTTCCAACTCAACGAACGAGCTGAGCCCAAGTATTCAGACCAACAAGCTGCCCATAGCAAGAGCCAAAGGTATGGCAACACAGCACCTTGGAGCTTCCCAAAACGCATGCTAGACACGCCTGCAAAAGCATGCCTGCGCGCCTGACATGGCCTGCCTGCACGTCTGACGCAGCATGCCTGACTTTTCCTGCAGGACTGACATAGCATGCCTGACATTGCCTGCCACAGCCGCCTGACACTGCCTACCACAGCAAGCATGCCTGACATACCTGCCACAACAATCATGTCAGCATGCCTGACTTGCCTGCCACAGCCACATTGACACAACCATTTGACTCGTAGTGTAGGGACTTGTATGTAGTATAAATAGGCCCTAAGGGGCAGCCATTGTAATCAGCTTCCAATCTTCATACTTTCAGATTTGTTATACTTATTGAAGTAAAAAGGGCTCTTTGGCCTCAACATCTTGTCTTCCTTGCTTTACTTCTTGCTTTTAACTTGCCATTCGATCCTTAGCATATTTTGTGCCTCATAAGCGACAAAAGGACTGAAGCTTGAGTGGAAGTTAGCCAACTTAAGCTGTCCCACAGCCTTTGAAAAACTAAGCCCGTGACAGTAGGCTTGCTTTGAGCACTCTAATTTCTTCAAAATAACAGCGCCGGAGGAACTACCCGGCCAATTAAGGCCAGGAGCGCATCCCCTGCAGAAGGGACGAGACGACCGGTGCACACCTAGGGCGGAACGGCCGGCCCATCCCAAAGCCCAACTATGAGCTTTTTAACTGCAACAACTTAAATATACGCTATTGGAGCTGGAATTACCGTGACTGCTGGCACCAGACTTGCCCTCCAATGGATCCTCATTAAGGGATTTAAATTGTACTCAGTCCAATTACCAGACTCATAGATCCCGGTATTGCTATTTATTTTCACTACCTCCCCGTGTCAAGATTGGGTAATTTGTGCGCCTGCTGCCTTCCTTGGATGTGGTAGCCATTTCTCAAACTCCCTCTCCGGAATCGAACCCTAATTCTCCGTCACCCGTCACCACCATAGTAGGCCATTATCCTACCATCAAAGTTTATAGGGCATAAATTTGAATGATGCGTTGCCGGCACGATGGTCGTGCGATCTGTCGAGTTATCATGAATCATCGTAGCAACGGGCAGAGCCCGCGTCGACCTTTTATCTAATAAATACATCCCTTCCCGAAGTCAGGGTTTGTTGCACGTATTAGCTCTAGAATTACTACAGTTATCAGAGTAGTAGATACCATCAAACAAACTATAACTGATTTAATGAGCCATTCGCAGTTTCACAGTCTGAATTTGTTCATACTTACACATGCATGGCTTAATCTTTGAGACAAGCATATGACTACTGGAAGGATCAACCAAGTAGCATTCCTCACTGACGCCGGCGTCGCATGAGCCCTGATCGGCCCAGAATGGCACGGCCAGTTCCAAGACGAGCGCGGCCGTCATTCGGGACAAGCATCGTTTGGGCAGATAGGAGGCAATGAAGACCCCATGCCCGCTGCGTTTACCGAATCCAAGGGTCTGAGCTGCTACTCATGGACCACGACATCGTACGATGAAGTGCGGAAGCGTGGGACACAAGAGCGGCTTTTGGTTCGGCCCGCACACGACGTGCGAGGGGCGAAAGGCAACTGATTGTACATGATAATGCCTGCGCATTAGGTAGGCAACAAAGGAAACCAACTTTGAGCAAAGCCTAATTTGCGCTTGCCCCATGACTGAGATGGCATGCGGGTTAGGACGTCGCTGCTCAAGCAGGGATGCAAGCTAACCGCACAAGCCGAACACCACTCACGCGTCATACGTACAAATGCTCTGATAGCGCATGCCAAACACCAACCCCAGATGCCCAGCATTAGATGTCGTGCGCTGCTGCCGATGCCGACGTTGCAAGGCGAAAGCAAGTCCCGGTTGACACGAAAACCCAACACATAAAGATTTTTGCACGGGAACAACCCAAAGCGGCCGCATGTCTATTGACAAGACGTTGGCTTGGACCCGTTCCTGCAGCGAGTCATGGCACGCACAAGCACAGTCGTGCCTCATCGATAGCCAATAGGCCGCACTGAGTAATGCCCACAGCTGCCGCATGTCTATTGACAAGCCACCGCGACCGCATGTCTATTGACAAGACGTTGGCTTAGACCCATGCCTGCAATCGCCGCATGCACAAGCATAGTCCTGCCTCATCGATAGCCAATAGGCCGCACTGAGTAATGCCCACAGCGACCGCATGTCTATTGACAAGACGTTGGCTTGGACCCGTGCCTGCAGTGAGTCGCTGCACGCACAAGCACAACCGTGCCTCATCGATAACCAATAGGCCGCACTGAGTAATGCCCACAGCGACCGCATGTCTATTGATAAGACGTTGGCTTGGACCCGTGCCTGCAGTAAGTCACCGCATGCACAAGCACAACTGTGCCTCATCGACAGACAATATGTTGCACCGAGTAATGCCCACTGCGGTTGCATGTCTATTGAAAAGACGTTGGCTTTGACCCGTGCCTGCAGTGAGTCGCCGCACGCACAAGCACAGTCGTGCCTCATCGATAGCCAATAGGCCGCACCGCGTAATGCCCACATTGGCCGCATGTCTATTGATAAGACATTGTCTTAGACTCGTGCCGCAGCGCCTAGGGCATGCACATGAAGCAGCGCTAGGACTCGCCACACACAACACAAGCACAGCCGTGTCCCATCGATAGTCAATAGGCCGCACTGAGTAATGTCGTCGCTAGCTTTATCCGAGTATCGAATGGGTCGCCCTCATCGTAGTTTTTGGAAACAAGGAGCGATGCTTGCTTTTTATATCCCAGCATATGCACCCTGACACAGCCCATGGGCGCCAATGTCAGTGGGCGTCAGTCTGCCCAGGTGCTTTCCAACACCTCTACCCCCCTTATATATGCTTAAAAAAAAAGCCAAGGTGTCAGGAGTAGATGATGTGGCCCGCAAGTGTACGGGTCGTACAAGTAATATAGTGGCCCTTTTTAAGAGCCGGATGTTGAACCCACAGGGACTGGACCAATTCAGCTAACTATCGAGTTCAAGTGTGATATTAAATGCCGCAAGTGTTGATTGTAGAAGTTTTTGATAAAGTTTAATTAAGTCTAGGGGCGGTCAACGAAATACTCTGAATTAATTTAAGGAGCAACTAGAGTTAAAGCCGGATAATCATGCGATACTATGATTTGCAATGTTTTAAGTATGAAATTATCAATTGTCGTCTCACATAATTAGAATTTGCATTTTCATGGTCTTTCGAGCCTCTAAACACGACAAACTAGACTCACAACTACAATGTTGAGCGGGGATGTGACATTCTAGTTCATGGGCAATTCACTATGTGAATGTGGTTTATGGCGTTTATGCTCTTGATTAGGGACTTTCATACCTCTGATCATTTAACTCAACTTAGCCTCACAACTACTTCTTCGAGTGGTGATGTGATTATTCTAAGTTGGTATCTACCTCATCCCATTTTATCAACCAAGCAAGGTATTAGGTATATTTCTATCCTAACATAAATCATATCATGAGATACAATCTTGCTCCCTACATTCTCTTGTTCTTGCCTAGGTTATCTTTCTAAAGCATGTACCTAAGCTTAACCCACTTGTTTTCATGGTGATCGGTCATAAAAATAACCATAATTCAGAATGCAAGACAAAACAACAATTAATAACTTAAAACCATAACAAAATCGCAAAATCACAATCACATCTTGTGGCTTTAACCCTAGAGGGAGGGTTCTAGCCACTCATGTTCGTCTAATTACAAGAAAACATAATTAAAGTAACCTACTTACAGGAATTGGTAGAAGAGAAGATGAAATTGACGAACCCTAGGTGAGTTCTCCCACTTCTCCCTCACTCCTTGGCAGTTTTTCAGAAATCAATCTTGACTTTTTCTTATTTTAGGAGCTAAGGGGCCTATTTATAGTAAATGAGAGATGTATAAAATTATGCTCGGCATGGAATAGCTTCGTGTACGGAGGTTATCGCGCCAATATGCCTCCGTGACACGGAGGCATCGCGTATGCATTCTGGAAACCAAAACAGTCACCAAGCAGAAGTTGTCTGCGTTGGGAGCATGTCACGCTGCTTGTGCAGGGCGTTTGAGGCTGTGGCATGCCAAAGTCGCGCAGCCTGCCTACCGTGGCACATTGCCAACGCGCAGGTGGGCTGTTTCGTGCACCCTCCTTGCCGACGTTCACGTTGTATTTCTGATTCCATGCCTCCACTTCACCAACTCATGGATTAGTTCCTTAAATTCATTTTAAACCTACAAAAAGAAGAACTAATCATGTTGGTTAGTGTATATATTCACATTTACATAAAATTACATGAGAATGCATATAATTAAATAGATAAAAACGATAAAACTAAGTTATAAAGCATCACTCGGGCATGCTATTTTGCCCGAGATCAGTAGACATGTTTTAGCCAGAGAATCATACTAGACATGTACAACTTAAATGTGCACATTCTAATGTACAACCAAGCTAAAGCACTCACAAATGGCTTATAAATGTTGTAAATAATAGTTTTTATAAAAGAAAATTCAAAAGAATAGTGGAAAGAATATATATAAAATAGGAAAAATTTAAGAAAAATGTAAAAACTCTAGGGAAAAATTCTCCAAAAATGATACCAAATAATTAGTACAAAAAACGCAACATGATAAAATTAAAATCCAAAAAAAATAAATTAATTAATTTTAAAAAATACGAAAATACATAAAATTAGTAAAAATCAATATACAAAGGTGAGGAGGATGCAAGAATATGTGATTGAACCTTGGCTGAGGCGTTAATAATTGATTGTGGGACTAGAAAAATATATTAGAGCTCCGCACCCGAAGAATGTAAAGCAAAAATCATGGCGTTATCTTTCGTATCATGCGCTTTTTAGATCTTTTGCACGTCGTTGGTGTATTTATGGATGTGAGGTGGTGCACGATGCAAGTTGCACTTGTATTATGTCGGGCGAGTGCGAGGGATGTTTGGGGGCATGCCCATGTCGGCCGAGTGCGAGGGCCGCTGGGCGCATGTCCATGACGGCTGAGTGCGAGGGACGTTGGGGGCATGCCCATGTCGACCGAGTGCGAGGGCCGCTGGGTGCATGTCCATGTCGTTTGAGTGCGAGGGATGTTGGGGGGCATGCCCATGTCGGCCGAGTGCGAGGGCCGCTCGGGTACTTGCCCATGCCGACCGAGTGCGAGGGCCGCTGGGCGCATGTCCATGCCGGCCGAGTGGGAGGGACGTTGGGGGGCATGCCCATGTCGGCCGAGTGCGAGGTGATCTTGGGCAAATTTATATGCCCAAGTGATACTCAAATGTGTCATTTTAACCTTGTTTATCTATCAATGATTATACATTCTCATGTGATTTATAATAAAATGTGAATTTATACTAACCAACATGATTAGCATTATTTTACAGGTGAAATGTAATTTTGTGAAGCTAAAATGAGTGTTGGGAAGGATCGGGGATGGACTCGGATGATTAGCAAAGGACAAAGCATTGGACGGCAAGAATTAAAGGGGCTCCGCGATGGAGCCGTGTCACGCTACCATCACGGAGGCCTTCTGCCTAGCTAGGGAATTTTTGGCCAAATTCCAGTGTGGGTGCGCGTTGGGGCCGTGGCACGTTGGCGTAGCCCCGCGTTGCACACCGTGCCACATTGGGCTTTATTACCTGGATAGTCCATTTCCAGTGAGCCTCCGCGTCTATGGCGTGTTACGGAGGCAGTGCTCCGCGATGCACTCCGTGACACGTTGCTTGTTATTCCGGGAAAAATTCCCACTAGTATAAATAGAACACTTAGGTTCATTTTTCAATATTCTGACTTGGTGGAGCAAGAAAGTGGGTTACAGGCAGTTGAGGGGACGAAATTATCAGGGTTATTCTCTATCTCCTTCTTCTTTAATTCAATTGCTTGTATGTTTAACACTCATTTAACGATGTTTAATCCATAAATGAGTGGCTAATTCCTCTTCTTGCTGAGGTTAAGAACAATTCTATTGAAATGTGATTGTTGATCAAATTGTTTTTTAATCTTTCCTTCCATGGTTGTTCTATTGATTCTTGTTCTTACTGCATTAATGTGTGGCCTATATTAATGTACATCTTAAAAGTCCGATTTCACTCGAGAGAGCAAGAAATTGGAAAGTTGTGAATCAATAGGATATGATCTTTTCTTAGTTTGGGAAAATTGAGAATTGATTTACCTTCAGGATAGAAATATACCTGAAGGTCGTATCAGTCAATTAAGGAATCGGTTTTGTATGGCTAGAACATGAGTTTCGTTTAATCACAAAAATGTAGGTGGACGGTTCACGATTCTTATGTTGGGTTAAATACGAGAGTTTTAATCCATTGGCAATAGTTCTTGACTAGCAACCGGAGGAAAAGTTAACCAAATTATATTGATAATTTATTTCCTTACATGTTCGTTTAACCTCAGCATGCTCACATTCATAGTTTAGACTCAAATTATATACTCTTTGCAGACTTAGGATAAAATTAGAAATCAAAATATATCAAACTCTTCGTTGCACTGTTGTCTTCATTTTTAGAATCAATATAGTAACACTTAAGTAATTTGTTACCTCATCCCAGTCCCTGTGGGATCGATACTTGGCTTACTTAAGCCACTTTACTACTTGTTCGACCACGTGCACTTGCGTGTAGTTATACACCCATATAACAAACACCGAACAAGTTTTTGGCGTCGTTGCTGGGGACTGGCAATTGGTGAATTTTTTCTAAGTGTTAATTTACTATATTTTTTTTCTTAGTGTTGACAACTTGGTCTTAGCCTGTATTTTGCAGATATAATCTCTGTTTAACACTGGCAAGGGACAAGGAGGTGGTGGACTCATATTTAGAGCCTGAAAGATTATTTCGTCGTCAGCGTAGAGAAGCTCTAGAGAAAAAGCTGTAGTTGCTCAAACGAACAATCATGGAGCAACAACAGAATCCACCAGTAGTACGGGCAATGTTAGTGCCCGAGGAAGTAGCAGCTAGGCCGGTTCGAGAGGTGGCAATCCCACATGCTAACAATGTCACATCTAGCATCCGCAAACCTGAGCCAGGAGGGAGGTTTGAGCTCAAGCAAAACATTGTGCAATTGCTGCACACCAGCAGGCAGTTCACAGGTCTCCCTCATGAAGATCCATAGCAGCATCTCCAAAATTTTTTGGAGATAAGTGACACTTACAGTCCCCGCTGGAGTGTCATCAGATTATGTTAGGCTTACATTGTTCCCATTTTCACTATTGGGAGAAGGCAAGAGGTGGTTGAAAGCTGAGCCACCAAATTCTATTACTATTTGGGATGATCTTGCAAGGAAATTCTTGATATGATTTTTTCCATCAGGTAAAATAGCAAGACTTAGAAGTCAAATTCTAAGTTTCAAACAGAGAGAGGGAGAGAATCTATATCAAGCTTGGGAGAGAATCAAGTCCATGTTGCGGGATTGTCCACATCATCATCAATCCAATGATGTGCTGGTGCACACTTTTATAGAGGGTTTGGAACCCCACACAAAAATCTTGCTAGACTCAACAGCTGGGGGACAAGCATTGGAGAAAACTTATGAGGAGTTGTATACCTTGTTAAACCGTATTTCGCAGGGCAATCTGGAGTGGAATGTTGATTCGTCAAGAGGAGGAACAAGGAAAGCAGCAGGAGTTCTACAAGTGGATGGTTTTACAGCTATTGCTGCATAGATAACTGCTTTACAGAATCAACTCAACACCCACTTCAGTAACATGACAATGAACCAGACTCAAGCCCTAGTGAATGCAGTGTAGCAGATTTGGTGTGAAGTGTGCGGGAGCAGTGAGCACTCAGCTGAGTGTTGTGGAGCAAATCTTGACTCGGTGAAATTTGTGGGAAATGTACAGAGGAACAACCACCAACAGTATGGCAACAGCTACAATTCCAACTAGAGGAATCACCCGAATTTCTCTTGGGGTAGCAACAACCATCAGGGGCAAAGTTCGAGTCAGGGGGCGCAGAGGAATCAAGGAGGGCATCAGAACTATCAAGCACAATATAGAAACAACAATGCACCTCCTCCACCACCATCACCCAACATTGAGGAGATGTTCAAGACAATGATAGCTAACCAAGCTCAATTGCAGGCTAACTATGTGAAATTGGCAGCCAAGGTGAAGAACAACCAGTTAGCTACTAAGGCACTTGAATATCAATTTGGGCAATTTGTTGGAGCCCAAAATACCAGGCCTAGAGGAGGACTTCCAAGCGACACAGATCCCAATCCCAAGCAGGTGAATGTGGTGACCACAAGGAGTGGTTTGCAGCTGAAAGAGGTGGAACCAGAAAGACCACCTCAACAATCGGGAGCAGCAGAAGTTTAGAGGGAGCAAAGTGATGAGAGGGGGAAGAAAAAGGAAGCTGAATCAAAAAGACCACCACCCCCGTTCCCTCAAAGATTAAAGAAACACAAGGAGGAGGCGTGTTTCAAGAAATTCATGGAGGTGCTGAAACGGGTACATATTAACTTACCTCTTGTTGATGTTTTGAAGGGAGTGCTGAAATATGCAAAGTACATAAAGGACATCGTGGCAAACAAAAGTCGGTTGACTGAGTATGCTACGGTAGCTCTCACGGAGGAGTGCACTTCCCGGATACAAAACCGACTGCCCACAAAGCTCAAAGATCTTGGGAGCTTTACTATACAAATTACAATTGGGCAGAGTATCTGAGCTCGCGGATTATGTGATTTGGGAACAAGCATTAATTTGATGCCGTCATTGGTATTCAAGAAGTTGGGTTTAGGGAGTCCTAGACCAACAACAGTGATCTTGCAACTAGCGGATCGGTCCTTAGCCTGACCTAATGGCATTGTGGAGGATGTGCTGGTGCAAGTGGGCTCCCTTATCTTCCCGGTAGATTTCGTCGTGCTGGATTTTGAGCCAGACGCGGAAGTCCCATTTATTTTGGGACGTCCTTTCTTGGCGACCGGGAAAGCGCTAATTGATGTAGCTGCATGGCAGCTAACCATGCGGGCACACGACAAGGGGGAAGTGTTCGATGTATATAAGGCCCCCAAGCTCCCGATTGTGTACGAGGAACTCTCGGTGGTCAACGTGATTGATCGAGGTGATGATGCTCAGATAGTTGATTCACGAGAGTTAATGGGAAAACCACCGGAGAGATGTAAGCACTATTGGGGTGAGGACGGTGGTCATGAGAAAACGTCTGTCACCCTAGAAGATGACTGAGCTGAATGACGTCGAGCCGCGACAGTAAACCAGGCGCTGCACGGGAGGCAACCCGTGAAATTTTTCTTTGTAAATTGTGAATAGATTTCTTTTTCTTTTTCTTGATTAACAACAAAATTTTTAGTTTTATTTTTGTTTTTATTTTTATTTTGAGTGAAACCTCTAATTCTTACCAATTTCTTGCCGTAAGATGAATTTCAGGTTGAACAGAGGATAAATGTGCAAGTGATCGCAAAGGAAAATTCGAAGTATTAAGAATAATAAAAAGTGGCAAAACAGTGAGCTAGGGCGATGGCTCCGTGTCACGGAGGAGGGCCTCCGCGTTACCATCCATGACACGTTGAGGTGTAAATCTGGAATTTTAAAAAAATTCCAGAACACCCTCACGACAACTTCGTGTCACGGAGGGCATGCTCCGCGTTACCCTCCGTGACACGTTGCAGTGTATATCACGACGGGTCACACCGGGTCGCCGGGTGACCCGCGCGATTTTTCCACTTTTAAACCCCGATTCCCCCTCAATTTTCCTTATTTCTCACACAATCCGCAACCAACCTCCCTAAAACCCGTCCCCCCTCAACGTGACACGGACTTAGGCCAAGAATTTCATCGAGTTTTCTTAAATTCTTCGAATTCAATGTATGTTCTTCAATTCCATCTCATTTCTTGTCGATTTTCTTCGATATTGAACATTTGATATGAGCTAAACTTGCCCTAAGTAGGAATTAAGTGTAAATTCAATTGAATTATTGTTGAAGGATGTTCGGAGTATCATTGTGATTGCTTGAAATCGTTAATTGCATAATTTAATCGAATTTTTGATACAATCATAGCTAGGGCTTGCTTTTGAGTTTGAATTGGAGAAATTTAGTGAACTAGTGAAATTCATGCTGGGTTGTACATGTTGAGTAAGATGAGTCGATGTGCTAACTGTTACTATGCTAAAAGACCGACGGATTCTCGGGTGAAGGAAATATTGGAATTTGCAAGAATTGGGTGAATTGTATAGGTTCATGTAGATAAATTCTTTTTGTTTTCATTTCTTTGTTTCTCCTTGCTATGTGTGATGGGATAAAATGTTATCGATGGTAATGATTGTGGTTAGCTGTATGAAGTCTGAGTAGTACACAAAATATATACCGTCGAATTCTCCAAATGCACTAAGCATATTTGTTATGTTTTGTTGGTTGTTTGTGTAAATAAGCATGATCTTGCCTTAATGTGTAATTTTGGATAAGGACTAAGTGTGGGGTAGCCTAGCTTAACCCAACCTTAGTCGAAGCAAATTTTAGTTGACTTAACATTGATCTTGTCTATTTGGGTTGACAGGAAAAATGGCAAGCAGGCAGGACAAGGGAAAAGGCGCATCAACATCTGGCGCCGGCAGAAAAAGAATCAGACTGGGCACAGCGATCCCAGCAGCACCAGCAGTTCCACGCGGCCAACGCCGTCAATATGGAATCAGGTGGGTGACTGAGGAGGGGAAGAAGTGGTACCCAAAGCACAAGGAGAGCAAGTACTTCCCCGAGGAACACATAGCAAGGGAACCGTTGGCACAGGAGTTCCCCAGGATTGTCCAGAGGATCGAGGCAGCTGGGTTGAACTTCATTCTTGAAGAGCCCAAGGAATGCAATTTGCACTTGATTCGGGAATTCTACGCCAACTGGAACCCGACTCTCAGAAGTCACACCATCAAAATAAGGGGGAAAATAGTCACTTTTGAGCCCCACCACCTCAATGATATCTTAGGGGCGCGGGACACAGACACCCACGTGCTTCGACAGTTGAATATCACTCCATCATATGCGGACATCAGACGCACTTTGTGTGGAACCCGATCGACGGCTAGGTGGAGCAGACATAAGGAGAGGGGTTATCATCAGACTTTGCCCTACTCACAGATGAACAGGGAAGCCAGGATATGGCTTAAGATCGTGTGTTCCTGCCTAATCCCGGGGGTGCATATGACGGATGTAACCCGGGATCGTGTATGCTTGGTGTACACCCTGATAAAAGGGCTGGAGATCAACCTGGGGGCGGTGATTATCTCCGCCATAAAGAGAGCCCGGTTGCATCAGGGGCACAGATACGGATTTGGTGGATTACTCACCACATTCCTGAGGGGCCTGGACATTGAGGAAGAGGCCCTTGACTATATCTCGCAGATGGAGCAGCGGGCCTTAGATGTCACCAAAACTAAGGCTCCCGACACCACCCACGGGCCAATGATTACACTAGCCGAGCGACATGCTCGGGATGATCAGTACATGGCTCGCATGTACGGGATGCAGGTGCTCCAGCTACGGATAGGCGGGAGGTCGGCAACAGAGGAGGAGCTATGGCAGCTCGAGCTAGACTACCCTTTTGGCGAAAATGCCAAGGCTCTATGCCGAGTGGGGCCAGCTTTTGTAGAGCCCACGGATGATGATGTCCCAACAGATGAGGAGACACGTCGTGAGGACTCCGATGTGGAGTCCGATGATGACGATGGGGGTGATTCAGACATGGGAGACGAAGCAGCAGCACCTAATGAAGAAGTGGAGTATTTTGATTGATCAGGGAGTTCCACCACCCAATTTTTGTGCTATTTTAATTTTTGTGAACACTGGGGACAGTGTTCGATATAAGTGTGGGGTGGGAGTAGTTAGGTGCTGGTTGTGTTGTTGTGTATGCTCTGTTCTGTTGTTGTGCCTGATAAAAAACTTTTGTGACCCTGTGATTTGTGATTATGAAGTTGTTGTTCTGTATTGTAATTAAATGTGAAACTGTTGTGTGCTGCTGAATATTTTGCTAGCTGATTTTGTACATATTTTTTGTTTTTATCGAAATGATCGATATTTTTAAATTAATTTTTTTAAACTCTTGGGTTTCTCGGGGTTTGTGTTCGGTTCTTTTACCGAGAATGGTCCCATTGAACCGAAGTCCTAGTTAGTGACCGTTCCCTATGATGGATGGATGACGACCGTCTTAAGGGAAATGTAGTCGTTAGGAGTAGATTTTTCATTTATTTTCCAATTGTTTTCTTGTGTGGGTTGCATCCCAAAACCTGTAGTTACTTTATGGTTGCGGAATCCTGGTTGCGTGTCGTACATGATATTCAAAATGCAAAGGTGATTCGTATGAAAGCATACAACTTTGTAAATATGTTGAGATACCTAGGCCATAGAGTCGATTCAGTGTGATTGAGGCTTAATGTTGAATTCTTGTAATTCGCTGATTGAAGAGTCTGTGAACACGTCTTGAATTGAGCATCTGCAATAAGTGTGAAGTGAGGTTTTGTTTATTCCATGCTATTGTGAAGTTTCTAGAACTTGCCTGGTGTGTGTGCGAAACGAAATGAAGGAGGTGTATTGTAGGAAAGGATGTAGGCATTTCTTTTGTGTTAACCGAAAGTTTCTCTGTTTCATTATTGCACCCACCTTGAATGTACACCCTAGTTAGCCCGTTGAGCCTTTAGCCTATTATTTTTTTCTTGTGTCAAAAATGTTTAAACCGAGCTTTACCCCTTCTTTTCATTAGCCGTAAATTGAGCCAAAAACTCTTAAGCGCTTAAGAAGAGAAAATAATTTTCCCAAAGTGTCAAAGAGTGAGAATGATGAAAAGAAAAGAAAAGTAGAGTGACGAAAGAAAAGAAAAGGTTGAAGGTGCACTTGTTATAAATAAAATATAATGAAGGTGTCTGAATAATCTTTGTTATCGAGTCAAGTGTGCTTAATAAGATATGGGCCAAACTAAAGATAGACTTCAAGAATGGGAGGATGAAGGAAGAAACAATGCCCATGAGTTTGATGAGATGTATTGAAAAGGCGCTTAAGGATGCTAGTGGCTATTATTGGCTAGCCCAATATTTACTAGTTCCGTAGCTTACATTACAACCCGTTAAAGTCCTACGTGATCCTACATCACATTTCCTTATATTAGTGGAGTAATACAATAAGGGCAAGCCTATGGTTCATGACATGATGCATGTGAATTCTTTTGGGAGAGCAAGTGACATTGTGTTTATATGCCCCTGCATGTAACCGTTAGAGTTCATGTGATTAAAAAGGGAAAATTCTCTTGCAATGTGAGGGCACATGCTTGATGAGAGATTAATTTTCGTGGTGGATATCTTGATCAACTTATCTGCATGAGTTTGCCAATATCGAGAGTCGATTCTTAAGTCTAGGAGGTCTTGATGTGTTGAAGGTCATTGCATTGACAAGGCCATGTGTGTTTTCTTGATGATTTGTCGTATTGAATAATCGGCTGAAAAGAGAATAACTTTACTGAAGAAAGTAAGACTCATACCTGATAACATGGCGGTCTACTTTCAATCTATTAATAACTAACACAACATAGCATACAAGAACCTTACCAGCCCCTATAAGTCGTAAGGTACCAACCATCACACAATCTATATACCCCTACCTAGGTCATACCATCCACCTAGTAACTATGAGCATCCTGTCGGCCCCCTCGGTATGCTACTTGGGCTCGCTGGACCCCTGACTATAGTTGTATCTGAGTCCGGAGGACTCCTGTAATCCGAAATCTGAAATCTGCACCCCGGGCGCAAGCGCTCGACAGGGGGTGTGGTGTAGTGTTGATCAGCCTGCTATGGGGAATCTGCGTCCCATCTTCATCCGCTAGAGGACGGCATGCCACTCCGTAGAGCGACGTATCCTCACCCTCTGGCGGGCGAGTCGACACAACTATTAACCCTGGGGCGGTCAAGGAAGCTCTAAGGGTGCCCAACACAAAGCAACCATGTCTTCACAGATAGCAATAACCGCATGTAATATATATATATATATATATATATATATACTGAATCTGATAATAATATTTATATTCTGGTATTTTGTTCTGAATCTCATACTGCAATATACTAAATCTAATACTGAAATATGTTGAATTTGATACCGAATCTAATACTGAGATATACAGAGTCTGAAATAATATTTCTGGAATATTCTGTTGGGAATTATACTGTTTTGCTGAGTTCCATGCTGAACACTGTATAATAATTCTAACATGCTTACTAAACTCATACTAAATATAATATACGGCTTCTAAAACATTCTACTAGAATTTGTACTATTTTGCTATACTGGAACTACTAGCTTGCCGAAAGAAACTAGCTTTACATACCTCAACTGTCGGCTTCTGATTTACTGAGCTTGGCTAGTATTCAGCTATTTCTCCCAACTGTATTCATATTCACGAAAGAATAGAATTAATTCTACTATTATTTTGAAAGAAACCATACTTATGGATATACCTACTGCCTATTCTTCGACTTATTGAAGAACGGCCAAAAACTCATAATTTCTTGGAAGTCTAGAAGGGAGAAATACTCACTTTAATGATGGGAGTATATTAACACTAGTTTGGAGCAATTCCACTTACCTTGGCTCGGCGTGACGATGATTCGCCGGTTGAATGTCGCAAAACTAACTCCACAGGAATGCTCCCTGCAACTTTATACTTTGCTACCCGAAGTTAATTTGAGTTTGAACTACGTTTGACGGCTTAATCGGACGGAAATTAATGAAAACCCTTCGTCTCCCCTGTTTACTGGTCGTTCACTGGAAATTAAATGTAAGGAAATGATTTAAACAAGGTGGGAGGCTTTATATACTTGGGCCCGAACCCCTCCTCTTTAAGTCGCATTTGTCGAATGCAATTTATAAGTCGCATTTGTCGAATGCGATTTATAAGTCGCATTTGCCTTGCGACGCTCTGACTTGGCGCTTGTCCGTTCTCTCCCCGGGCCCTTTTCTCTCACTTATGGAATTCTAAAAGTCTTAACCAACATGCGAAAAGTCAACTAAGTGTCAAGAACTTACGGGGTGTAACATTTTCCCCCCCTTAAGAACATTCGTCCTCGAATGTTAACTTCTATTTATAGAAATTTTAACTTGCTCTACTTATTCTGGAAAAATCTCATCAGAGTTTCCCCTGTAATATGGACTATCTCAAAAATATTGAAACGCAGAAAAGTCCAATACAGGTACTCCATATGATACTATAGCATCCATTACACAATAAACTAGAGTCAACTATCTCACGTACACATGAATATACTGTAACTCATAAAACAGTAATAATAACATACCTCTGGCTGACTAAGTTTGAAATAACTGAGGGTATCTGACTTTCATATTTTCTTCTGCTTCCCAAGTCATTTCCTATTGGTTCTTGTTATGCCATAACACTTTGACAGAGGCAACATCTTTAGTTCTTAATTTGCGGATCTGCCGGTCTAGTATGGCTACTGGAACTTCTTCATAGGCCAACTCCTCTCTAACTTGAACATCTTGGACTGGGACAATTCTGGAGGGATGTCCTATGCACTTTATAAACATTGATACATGGAAAGTTGGATGGACAGATTCTAACTCTGGAGGTAAGTCTAACTCATATGCCACTCGGCCTATTCTTCGGCGAATCTGATAAGGCCCAACATACCTTGGGCTGAGCTTGCCTTTCTTGCCAAATCTCATTACACCCTTCATTGGCGAAACTTTCAGAAACACCCAATCACCCACATTAAATTCCAAGTTTATGCGCCGCACGTCAGTATAAGATTTCTGGCGGCTCTAAGCAGTCAATAAATGTTCTCTGATAAGCTTTACTTTTTCCTCTAACTGATGAATGATATCTAGCCCAATCAATGTCGATTCTCCTACCTCAAACCAACCAACTGGAGATCTGCTCTTTCGCCCATATAATGCCTCATAAGGCGCTATCTGAATAGATGAATGGTAACTATTATTATAGGCGAACTTAATGAGTGGTAAATGTTCATCCCAGCTACCTCCGAAAACCAACACACATGCTCGCAACATATCCTTGAGCGTTTGAATGGTGCATTCTGCCTGCCCATCTGTCTGAGGATGAAAAGCTGTGCTCAGGTTAACCTGCGTCCCCAAGCCTCTCTAAAATGATTGCTAGAATTTAGCTGTAAACTGTGCCCTTCTGTCGGAGATAATGGACACTGGAACACCATGCAACCTAACTATTTCTCTGATATACAGCCCAGCATAATCCTCGACATAAAAGGTAGCCCTTACTGGCAGAAAATGAGCTAATTTTGTCAGTATGTCAACAATCACCCAGATCGAATCATATCTACGCCTGGTGCAGGGTAATCCTGCTACAAAATCCATATTTACTGCTTCCCATTTCCATAAAGGCACAGCTATATCCTGAGTTAGTCCGCCTGGTTTCTGATGTTCAGCTTTTACCTGCTGGCAGTTGGGACATTGAGCTACTAATTCTGCTATCACCTTCTTCATTCCTGGCCACCAGTAGATTTCTTTTATATCGTGGTACATTTTCGTTGAACCTAGGTGGTGAGAATAACGGGCATAATGTACCTCGCTCATAATCTGCTGGCGAAGACCTGCAACGTCTGGAACACAAAGGCGATCTTTATATCGCAATACCCCATCCTCGATTGTTTGAAAATATGTCACCTCTCCTTGCTGAACTCTGTTTCTAAGCTGAACCAAGCCAGGATCTTCACACTGCTGTTCCTTTACTTCCACGACTAAAGACAACACTGTAGTGTTCTAGATTACCGCTCTGTTGTCCTCTGTTTCTGCTACACGAACAACTAAATTGGCTAACTGATGCAATTCCCGGGCTAATTCCCGTTGCTCAGGCTGTAAGTGTGCCAGACATCCCATAGATTTACGTCTAAGGGCATCTTCCACCATATTAGCTCTCCCTGGGTGATACAAAATATTCACATCATAGTCTTTCAACAGCTCTAACCAGTGACGCTGCCGCAAGTTCAACTCTTTCTGGGTGAATATATACTGTAGGCTCTTATGATCAGTAATGTCTCCATATCTTTAAGGCGTGAATCACTGCGGCCAATTCCAGGTCATGGGTAGGATAGTTCTTTTCATGTTTCCTCAATTGTCTGGAAGCATAAGCAATTACTTTACCATGCTGCATCAACACACATCCTAACCCAACACCCGAAGCGTCATAATAAACTGCATAACCTTATGTACCTTCTAGCAATGCTAACACTGGAGCTGATGTTAACCTGTCTTTCAATTCCTGGAAGCTCTGCTCACATGCCTCAGTCCACTGAAATTTTACTGCCTTCTGCGTCAGTTTAGTCAGAGGTGTTGCTAAGGTGGAAAATGCTTCAACAAACCTTCTGTAGTACCCTGCTAACCCTAGGAAACTGCGTACCTCGGTCGGAGTGGTAGGTATGGTCCATGCTTTTACTGCTTCTATCTTCTTTGTATCTACCTGTATACCAACATCCGACACGATATGACCCAAAAAGGCTACTGAATTCATCCAAAATTCACATTTAGAGAACTTGGCATATAGCTGACGGTCTCTGAGAATCTAGAGCACTGTCCGCAAATGATCTTGGTGGTCTGCCTCTGAGAGAGAATACACCAGAATATAGTCGATAAACACTATCACGAACAAGTCCAGGTATGGTCTGAAAATATTGTTCATCAGGTCTATAAACACGGCTGGAGCATTCGTCAGCCCAAAGGACATGACTAAGAATTCAAAATGGTCGTATATGGTCCTGAAGGCAGTCTTTGGAATGTCCCTTTCACGAACCCGAACCTGATGATAGCGGACCTTAAGTCAATTTTGGAGAAATATCTAGCTCCCTGTAACTGATCAAACAAATCATCTATCCTCGGAAGAGGACACTTATTCTTGACAGTAACTTTATTCAGTTGCCGATAGTCTATACACATGCGGAGGGAACCATCCTTCTTTCTCACAAACAGAACTGGCGCACCCCATGGTGAAGTACTCAGCTTGATAAAGCCCTTGTCTAACAAATCCTTCAACTGCTCCTTTAGTTCTCTGAGTTCAGCAGGAGCCATGCGATAAGGGGGAATTGATATGGGCTGAGTGCTCGGCAATAAATCAATTGCAAAATCTATTTCCCTTTCTGGGGGAATACCAGGTAGCTCATCTGGGAATACATCGGGGAATTCATTAACCACTGGAACAGACTGGAGAGTCGGAGGCTCTACCCGAACATCCTGAACTCTGACAATGTGGTAAATGCACCACTCGGCTATCAACTTTCTCGCCCGAAGATAGGAAATAAACCTACCTTTTGGCATAGCTACTGCCCTTCCACTCTCGTACTGCCTCCCCAGGAAAGTGGAATCGGACCGTCTTGGTCCAGCATTCTACATTGGCATAGTATGGAGCTAACCAATCCATACCCATAATGGCATCAAAATCAACCATTTCTAACTCTACCAAATCTGTTGTAGTCTGACGGTTAGCAACCTCTACTGTACACCCTCAATAAACCCTTCTGGCTATACTAGAGTCATCGACGGGTGTAGATACTGAATAAGGGTTGCCGAAGCAATTCTGGTACAATACTGAACTTTCGAGCCACTAATGGGGTAACATAGGACAAGGTAGATCCCGAATCGATTAATACATAAGCAGGGTGAGAGCAAATAGTCATCATACCTGTCACAACATCTGGAGATGCCTCTGAATCCTGCTCCCTGGTAATGCATAGGTACGGCTTGGGCCCGTACCTAAACTAGAGGCCCCTGATCTGCCTCGGCCTCTACCTGCTGAAACTGAGAGCCTACGCCCTGTCGGGGCTGCTGGAGCTCGCGATCCTACTGATGCCCTATCTTGTCTATCCCGGTCACCTTGACCCCTGGCTGGACAATCTCTCATCACATGACCCTCCTGTCCGCATATATAACACCCTGTGGAGCCATATTTGCGAGCTCCAGAGTGGCGTCGGCTGCAAATAGGGCAAAGTGGTGATGTATACCTCCTCTATTCTGCCCTCCTCTGCTGGGGTGAATCTACTGTTCGAGAACTTCCGTCGGACTCTAACTTTCCTCGGCGACTGAATCTACCCCTCTGTTGCTGTGATGGAGGCGGGGGTCTAGGTGGCCTATCTGACAACCGTGGCCTAGGCCCTCTCCGAACCTCCCCCTGTAACTCATCCGACCTATCCCTGCGGCGCTGTTCCTGACTTGTTCGTCTGCTATCCTGTTACCGTTGTCTGAGGCCCTCAATAGTTTGAGCAAAAGCCTGCACTCAAGCAATATCCATATCTTCCCGCAAAGTAGCTGTCATACAGGCCTCAAGATACTCTAGGCTCAGCCCCTTAATAAACCGGTGGACTCTGGATGGCATGGTGTCTACAAAGGCCTGAGCATAGCGGGCCAAAGAATCAAACTGCAGGGTGTATTCTCGAACTCTCGTCTCCCCCTGCTCCAGGTGTAAACACTGGTCCATCCGAGCCTGTCGGATCTCCCGTGGTGGGTAACGGTCCAGGAAAGCCTCTGAAAAGTTGGACCAGGTCATAGGGGCAACATCTCTCCCTCGAGACCTTTCCCAACTCTCATACCACAACACAGCAATATCCCGCAGTCGGAATACCGCCAATTCAACCGACTCTATAGATAGAACATGCATTACCCAAAAAATCCTCTGCATCTGATCCAGGAAGTCCTGGGGGTCCTCTGTCCAATCCAACCCTGTGAACTGCGGGGGACCTAGTGCCAGGAATTCTCGGACCCTCGAACTACTAGGCCCACCTGATAACTCTGCAGCTGTAGGTGGCATTGACTTGCGCTGAGTAGCCATCATTTGCGCTAACATAACTATGGCACTCCTGACCTCCTGGTCAGATAATGTAGGTATAGGAACTGTCAGAGGTGGTGTCATCCCAAGTGGCTCCTGATGGGGTGGAGACTGCTGAGAAGGTCGGGACGATGCCTCTGTATCGCCCTCAGATCGGGCTGATTCTAATTGAGACTGGGGCATCCTGCTAGTGCCCTCTCCTGCTGTTGTATCCAATCTTCGGCTTGTGATAGGGTGTCGCTGATCTGACTTTTATCTATAAACAAAGAGTATAGTAAGCTTTAGGGACTCAACCCTATACTGTACTACTCTATGGCACGACTGAATGTAAAGAAAGAGTAACCATCCTATCATGCCTTGCAACCTCTTGCCTATGGTATGTGGTGCACAACACATCCATAGACAAGACTCTACTTAGCACGGCTTGCGGACTCCCTGGGATACGACCTGCTCTGATACCAAGTTTGTCATGCCCCGCCTTGGGAGGCATGACTGGCACCTGGTGCCCTACTAGGACCTGGACTGCTGGACTACTGAGCCTAAGCACTTCTGGTGTTAGACTGGCTCTAATTCTGGATTTATGAAAACAACGGGCTAAATAACGGCTCTAAATACAGCCTCCAGCCGACAAGGCCTATAGTCACATGTAGTAATATAACAGCTACCCAGAACAACTGAACATAAGGGAACCTATGCGGGCCAACAAGGCCACCATACTGACTAGTTATCACTGAAAAGTAGAATCAAGTGCTAAACTGATCTGTGACCGACAAGGTCACCAACTGACAACTGAACAAGGTCCCACGCGGCCATCACATGCAAACTAAAAATATACATACAGCTCCACATGATCAGTACAACTAATCACATGGAATATATAATCCGAAAGCCTCTAAGAATAATAAGATGGTCGGGACAGGGCCCCGGCCTACCCATACTGTACAAACAAAATGGGAAGTAAACCCTTAACTGTCAAGCTCCAAATGATAGGAGCTGAAGACTCTATACGCTGGCTGGAACTATGAGGGATCTGCTCCTCATCTTTGAGTACCTGCAAGCAAGTAATGCAGCACCCCAAAACGGGCGTCAGTACCACTGGTACTGAGTATGCAAAGCAATAACTGAAAATAACTTAAAGCAAACAATAACACTTATAGATACTAAAGTAATAGGAGACGGGCTGAGACTGACTGAAAAGAGCATAACTTTACTGAAGAGAGTAAGAGTCGTACCTGATAACATGGCGATCTACTTTCTATCTATTAATAACTCACACAACATAGCATACAAGAACCTTACCAGCCCCCATAAGCCATAAGGTACCAACCAGCACACAATCTATATACCCCTACCCAAGTCATACCATCCACCTAGTAACTATGAGCATTTTGTCGGCCCCCTTGGTATGCAACTTGGGCTCGTTGGGCCACTGACTATAACTGTATCTGAGTCCGGAGGACTCCTAAAATCTGAAATCTGAAATCTGAAATCTGCACCCAACGCGCAAGCCCTCGACAGGGGGTGTGGTGTAGTGCTGATCAACCTGCTATGGGGAATCTGCATCCTATCTTCGTCCGCTGGCGGACGGCATGCCACTCCGTAGAGTGACGTATCATCACCCTCTGGCGGGCGAGTCGACACAGCTATTAACCCTGGGTAGTCAAGGAAGCTTTAAGGGTGCCCAACACAGAACAACCATGTCTCCATAGATAGCAATAACCGTATGTAATATATATATATATATACTGAATCTGATAATAATATTTATATTCTGGTATTCTGTTCTGAATCTCATACTGAAATATACTGAATTTGATACTGAAATATGCTGAATCTGATACTGAAATATACTGAATCTAATATTGAGATATACCGAGTCTGAAATAATATTTCTGGAATATTCTGTTGGGAATTATACTATTTTACTGGGTTTCATGCTGAACATTGTATAATAATTATAACATGCTTACTGAACTCATACTGAATATAATATACGGCTTCTGAAACATTCTACTGAAATTTGTACTATTTTGCTATACTGGAACTACTAGCTTGCCGAAAGAAACTGGTTTTATATACCTCAACTGCCGACTTCTGATTAACTGGCGTAGCTCGGCTAGTATTCAACTATTTCTCCCAACTTTATTCATATTCACGAAAGAATAGAATTAATTCTACTATTATTTTTGAAATAAACCATACTTGTGGATATACCTACTGCCTATTCTTCGACTTATTGAAGAACGTCCGAAAACTCGTAATTTCTCAAAAGTCTAGAAGGGAGAAATACTCACTTTAATGCTAGGAGTATATTAACACTATTTTGGAGCAATTCCACTTAACTTGGCTCGGTATGACGACGATTCGCTGGCCGAATTTTGCGAAACTAACTCCGCAGGAATGCTCCCTGCAGCTTTATACTTCGCTACCCGAAGTTAATTTGAGTTTGAACTACGTTTGACGGCTTAATCAAACGGAAACTAATAAAAACCCTTCGTCTCCCCTGTTTACTGGTCTTTCACTGGAAATTAAATGTAAGGAAATGATTTAAACAAGGTGGGAGGCCTTATATACTTGGGCTCGAACCCCTCCTCTTTAAGTCACATTTGTCGAATGTGATTTATAAGTCGCATTTGTTGAATGCAATTTATAAGTCGCATTTGCCTTGTGACGCTCTGACTTGGCGCTTGTTCGGTCTCTCCCCGGGTCCTTTTCTCGCACGTATGGCATTCTAAAACTCATAACCAACATGCGAATAGGCCAACTAACTGTCAAGAAATTACGGGGTGTAATACGCTGGGGGCATGCCCCTGCCGGCCGAGCGGGAGGGCCGCTGGGCGCATGCCCAGGCCGAGTGCGAGGGATGCTGGGCGTATGCCTATGCCGGCCGAGTGCGAGGGACGCTGGGGGCATGCCCATGCCGGCCGAGTGCGAGGGCCGCTGGGGGGAATTGCAATGTCGGCCGAGTGCGAGGGCTGTTGGGGGCAACGCCCATGCCGGCCAAGTGCGAGGGACGTCGGGGGCATGCCCATGCTAGCAAAGTGTGAGGGACATTATGGGGCATGCCATGCCGGCCAAGTGTGAGGGCCGCTGGGCGCATACCCATACCGGCCGAGTGCAAAGGCCTCTGGGCGCATGCCCACGCCGGTCGAGGGCTAGGGACGCTGGGGCATGCCCATCCCAGCCAAGTGCGAGGGACGTTGGGGGGCATGCCCATGCCGGCCGAGTGTGAGGACCGCTTGGCGCACGCCCATGCCGGCCGAGTGCGAGGGCCGCTAGGCGCACGCCCATGCAGGCCGAGTGCAAGGGCCGCTGGGCGCATGCCCATGCCGGCCGAGTGCGAGGGACGTTGGGGGCATGCCTATGTCGGACGAGTGCGAAGGCTGCTGGCCGCATGTCCATGTCATCCGAGTGCGAGGGACGTTAGGGGGCATGCCCATGCCGGCCGAGCACGGGGGACATTGGGGGGCATGCCCATGCCGGCCGAGTGCGAGGGCCGCTGGGTGATCGTGGGAAAAATAGCACGCCCAAGTGATACTTTATAACTTGGATTTGCCTTGTTTATCTATTTATTTATATACATTCTCATGTGTTTTTATGTAAATGTGAATATGTATTAACCCACATGATTAGTCCTTGTTTTTGAAGGTAAATAATGCATTGGAGGACCCAATCCATGAGTTGGTGAAGTGGAGCCATGGAATCAGAAGTAAAACGCGAACGTCGTCAAGGAGTGTGCGCGAAACAGCCCACCTGCACGTTGGCAACGTGCCAGGGTAGGCAGGCTGCACGACCATGGCGTGCCACAACCTCAAACGCGCTGCACAAGCAGTGTGACACACTGCCATCATGAACAACTTCTGCTTGGCGATTGTTTTGGTTTCCAGAATGCCTACGCGATGCCTCCATGTCACGGAGGTATATTGGCGCGATACTAATCTCGGGAAAAAATAGCATGTCCGAGTGATGCTTTATAAGTTAATTTAGTCTTGTTTATCTAATTTATTTTATACATTTTCATGTGATTTTATATTAATGTGAATATATGTGCTAACCAACATGATTAGTCCTTTTTTTGTAGGTTTCAATGATTTTGAGGAACTACTTCATAAGTTGGTGAAGGAGAGGAATGGAGTCGGAAGCAATGGGCGAAAGTCGGCAAGGAGTAGGCCATGGCAAGGTTGGTCGCGCCAGGCAGCGTGCCACGCTGTGCGTGTGCCGCGCCCAGTGTCGTGCCACGCCTAGGCCAGGCACGCGAGCAGATGCGGCAGGCAGGCAGCACCAGCGCGCCAGCAACGGGCCATGTCGCGCCAGCTCCGCAATAAGGGACTGCCAACGCGCTGCATGAGCAGCGTGTCACGCTGGCAGCGCGGTGACACTCGGCAGTATTGGCTTCCGGAGGCAATTCCAGAGAGCCTCCGCGTTACCTCCGTGTCACGGAGGTAGTGCTCCGCGATACACTCCGTGACACGGAGTCGTTCCACGACAGGCTAAATTGGGCACGTTTTTCATTTATTATAAATAGTTCCCGTAGCTCCTAAAACCATTTTGTGACAATTTTATTCTGGAAAACTACCGAGGAGTGAAGGGAGAAGTGGGAGAACTCATCTAGGGTTTGTCAAATTCCCTTCTCATCTACCAAATTCTTGTAAGTATGTTAATTTAGTTGTAGTTTCTTATAGTTTTACGAACATGAATGGATAGAACCCTTCCTCTAGGGTTGAAGCCATGAATTATGATTGTGATTCTATGAAATTGTTTAGGAATTAAGTTATTGATTGTTGTTTCCGGCTTGCATTCTGGATTGTTGGTTGTCTTTATGATTGATCACCATGAAAACATATGCGTTATCTTGGGCATAGGCTTGAGAAAGTAGTGACCTAGGTCAGAATAGGAGAATGTGAGAAGCATGTTTATATCTCACAATATAATTTCGTGTTGGGATAGAAATATATCTAACACCTTGCTTGGTTGATAAAACGGGGGTATTTAAAGACCGACTTAGGATTATCACATCACCACTCGAAGAAGTAGTTGTGAGGCTAAGTTGAGTTAAATGATTAGATGCACAAAAGTCCCTAATCATTTCCACGTAAACCACAACATAATTGATTGCCCACGAACTAGAAGTAGCATCCTTGCTCACAATGATGCAGTGAGGCTAGTTTGTCGTGTTTAGAGGCTCGAAAGACCATGAACATGCAATTCTAATTATGTCAAATGACAATCGATAGTGGCATACTTAACTCATTGCAAATCGTAGCATTGCATGATTATCTAGTTTTAACTCTATGTTGCTCCTAGAGTGCATTCAGAATATTTCGTTGACCAAATTTAGACTTAATTAAAAGTCTTCCTCGAAAACTGCTATAGCCAACATTTTCGGTATTTAAGATCACACTTGTAATGGATAGTTAGAGGAATGGGTCCAGTCCCTGTGGGTTCGCATTCCAGTTCTTAAAAAGAGCCAATATATTACTTGCACGACCCGTACACTTGTGGACGCACAAATAAGGGCACGTCAAGTTTTTGGCGCCGTTGTCAGGGACTCGGCGAAGTTTTGATTATTTATCTATTTTTGTGTGATTTTTGAATTTCCTAAAGTGTTGAGAAACTTTGTCTTAGTCTGATCATTTGCAGGTGACAGGTTGTCCTGCCGAGCTGGATAAAAATAGAGAGCTTGTGGAACCGTTGCTTGAGCCTGAACGTCAAATCCATTTGCAAAGGAGAGTAGCTCTAGAGAAAAAGTTGAAGAGACTTCAAGAAAAGGTACAACAACAACCACCCGCGGGACAAACACTATTGTCATCGGAAGCAATGGCGGCTAGACCAGTTCGCGAAGTGGCAATCCCACAAGTGACTAATGTGAACTCTAGCATCCGGAAATCGGAGCCTGGAGGGAACTTTGAGCTTAAACAGAACATGGTGCAGCTGTTACATTCTAGTGGTCAATTCACTGGGATGGCACATGAGGACCCGCAGCAACACTTACAAAACTTTCTTGAGATAAGTGACACATTTGTCCCCACTAGCGTGTCCACAGATTATGTCCGCCTGACCCTCTTCCCATTTTCATTGTTGAGAGAGGCAAAAAAGTGGCTGAAGGCTGAGCCACCGAACTCCATAACTTTGTGTGATGACTTGGCTAAGAAGTTCCTTATCAGATTCTTTCCTTTAGGCAAGACAGCAAAGTTGAGAAGTGAGATATTAAGTTTCAAGCAGAGGCCTGATAAGAATTTATATCTGGCTTGGGAAAGATTCAAGTCATTGTTGAGAGACTGTCCCCATCACCAGCAATCAAATGAAGTGTTGGCTCATACCTTTGTTGAAAGTCTAGACCCACATACGAAAATATTATTAGACTCTTGCATCGGGTGGGCAAGCCTTGGAGAAGACGCATGATGAGTTGTACACTTTGTTGAACAGAATTGCTCAAGGAAATCCAGAGTGGCACAACGAGTCATCGAGAGGAGTAGGAAAGAGATCAGGGTTGATAGAGCTAGATGGAATGAATGCCTTGGCAGCACAGCTAGCTTCGTTCCAGCATCAGATGATGACTCAGTTCAATAAACTGAGTATGAACCAACAATAGGGCCAGGTTAATACAGTTCAGCAAGCTCCTAGTTGGTGCGAAATTTGTGGTAACAATGGGCATAATGTAGAGTCTTGTGGAGCCAATCTGGAGTCAGTAAATTTTGTTGGTAATGTGCGGCGCAACAATCAGAATTTTGGAACCAATTACAACAGAAATTGGCAGGGCCACCCGAATTTTTCATGGGGTGGAAACCAAAAGTAGAGTTATCAGCAACCTCAACAACAGCAGTATCAACAGAATAGGCAGAATGATGGTCAAGCAAGCAGCAGCATTGAGGAAACATTGTAGAAAATCATGGAGACCCAGACGCAGTTAGCAGAGAATCAGGCGAGGATGGCAACGGACTTAAAGAATCAGCAAATGGCCACCCGCAATCTTGAAAAACAAGTGGGTCAGATAGTAGCTGCTCAAAATATGAGATCACAAGGGGGATTACCAAGCGACACAGATCCTAACCCCCGGCAGATCGATGCCATCAGTCTAAGAAGCGGTAAGCAATTAGCTGATACAGTGCCAAAAGAGTTGAGAAAGGAGGTGCAGCCGGAGTTGGTTAGACCAGGACCATCCATCAACAGGGGAGATAATCAGAGTGCGGGGCAAAAAAATGCACAATCTTCAGTGCAGCCAGCACAAAGACCACCACCACCATTCCCTCAGAAATTCAGAAAGAGCAAGGAGGAGGAATGCTTCAAAAAGTTCTTTGAGAGTTTCAAAGAACTTCACATAAATTTTCCTCTTATTGATGCTTTGCAGGGAACGCCCAAGTATGCTAAATACTTGAAGGACGTGATGGCGAACAAAGTTAGGTTGGTGGATGTCCAGATTGTAGCACTGACTGAGGAGTGCAGTCACCGGGTATTAAGCAAGATTCCAAAGAAGCTCAAAGACCCAGGGAGTTTTACCCTCCCCATACAAATTGGTAAAGCTAAGGTGCTACGAGCTTTGTGTGATCTAGGGGCAGTAGTTAACCTAATGCCCCTATCCTTATTCAACACCCTGGGTTGGGAAAACCGAGAAAAACAAGGTTGATGCTGCAACTGGCTGACAAGTCGCGAGTGACACCCGATGGAATAATAGAGGACCTTCTCATCAAAGTAGGTAAGTTTATTATACCTGCTGATTTTATTGTTTTAAATTCCCAGGTTGATGACCAGGTACCCCTAATCTTGGGATGGCCATTCCTGGCCACCGGAGGAGCGGTGATTGATTTGAGAGCAGGGACCCTGAAAATGAGGGTCGAAGATGAAGAAGAACTCTTCCGCATTTACCAAGAAATGAACCCATCCGCACACTGTAGAAACCTTTTTCAGGTTAGTGTGTTGTCTGAGGATGAGTGTGGGGTGGAGGATTCCACAGGTGCAGGGCCAAAGGCAGTGACAAGTGTTCAGCCTGAGTCTGATAAAGGGCTTCAAATTGAGAAGAAGTTGGAGGAAGAGAGGAATAGAGTGGAGGTTATTTCCTCTAAACAGCAAAAGAAAAGAAGATGGTTCTCGAAAGAGAACCCAGGTATGAGGATGTCCTGAAAAAGGAAGTCCACATCATGCCGCAACGGAAAATAAGGCGCTGCTTGGGAGGCAACCCAAGGGTACCCCAGGTACAATTTATGAATTTTAGTTGCTGTTGATTTGGTTATTTTCATTGTGTTTGTGTCTTTGGTGGAAAGTTAAGCACAGATGGAGGGGAAGTCTGAGTACCCATGGGAAGGAAGCTAACAAGCATGGAAGAGAAAAAGTGTGGGGTCGAACACCCACTTGTGCAAAGTGGACGAAAAACATGATGTTAGCTAGGCCTAAAGGCCTCGGGGAGTATTTCTCACCCTCTTTAAACTTCAATTTGATGCTATGAGGACATAGCATGATTCAAGTGTGGGGGGAAATTTCAAGAGAATTTCAAATTTTTTGTGCTTAACGATTTTTGGTGAATGTAATGCTTGTGAGGAATTTTTGTGAGAAATTGAAAATTTTGAAAAAAATTTATGAGTCAAGCATGAATTCATCACCTGTTGGTTTTTCTTTTCGGTTCTTTTCCGACGGGGGTCTTTGAACCGAAAAATAAAAATTTTCTTTGTTTGTATATAATGTTTTTAGTCATTGTTAGGGACTGTTTCCGATGATGGATGGATGACGACCGTCTTGAGGAAATATTAGTCAATAGGTTTTGGTTTTTGAACCCGTTGCTAATTGATGGCTTGATATTCTTGTTATGTGCTATAAATGATTGTAAGAGGCAAGTATGTTCAGTTTTGAAGCATGTAAGAAAGGTATAACTTTGTTTGAGATACTTAGGCTCTTGAATTTGACTCAATATGATTGAAGCTTAATTCTGAATTCTTATGATTAGCTAAGTAAGAGTCTGTTGAATGTATCTTGAGTTGAGCATGTGCCATGAGTGTAAGGTTTTTGAGTATTCTGTGCTATTGTGGAATGTCTAGAACTTGCCTGGTGTGTTTATAAAATGAAATGAAGGATGTGAATTGTAGGAAATGATTTAGGCATTTCTTTGAAGGAACCTAAATGTTATCCCTTTTACCTACCTTGAATATTTAATCCTAGTTAGCCCCATTGAGCCTTGAGCTTATTCTTTGACAACTGCAACATAAGCTTAATCCTTTTTCTTTCATTAGCCTTAAATTTGATCCAAAACTTCTAAACGCTTGAGTGAATAATCTGAAAGAGTAAAGTAGTGAGAAAAATGAAAAACAAGGAAAAGTGGAGGTTGTAAAAGTTGAGAAAGGTTAAGGGTGCACTGGTGTGAAAATGGCTGATTATTATAAGGAGTAAGAAAATAAATTAATGAAAAGTTACGTATAGAATTCCTTACTAATAAGCCAAAAGTTCCTAAAGAAAGGGGGAACAAAAGAGGAAAAAGAAAGATGAAAGGAGATGAAGTTGAAGTAAGAGCAGGGAAGTCTGTAATGAGGGCGTGATGTATTAAAAGCGCTTAGGGAAGTTAGTCACTATTACTGGCCATAATAGTACCTACCCGTCCCTTAGCTACATGACAACCTAAAAAGTCCTACTTGATCTTACATTCATACATCCTTAAATTAGTGGAGTAAAACACTAAGGGCAAGCTTATGGGTCATTGCATAATGCACATGAATTCTTTGTGAGAGTGAGCGGAATTCTATTCATGTACCCACACATGTTATGATTCAAAAAGTTTTTGCGTGTGAAAATGGGTAACTCTCGTTCCGTGAGGGCACATGTTGAATGAAGGATATAATTCATGTGGGATTTCTTAATCAGTTGATTTGCATGAGTTTGCTAAGATTGAGAGTCGCTTCTTGAGGTTAAGAAATCTTAGAGGAGTTGTATTTCATTTCAATGATTAAACCGTGCATGCTCTATTTGTAGCTTGTTATCTTACGTAATCATTGTAGCCATAGCTTGAATTATCTTACTAAAATTAGTTATGTGTGAGTCTCCATATACATGAGATGTAAAAGTTTGTTCGAGGACGAACAAGGCTTTAAGTGTGGGGTAGGTGATCTCGGGAAAAAATAGCATGTCCGAGTGATGCTTTATAACTTAATTTAGTCTTGTTTATCTAATTTATTTTATAGATTTTCATGTGATTTTATATAAATGTGAATATATGTTCTAACTAACATGAGTAGTCCTTGTTTTGTAGGTTTCAATGATTTTGAGGAACTACTTCATAAGTTGGTGAAGGAGAGGAATGGAGTTGGAAGCAATGGGCAAAAGTCGGCAAGGAGTAGGCCATGGCAAGGCTGGTCGCGCCAGGCAGTGTGCCACGCTGTGCGTGTGCCGTGCCTAGTGTCGTGCCACGCCTAGGCCAGGCACGCGAGCAGATGCGGCAGGCAGGCAGCACCAGTGTGCCAGCAACGTGCCACGCCGTGCCAGCTCCGCGTCAGGGGACTGCCAACGCGCTGCATGAGCAGCGTGTCACGCCGGCAGCGCGGTGACACTCGGTAGTTTTGGCTTCCGGAGGCAATTTCCAGAGAGCCTCTGTGTTACCTCCGTGTCACGGAGGTAGTGCTCCGCGATACACTCTGTGACACGGAGTTGTTCCACAACAGGCTAAATTGGGCACGTTTTTCATTTCTTACAAATAGGTCCCTTAGCTCCTAAAACCATTTTGTCACGATTTTATTCTGGAAAACTACCTAGGAGTGAAGGGAGAAGTGGGAGAACTCATCTAGGGTTTGTCAAATTCCCTTCTGATCTACCCAATTCTTGTAAGTATGTTAATTTAGTTGTAGTTTCTAGCAGTTTTACGAACATGAATGGCTAGAACCCTTCCTCTAGGGTTGAAGCCATGA
>JASDFA010000020.1:74235000-74257500 GCA_035772735.1 Datura wrightii
GTCCCGCACACGACGTGCGAGGGGCGAAAGGCAACCGATTTTACATGATAATGCCTGGGCATTAGGTAGGCAACACAGGAAACCAACTTCGAGCAAAGCCTAATTTGCGCTTGCCCCATGACGGAGATGGCATGCGGGTTAGGATGTCGCTGCTCAAGTAGGGATCCAACCTAACCGTACAAATTGAATCACTCACGCGTCGTACGTACAAATGCTCCGGCAGCGCATGACAAACACCAACCCCAGACGCCCAGCATTAGATGTCGTGCGCTGCTATCGATGCAGACGTTGCAAGGCCAAAGAAAGTCCAGATATACACAAAAACCCAATGAACTTGGGCAAATTTATATGCCCAAGTGATACTTAAATGTGTCACTTTAGCCTTGTTTATCTATCAATGTTTATACATTCTCATGTGATTGATAATAAAATGTGAATTTATACTAACCAACATGATTAGCGTTGTTTTGCAGGATTTTGGGAAGCTAAAATGCGTGTTGGGAGAGATCGGGGTTGGACTCGGATGGTAGCAAAGGACAAAGCATTGGAAGGCACAAATTAAAGGGGCTCCACGATGGAGCCGTGTCACGCTGCCATCGCGGAGGCCTTCTGCCTGGATAGGGAATTTTTGGCCAAATTCCAGTGAAGGTGCGCTTTGGGGCCGTGGCACGTTGGCCTAGCCCCGCGTTGCACGCCGTGCCACTTTGGGCCTTATTACCTGGACACTTAATTTCCAGTAAGGGTCCGCGTCAGTGGCGTGTCACGGAGGCAGTGCTCCGCAATGCACTCCGTGACACATTGTTTGTTATTCCGGGAAAAATTCCCACTAGTATAAATAGAACACTTAGGTTCATTTTTAATAATTCTGACTTAGTGGAGCAAGAACGTGGGTTACAGGCAGTTGAGGGGACGAAAATCTCAGGGTTTTTCTCTATCTCCTTCTTCTTTAATTCAATTTCTTGTATGTTTAACACTCATTTAATGATGTTTAATCCACGAACGAGTGGCTAATTCCTATTCTTGCTGAGGTTAAGAACAATGGTATTGAAATGTGATTGTTGATTAAGTTGGTTTTTCATCTTTTCTTCCATGGTTGTTCTATTGATTCTTGTTCTTACTGCATTAATGTGTGGCCTATGTTAATGTATATCTAAAAAGTCTGGTTTCACTCGAGAGAGCAAGAAATTGGAAAGTTGTGAATCAATAGGATATGATCTTTTCTTAGTTAGGGAAAATTGAGAATTGATTTACCTTCAGGATAGAAATATACCTGAAAATCGTATTTGTCAATTAAAGAACCGGTTTTGTATGGCTAGAACATGAATTTCGTTTAATCACAGAAATGTAGGTGGACGGTTCATGATTCTTAAGTTGGGTTAAATACGAGAGTTTTAATCCATTGGCAATAGTTCTTGACTAGCAACCGGAGGAAAGATTAACGACATTATATTGATAATTTATTTCTTTACATGTTCATTTAACCTCAGCATGCTCACATTCATAGTTCAGACTCACATTAGATATTCGTTTTAGACATAGCATAAAAATTAGAAATCAAAATATCAAACTCTTCTTTGCATTGCTGTCTTCATTGTTAGGGTTAAAATATAGTACACTTGAGTAGATTGTTACCTTATCACAGTCCATGTGGGATCGATACTTGGCTTACTTAAGCCACTTTACTACTTGTTCGACCATGTGCACTTGCGTGTAGCTTTATACCCAAAGAAAAAAAACCAAACAAGTTTTTGGCGTCGTTGCCGGGGACTGGCAATTGGTGAATTTTTCTTAAGTGTTAATTTACTATATTTTTTTTCTTAGTGTTGACAACTTGGTCTTAGCCTGTATTTTGCAGATATAATCTCTGTTGAACACTGGCAAGAGACAAGGAGCTGGTGGACTCATATTTAGAGCCTGAAAGACTATTTCATCGTCAGCGGAGAGAAGCTCTAGAGAGAAAGCTGCAGTTGCTCAGACAAACAATCATGGAGCAACAACAGAATCCACCAGTAGTACGGGCAATGTTAGTGCCCGAGGAAGTAGCAGCTAGGCCCGTTCGCGAGGTGGCAATCCCACATGCTAACAATGTCACATATAGCATCCGCAAACTTGAGCCAGGAGGGAGGTTCGAGCTCAAACAAAACATGGTGCAATTGTTGCACACCAGCGGGCAGTTCACAGGTCTCCCTCATGAGGATCCATAGCAGCATCTCCAAAATTTTTTCGAGATAAGTGACACTTACATCCCTGCTGAAGTGTCATTGGATTATGTCAGGCTTACATTGTTCCCATTCTCACTATTGGGAGAAGCCAAGAGGTGGTTGAAAGCTGAGCCACCTAATTCTATTACTACGTGGGATGATCTTGCAAGGAAATTCTTGATACGAATTTTTCCATCCGGTAAAACAGCAAGACTTAGAAGTCAAATTCTATGTTTTAAACAGAGAGAGGGAGAGATTCTATATCAGGCTTGGGATAGATTCAAGTCCATGTTGCGGGATTGTCCTCCTCATCATCAATCCAATGATGTGTTGGTGCACACCTTTATAGAGGGTTGGGAACCCCACACAAAAATCTTGCTAGACTCAGCAGCTGGGGGACAAGCATTGGAGAAAACTTATGAGGAGTTGTATACCTTGTTAAACCATATTTCGCAGGGCAATCTGGAGTGGAATGTTGATTCGTCAATTGGAGGAACAAGGAAAGCAGTAGGAGTTCTACAAGTGGATGGTTTTATAGCTATTGCTGCACAGATAACTGCTTTACAGAATCAACTCAACACCCACTTCAGTAACATGACAATGAACCAGACTCAAGCCCTAGTGAATGCAGTGCAGCAGATTTGGTGTGAAGTGTGCGGGAGTAGTGAGCACTCAGTTGAGTGTTGTGGAGAAAATCCTGACTCGGTGAACTTTGTGGGAAATGTACAGAGGAACAACCACCAATAGTATGGCAACAGCTACAATTCCATCTGGAGGAATCATCCGAATTTCTCTTGGGGTAGCAACAACCATCAAGGGCAAAGTTCGAGTCAGGGGGCACAGAGGAATCAAGGAGGGCAGCAGAACTACCAAGCATAATATAGAAACAACAATGCCCCTCCTTCCCCACCATCACCCAGCATTGAGGAGATGTTCAAGATGATGATAGCTAACCAAGCTCAATTGCAGGCTTACTATGTGAAATTGGCAGCCGAGGTGAAGAACAACCAGTTAGCTACTAAGGCACTTGAATATCAATTTGGGCAATTTGCTGGAGCCCAAAACACCAGGCCTAGAGGAGGACTTCCGAGCGACACAGATCCCAACCCCAAGCAGGTGAATGCGGTGACCACAAGGAGTGGTTTGCAGCTTATAGAGGTGGAACCAGAAAGACCACCTCAATAATCGGGAGCAGCAGAAGTTGAGAGGGAGCAAAGTGATGAGAGGGGGAAGAAAAAGGAAGCTGAATCAGAAAGACCACCACCCCCGTTCCCTCAAAGATTAAAGAAACACAAGGAGGAGGCGTGTTTCAAGAAATTCATGGACGTGATGAAACAGGTACATATTAACTTACCTCTTGTTGATGTTTTGCAGGGAGTGCCGAAATATGCAAAGTACATTAAGGACATCGTGGCAAACAAAAGTCGATTGACTGAGTATGCTACGGTGGCCCTCACGGAGGAGTGCACTTCCTGGATATAAAACCGACTACCCAGAAAGCTCAAAGATCCTGGGAGCTTTACGATACAAATTACAATTGGGAAGAGTATCCGAGCTCGCGGATTATGTGATTTGGGAGCGAGCATTAATTTGATGCCGTCATCGGTATTCAAGAAGTTGGGTCTTGGGAGTCCTAGACCAACAACAGTGATCTTGCAACTAGCGGATCGGTCCTTAGCCAGTCCTGATGGCATTGTGGAGGATGTGCTGGTGCAAGTGGGCTCCCTTATCTTCCCGGTAGATTTCGTTGTGCTGGATTTTGAGCCAGACGCGGAACTCCCATTTATTTTGGGACGTCCTTTCTTGGCGACCGGGAAAGCGCTGATTGATGTAGCTGCAGGGCAGCTAACAATGCGAGCACACAACAAGGTGGAAGTGTTCGATGTATACAAGGCCACCAAGCTCCCGACTATGTACGAGGAACTCTCGGTGATCAACGTGATTGATCGAGTTGATGATGCGCGGTTATTTGAATCACGAGAGTTATTGGGAAAACCACCGGAGTGATGTAAGCACTACTGGGGTGAAGACGATGGTCAAGTGAAAATGCCCGTCACCCTAGAAGATGACTGAGCTGAATGACGTCGAGCCGCGACGGTAAACAAGGTGCTGCACGAGAGGCAACCCGTGAAATTTTTCTTTGTAAATTGTGAATAAATTTCTTTTTTCTTTTTTTCTTGATTAACAACAAAAGTTTTAGTTTTTATTTTTGTTTTTATTTTTATTTTTAGTGAAACCTATAATTCTAACAAATTTCTTATCGTAAGATGAATTTCAGGTTGAACGGAGGATAAATGTGCAAGGGATCACAAAGGAAAATTCGAGGTATGAAAAATAATAAAAAGTGGCAAAACAGTGAGCTAGGGCGATGGCTCCGTGTCACGGAGGAGGGCCTCCGCGTTACCCTCCGTGACACGTTGAGGTGTAAATTTGGAATTTTTAAAATTCCAGAACACCCACGCGACAGCTCCGTGTCACGGAGGGCATGCTCCGCGTTACCCTCCATGACACGTTGAAATGTATATCGCGACGGGTCACAACGGGTCACCGGGTGACCCGCGCGAATTTCCCACTTTTTAACCCCGATTCCCCCTCAATTTTTCTCATTTCTCATACCCTCCACGACCAACCTCCCAAAAACCCCTCCCCCCTCAACGTGACACGGACTTAGGCCAAGAATTTCATCGAGTTTTCATCAATTCTTTGAATTCAAGGTATGTTCTTCAACTCTATCTCAATTCTTGTCGAATTTTTTTCGATTTTGAACATGTGATATGAGCAAAACTTTCCCTAAGTAGAAATTAAGCTTAAATTCAATTGAATTATTGTTGATTGATGTTCGTAGTATCATTGTGATAGCTTGAACTCGTTAATTACATAGTTTAATCAAATTTTTGATAAAATCATAGCTAGGGCTTGCCTTTGAGTGTGAAATGGAAAAATTTAGTGAACTAGTGAAATTCATGCTAGGTTGTACATGTTGGGTGAGATGAATCGATTGTGCTAACTGTGACTATGCTGAAAGACCGACGGATTCTCGGGTTAAGGAAATTTTGGAATTTGCAAGAATTGGGTGAATTGTAGAGGATCATGTAGTTAAATTTTTCTTTTGTTTCTCCTTGCTAAGTGCTATGGGATAAAATGTTAGCGATGGTAAGGATTGTGGTTAGCTGTATGAAGTCTGAGTAGTACATAGAATATATACCATCGAATTATCCAAATGCACTAAGCATAGTGGTTATGTTTTGTTGTTTGTTTGTGTAAATAAGTACGATCTAGCCGTAGTGTTGTAATTTTAGCTAAGGACTAAGTGTGGGGTTGCCTAGCTTAACCCACCCTTAGTCGAAGCTAATGTTCATTGGCTTAACATTGAACTTGTCTGTTTGGTTTGACAGGAACAATGGCAAGCAGGCAAGACAAGGGAAAAGGCGCATCAACATCTGGCGCCGGCAGAAAAAGAATCAGACTGGGCACAGCGGTTCCACGCGGCCAACGCTGTCAGTACGGACCAAGGTGGTGACAGAAGAGGGGAAGAAATGGTATGCGAAGCAAAAGGAGAGCAAGTACTTCCCCGAAGAACACATAGCAAGGGAACCGTTGGCACAGGAGTTCCCCAGGAATGTCCAGAGGATCAAGGCAGCTGGGCTGAACTTCATTTTTGAAGAGCCCAAGGAATGCAACTTGCACTTGATTCGGGAATTCTACGCCAACTAGAACCTGACTCTCAGAAGTCACACCATCAAAATAAGAGGGCAAATAGTCATTTTTGAGCCCCACAACCTCAATGCTATCCCAGGGGCGCGGGACACAGACGCCCACGTGCTTCGACAGCTGAATATCACTCCACCATATGCGGACATCAGACGCACTTTGCGTGGAACCCGATCGACAGCTAGGTGGAGCAGACATAAGGAGAGGGGCTACCATCATACTTTGCCCTACTCACAGATGAACAGGGAAGCCAGGATATGGCTTAAGATCGTGTGTTCCTGCCTAATCCCGGGGGTGCATATTGATCTTGGGCAAATTTATATGCCCAAGTGATACTCAAATGTGTCATTTTAACCTTGTTTATCTATCAATGATTATACATTCTCATGTGATTTATAATAAAATGTGAATTTATACTAACCAACATGATTAGCGTTATTTTGCAGGTGAAATGTAATTTTGTGAATCTAAAATGCGTGTTAGGAAAGATCGGGGATGGACTCGGATGATTAGCAAAGGACAAAGCATTGGACGGCAAGAATTAAAGGGGCTCCGCGATGGAGCCGTGTCACACTGCCATCGCGGAGGCCTTCTACCTGGCTAAGAAATTTTGGCCAAATTCCAGTGTGGGTGCGCGTTGGGGCCATGGCACGTTGGCCTAGCCCCGCATTGCACGTCATGCCATGTTGGGCTTTATTACCAGACAGTCCATTTCCAGTGAGCCTCCGCATCTGTGGCGTGTCACGGAGGCAGTGCTCCGCGATGCACTCCGTGACACGTTGCTTGTTATTCCGGGAAAAATTCCCACTAGTATAAATAGAACACTTAGGTTCGTTTTTAATAATTCTGACTTGGTGGAGCAAGAACGTGGGTTACAGGCAGTTGAGGGGACGAAATTATCAGGGTTTTTCTCTATCTCCTTCTTCTTTAATTCAATTGCTTGTATGTTTAACACTCATTTAACGATGTTTAATCCACAAATGAGTGGCTAATTCCTCTTCTTGCTGAGGTTAAGAACAATTGTACTGAAATGTGATTGTTGATCAATTTGGTTTTTAATCTTTTCTTCCATGGTTGTTCTATTGATTCTTGTTCTTACTGCATTAATGTGTGGCCTATATTATTGTACATCTAAAAAGTCCGATTTCACTCGAGAGAGCAAGAAATTGGAAAGTTGTGAATCAATAGGATATGATCTTTTCTTGGTTTGGGAAAATTGAGAATTGATTTACCTTCAGGATAGAAATATACCTGAAGGTCGTATTAGGCAATTAAGGAACCGGTTTTGTATGGCTAGAACATGAATTTCGTTTAATCACAGAAATGTAGGTGGATGGTTCACGATTCTTAAGTTGGGTTAAATACGAGAGTTTTAATCCATTGGCAATAGTTCTTGACTAGCAACCGGAGGAAAAGTTAACCAAATTATATCGATAATTTATTTCTTTACATGTTCGTTTAACCTCAGCATGCTCACATTCATAGTTCAGACTCAAATTATATACTCTTTGCAGACATAGGATAAAATTAGAAATCAAAATATATCAAACTCTTCGTTGCACTATTGTCTTCATTTTTAGAATCAATATAGTAACACTTACGTAATTTGTTACCTCATCCCAGTCCCTGTAGGATCGATACTTGGCTTACTTAAGCCACTTTACTACTTGTTCGACCACGTGCACTTGCGTGTAGTTATACACCCATATAACAAACGCCGAACACATATGACGGATGTAACCCAGGATCGTGTATGCTTGGTGTACGCCCTGATTAAAGGGCTGGAAATCAATGTGGGGGCGGTGATTATCTCCGCCATAAAGAGAGCTCGATTGCATCAGGGGCACAGATATGGATTTGGTGGATTACTCACCACATTCCTGAGGGGCCTAGACATTGAGGAAGAGGCCCTTGACTATATCTCGCAGATAGAGCGGCGGGCCTTAGATGTCACCAAAATTAAGGCTCCCGACACCACCCACGAGCCAATGCTTACACTAGATGAGCGACATGCTCGGGATGATCAGTACATGGCTCGAATGTACGGGATGCAGGTGCTCCAGCTACGGATAGGCGGGAGGTCGGCAACAGAGGAGGAGCTATGGCAGCTCGAGCTAGACTACCCTTTTGGCGAAAATGCCAAGGCTCTATGCCGAGTGGGGCCAGCTTTTGTAGAGCCCACAGATGATGATGTGCCCACAGATGAGGAGACACGTCGTGAGGACTCCGATGTGGAGTCCGATGATGACGATGGGGGTGATTCAGACATGGGAGACGAAGCAGCAGCACCTAATGAAGAAGTGGAGTATTTTGATTGATCAGGGAGTTCCGCCACCCAATTTTTTGTGCTATTTTAATTTATGTGAACACTGGGGACAGTGTTCGAGATAAGTGTGGGGTGGGAGTAGTTAGGTGCTGGTTGTGTCGTTATGTATGTTCTGTTCTGTTGTTGTGCCTGTGGAAAAATTTTGTGACCCTGTGATTTGTGATTGTGAAGTTTTTGTTCTGTATTGTAATTAAATGTGAAACTGTTGTGTGTTGCTGAATGTTGCTAGCTGATTTCATACATATTTTTGTTTCATCGAAATGATCGATATTTTTAAATTTTTTTTTTCAATTCTTGGGTTTCTCGGCGTTTGTTTTCAGTTTTTTTACCGAGAAGGGTCCCATTGAACCGTAGTCTTAGTTAGTGACCATTTCCTATGATGGATGGATTATGACCGTCTTAAGGGAAATGTAATCGTTAGGAATAGATTTTTTCATTTATTTTTCAGTTGTTTTCTTTTGTGGGTTGCATCCCAAAACCTGTAGTTACTTTATGGTTGCGAAATTTTGGTTGCGTGTTGTACATGATATTTGAAATGCAAAGGTGATTCGGATGAAAGCATGCAACTTTGTAAATATGTTGAGATACCTAGGACATGGAGTCGATTCAGTGTTATTGAGGCTTAATGTTTGAATTCTTGTAATTAGCTAATTGAAGTGTCTGTGAATACGTCTTGAATTGAGCATGTGCAATAAGTGTGAAGTGAGGTTTTGTTATTCCATGCTATTGTGAAGTGTCTAGAACTTGCCTGGTGTGTGTACGAAATGAAATGAAGGACGTGTATTGTAGGAAAGGATGTAGGCATTTCTTTGTCTTCAACCGAAAGTTTCTCTTTTTCATTATCGTACCCACCTTGATTGTACACCCTAGTCAGCCCGTTGAGCCTTTAGCCTATTATTTTTTTCTTTTGTTAAAAATGTGTAAACCGGAGCTTAACCCCTTCTTTTCATTAGCCGTAAATTTGATCCAAAACTCTTAAGCGCTTAAGAAGAGAAAATAATTTTCCCAAAGTATCAAAGAGTGAGAATGGTGAAAAGAAAAGAAAAGCAAAGTGATGAAAGGAAAGAAAAGGTTGAAGGTGCACTTTCTATAAATAAAATATAATGAAGATGTATGAATACTCTTCGTTATTGAGTCAAGTGTGCTTAATGAGTTGGGTCAAAATAAAGACAGACTTCAAGAATGGGAGGATGAAGGAAGAAACAATGCCCATGAGTTTGATGGGATGTATTGAAAAGGCGCTTAAGGATGCTAGTGGCTATTATTGGTTAGCCCAATATTTACTAGTTCCGTAGCTTATATTACAAGCCGTTAAAGTCCTACGTGATCTTACATCACACTTCTTTATATTAGTGGAGTAATACACTAAAGGCAAGCTTATGGTTCATGACATGATGCATGTGAACTTTTTTGGGAGAGAGAGTGAAATTGTTTCTATATACCCCTGCATGTAATCGTTTGAGTTCATGTGATTAAAAAGGGGAAAATTCTCTTGCGTTGTGAGGGCACATGCTTGATGAGAGATTAAGTTTCGTGTCGGATATCTTGATCAGCTGATTCGCATGAGTTTGCCAATATCGAGAGTCGATTCTTAAGTCTAGGAGGTCTTGATGTGTTGAAGGTCATTGCATTGATAGGACCATGCGTGTTTTCTTGATGATTTGCTGTATTGAATAATCGGTATGACCGTAGCCTGAATTGTCGAACCAAAGTAGACAGGTTGGGATGTAAATTGCATGAGGTGTAAGATTGTTGTTCGGGGACGAACAAGGATTTAAGTGTGGGGTAAGTGATCTTGGGAAAATTTATATGCCCAAGTGATACTTAAATGTGTCACTTTAGCCTTGTTTATCTATCAATGTTTATACATTCTCATGTGATTGATAATAAAATGTGAATTTATACTAACCAACATGATTAGCGTTGTTTTGCAGGATTTTGGGAAGCTAAAATGCGTGTTGGGAGAGATTGGGGTTGGACTCGGATGGTAGCAAAGGACAAAGCATTGGAAGGCACAAATTAAAGGGGCTCCGCGATGGAGCCGTGTCACGCTGCCATCGCGGAGGCCTTCTGCCTGGATAGGGAATTTTTGGCCAAATTCCAGTGAAGGTGCGCTTTGGGGCCGTGGCACGTTGGCCTAGCCCCGCGTTGCACACCGTGCCACATTGGGCCTTATTACCTGGACACTTAATTTCCAGTAAGGGTCCGCGTCAGTGGCGTGTCACGGAGGCAATGCTCCGCGATGCACTCCGTGACACGTTGCTTGTTATTCCGGGAAAAATTCCCACTAGTATAAATAGAACACTTAGGTTCATTTTTAATAATTCTGACTTGGTGGAGCAAGAACATGGGTTACAGGTAGTTGAGGGGATGAAAATCTCAGGGTTTTCTCTATCTCCTTCTTCTTTAATTCAATTGCTTGTATGTTTAACACTCATTTAACGATGTTTAATCCACGAATGAGTGGCTAATTCCTCTTCTTGTTGAGGTTAAGAACAATGGTATTGAAATGTGATTGTTGATTAAGTTGGTTTTTCATCTTTTCTTCCATGGTTGTTCTATTGATTCTTGTTCTTACTGCATTAATGTGTGGCCTATGTTAATGTATATCTAAAAAGTCCGGTTTCACTCGAGAGAACAAGAAATTGGAAAGTTGTGAATCAATAGGATATGATCTTTTCTTAGTTTGGGAAAATTGAGAATTGATTTACCTTCAGGATAGAAATATACCTGAAAGTCGTATTAGTCAATTAAAGAACCGGTTTTGTATGGCTAGAACATGAATTTCGTTTAATCACAGAAATGTAGGTGGACGGTTCATGATTCTTAAGTTGGGTTAAATACGAGAGTTTTAATCTATTGGCAATAGTTCTTGACTAGCAACCGGAGGAAAGATTAACCACATTATATTGATAATTTATTTCTTTACATGTTCATTTAACCTCAGCATGCTCACATTCATAGTTCAGACTCACGTTAGATATTCGTTTTAGACTTAGCATAAAAATTAGAAATCAAAATATCAAACTCTTCTTTGCACTGTTGTCTTCATTGTTAGGGTCAAAATATAGTACACTTGAGTAGATTGTTACCTTATCCCAGTCCCTGTGGGATCGATACTTGGCTTACTTAAGCCACTTTACTACTTGTTCGACCACGTGCACTTGCGTGTAGCTTTATACCCAAAGCAGAAAAAACCGAACACCCAACACATCAAGCTTTTTGCACGGGAACTACCCAAAGCGGCTGCATGTCTATTGACAAGACGTTGGCTTGGACCCGCGCCTGTAATGAGTTGCCGCAGGAACAAGCATAGTCGTGCCTCATCAACAGCCAATAGGCCGCACCGAGTAATGCCCACAGCGGCTGCATGTCTATTGACAAGACATTGGCTCGGACCCGTGCCTGCAGCGATTCATCGCATGCACAAGCACAACCGTGCCTCATCGATAGCCAATAGGTTACACCGAGTAATGCCAACTGTGGATGCATGTCTATTGACAAGACGTTGTCTTGGACCCGTGCCTGCAGTGAGTTGCCGCACGCACAAGCATAGTCGTGCCTCATCGATAGCCAATAGGCCGCACCGAGTAATGCCCACCGCGGCCGCATGTCTATTGACAAGACGTTGGCTTAGACCCGCTGCAGGCACAAGCACAGTCGTGCCTCATCGATAGCCAATAGGCCGCATCCAGTAATGCCTACAGCAGCCGCATGTCTATTGACAAGACGTTGGATTGGACCCGTGCCTGCAACGAGTCACCGCATGCACAAGCACAGTCGTGCCTCATCAATAGCCAATAGGCCGCACCGAGTAATGTCCATAGCGGCCGCATATCTATTGACAAGACGTTGGCTTGGATCCGTGCCTACTGTGAGTCGCCGCACGCACAAGCACAGTCGTGCCTCATCGATAGCCAATAGGGCGCACCGAGTAATGCCCACCACGGCTGCATGTCTATTGACAAGATGTTGGCTTGGACCCATGCCTGCAGCGAGTCGCCGCATGCACAAATACAGTCGTACCTCATCGATATCTAATAGGCCGCACCGAGTAATGCCCACATCGGCCGCATGTCTATTGACAAGATGTTGGCTTAGACTCGTGCCTGCAGCGCCTAGGGCATTCACATGAAGCAGCGCTACAACTCGCCACACACACAAGCACAGCCATGTCACATCGATAGTCAATAGGCCGCATCGAGTAATGTCATTGCTAGCTTTATCCGAGTACCGAACAGGTCACCCTCATCGTAGTTTGTGGAAGCAAGGCGCAATGCTTGCTTCCTATATCCCAGCATATGCACCCTGACACGGCCCATGGGCGCCAATGTCAGTGGGCGTCAGTCCGCCCAGGTGCTTTCCAACACCTCTACCCCCCTTATATATGCTTTAAAAAAAAAAGCCAAGGTGTCAGGAGTAGACATGTTTTAGCCAGAGAATCATACTAGACATGTACAACTTAAATGTGCACATTCTAATGTACAACCAAGCTAAAGCACTCACAAATGACTTATAAATTGTTATACCCCGTAGAATTCCCGGCACCTAGACGACCTATTTGCACGTTGGTCAAGCATATTTGAAGGCCATACGTGCTGGAGAAAGGCCCGGGAAAAGATCGGACGAGAAACCTGTCGAACCATCGTGGAAGGAGCCGAGGCAGAGCCCCTCCGTGATGGCAGCGTGTCACGGAGGAGAGGCCTCCGCGTTGGCTCCGTGACACGTTGGCCTTGTCCAGGCCCAAGTATATAAAGCCCCACTTCAGTTTTAAATGATAAAAACATATTATAACTTCCAGAAAACAGAGAGCAAACACAGAGAAAGAAAAAAGATCGAAGAAATAATATAATTTTCATCCGATTACGCTGCTAAACGTTGTCCAAACTCAAATTAACTCCAGATACTGAGGTATTTAGCAGCAGAGAGCATTCCTACGGATTCAGTTTCATGAAATACGGCCGACGAATCGTCGAGCCACCGAGCTAAGGTAAGTGGAATTGCTCTAAATTAGTGTCTATGTGTTCCTAGCTGTGAAGTGAATATTTCTCCCTTCTGGACCGCTGAAAAATAGTGAGTTTTCGACCGTCTTTCGATAAGCCTAAGTTTAGGCTATAAACTATATCGAAAGTGACGTTGTCTTTTAAAGTAAAGCTGTATTTAGTATTGATTGCATGGTTATGAATGCATTTGGGAGAAAATAGCTGAAGTACCGGCCGAGTCTCGTTCGACAGATGAATAGTTCAAGGATAAGGTATGTAAAGTTAGTTTCCTCGGCAAGTTAGTAATCTTGGTACAGTACAGTAATTTAAAGGCCAATAGAATATTCAGAAGCCATGTTGACGTTTATTATGAATGATGGTACGATACTAGAAACATTATGTTATGTTCAGCGCGAGACTTGCTAGCACAATATAAATTTTAATACAAGTATTAGAGACTGCACAGCATGCTCAGTATGTGATATAATGCGGAATGTTAGGGTATCATTGTATTCAGTTAAAGTCCAGTAAAGCAATGTAATATCTGTAGGACATCTCAGAGATAGAATGACAAGTTAAAATGAAGTTAGAAAGCATATTAGAACTAGTAAATCATGTTACTATAGAAACTCAATATACAGCATGGTTTTCAGCAGAAATACTATATCCTGTTCAGTATTAGCCCCAGAACAGTCTGGCGGGAGATTATATTCATATGTATATATTTACCAGCCTCAGCATGTATTAAATACGTACAGATTACTATCACTAGCTCAGTATATAATATATACGATACTTTACCCCTATTAGCCTCAGCATGTGAGATATGCAGACAGTATTGCTAGTTGAGACCGTTGTATTGTTTGGGGTTGGACTACCTAGCATCCATGACTGCCACAGGGTTGATAGCTGTATCGACTCGTTCGCCAGAGGACGAGGATACGTCGCTCTACAGAGTGGCATGCCGTCCCACAGGGGACGAAGATGGGATGCCAGTTTTCCCCATATTATGCCTTGGTCGGCTTTGATACACCCCTGTCGAGCAGATACGCCCGGGTGTTGATTCAGGAGTCCTTCGGACTCAGGTACAGTTATAGTCAGGGGCTCAGCGAGCCCAAGTGCATACCCAGGGGACCGGCAGGATGCTTACAGAGTTTATAGGAGATGGGATGACCGTGGTAGAGGTGTAGATTCCGTGCTGGTTGTACCTCCCGGCTTATGGGGGCCGGGTAGGGTTTGTGTGTGCTATGTTATGTTATGTTATGTTATGCCATGTTACGTTAGATACGAGTAGATCAGCAGTAGAGTGATACGTCTCCAGGTACGACTCCTACTCCTTCCAGTATATATATGAGAGAAGGTATGACTTACATTATTAGACAGTTAATCTATTTCTTCCTACTTCAGTTTCATCAGTTACATTGTTGTTTTTAGATTTCGCTTTCAGTTATTGCTTTACATACTCAGTACCAGTCGTACTGAGTCCCGGTGGGGCGCTGCATTACTTGCCTGCAGGTACTCATAGACGAGCAGGCGATACCACGTGATTCCTGTCAGCGATCGAGTATTCAGCTCCTGTTATCCGGAGACTGAATTCCAGAGGTGTATTTCATTTTCTTTTGGTTGTATGGTACGAGTAGGTCGGGGCCCTGTCCCGATCATTTCTATTACTATTCCCTGAGGCTTGCAGTCTGTTTATATTTCCCTGTGGTCAGATGAGCCGGTCGTGTGAGGTCGTGCAGTTGTATAGCTGTGAGTACTCTTTCTTTCTTTTATGTTGGCCGTGTGGGGCCATAGTTTGCCAGTAGTGGTGACCTTGCCGGTCACGTAGCTTTCTAGTACTTCAGAATTGAGTTATAGATAACTAGACAGCATGGTGGCCTTGTCGGCCCGCATAGGTTTCCCTGAATTGATATGTTTCTGGTCAGCTGTTAGTACAGATACAGGAGGCTATAGGCCAATGGGCCGGGGGCTGTGTTTACAGCCGTTATATAGTCCTTTGTTTCCAGAAATATGAGTTAGAGCCAGCCAGGCACCAGATGTGCCCAGGCTTAGTAGTCCAGCAGTTCAGGTCCTAATAGGGCACCACGTGCCAGTCATACCCCCCAAGGCGGGGTGTGACAAACTTGGTATCAGAGCAGGTCGTATCCTAGGGAGTCTGCAAGCCGTGCTAAGTAGAGTCCTGTCCATGGATGTGTTGTGCACCACATACTATGGGTAGGAGGCTGCAAGGCATGATAGGATGGTTGTCTTTTATTCTTATTCAGTCGTGCTGTAGAGCGATACAGTATAGGGTTGAGTCCCTAAAAGCTTACCATATTCTTTGGTTACAGATAATGTCAAACCAGTGCCATCCTATCACAGGTCGGAGCTTAGATGTTGCAGCAGGGGAAGGCACCAGCAGGATGCCTCACCCTCGTTTAGAAATAGCCCGATCAGAGGGAACTACAGAGGCATCGTCCCAGCCTCCTCAGCAGTCTCCACCATGTCAGGAGCCACTTGGGGCGACATCACCTTCAGCAGTCCCTATACCGACACCTTCCGACCAGGAGGTTAGGAGTGTTGTAGTTATGTTAGCACAGATGATGGCTTCTCAGCGTCAGCCAATGCCGTCTATAGTTGCGGAGTTATCAGGAGGGCCCGGCAGTTCGAGGGTCCGAGAGTTCTTAGCCTTGAATCCCCCACAGTTTATAGGTACGGATCGGACAGAGGACCCTTAGGATTTTCTGGATCAAATGCAGAGAATCTTCAGGGTTATGCATGCCACGCCTACCGAATCAGTTGAGTTGGCAGCATTCCGATTACGGGATATCGCTGTGTTATGGTATGAAAGCTGGGAAAGGTCCCGAGGGAGAGATGTGTCCCCTCCCACCTAGTCCAGCTTTTCAGGGGCCTTTCTGGATCACTATTTGCCGCGGGAGATTCGACAGGCTCGGGTAGACCAGTTCCTACATCTGGAGCAGGGGCCATGAGTGTTCGGGAATATTCCTTGCGGTTTGATTCTTTGGCTCGATATGCACCGGCCTTTGTTGATACCATGGCATCCAGAGTGCACCATTTTATTATGGGGTTGAATCTAAAATATGTTGAGACTTGTATTACGGCCACACTGCGAGAGGACATGGACAATGCTCGAGTTCAGGCATTTGCCCAGAATATTGAGGGCATCAGACAGCGACAATGGGAGATCAGAAGGGTTAATCAGGAACAGCGTCGCCGGGACAGGCCAGTTGAGTTACAGAGGGAGGCCCGGGGAGGACCCAGGCCACGATTATTGGATAGGCCGCCCAGGCCCCCACCTCCACCGCAGTCACAGGGGGGTAGATTCAGCCACAGGGGGCAGTCAGAAACTGGTAGAGGCTCGCAGATGGCAGGTTCACCATTACAGAGGAGGGCGGAGCAGAGTAGGTATACTCCACCACTTTGCCATATATGCATTCGACGCCATCCTGGAGCATGCAGGTATGGTTCCACCGCATGTTATATTTGTGGCCAAAAAGGCCATTTGTTGAAAGATTGCCCAGCCAGAGGTCGAGAGGACCGGGTAGACAGGATAGGGTATCTGCGGGGTCACGAGCCACAACATCCTTGGCAGGGCGCAGGCCCTCAGGTTCAGCAGGTAGGGGTCGGGGCAGATTAGAGACCTTCAGTACAGGTGCGGGTCCAAGCCGCACATATGCCTTACCAGGGAGGCAAGATTCAGAAGCGTCGCCTGATGTTGTGACAGGTATGTTAACTATCTACTCGCACCCTGCTTATGTGTTGATTGACCCAGGGTCTACTTTGTCCTACATTACACCATTTGTGGCACGAAAGTTTAGTATTGCACCAGAATTATTATAGCAGCCCTTTTTAGTATCCACGCCCGTCGGTGACTATATCACAGCTAGCCGAATCTACCGTGGGTGTACAGGAGAGGTTGCTGACCGTCAGACCACAGTAGATCTGGTCGAGTTAGAAATGATAGACTTCGATGCCATAATGGGTATGGACTGGTTAGTGTCGTGCTTTGCCAATGTTGAATGTTGGACCAAGACGGTCCGATTCCACTTCCCAAGAGAAACAGTGCGAGAGTGGAAGGGCAGCACCACTATGCCAAAAGGTAGGTTTATTTCCTACCTTCAGGCGAGAAAGTTGATATCTAAGTGATGTATTTACCATCTGGTCAGAGTTCAGGATGTCCAAGCCGAATCTCCGACACTCCAGTCTGTTCCAGTGGTAAATGAATTCCCTAACGTGTTTCCAGACGAGTTACCTGGTATTCCCCCAGAAAGGGAAATAGACTTTGCTATTGATTTATTACCAGGCACCCAGCCGATATCAATTCCTCCCTATCGTATGGCTCCTGCAGAACTCAGAGAATTAAAAGAGCAGTTGAAAGATTTATTGGATAAAGGTTTTATCAGGCCGAGTACTTCACCGTGGGGTGCGCCAATTTTATTTGTGAGAAAGAAAGATGGCTCGCTCCAAATGTGCATAGATTATCGGCAATTAAACAAAGTTACGGTAAAGAACAAGTACCCGCTCCCCAGAATTGATGACTTATTTGATCAGTTGCAGGGAGCCAGATACTTTTCTAAGATTGACTTGCGATCCGGATATCACCAGGTCCGAGTACGTGAGAGAGATATTCCTAAGACAGCGTTCAGGACCCGATACGGACATTTTGAATTTCTAGTCATGTCCTTCGGGTTAACGAATGCCCCGGCAGTCTTTATGGGCCTGATGAATAGTATTTTCAGACCTTTCCTGGACTTGTTCGTGATAGTATTCATTGATGACGTTCTGGTGTATTCTCGCTCTAAAGCAGATCACCGGACTCATTTGCGGACAGTGCTCCAGATCCTCAGGGACCGCCAGTTGTATGCTAAATTTTCTAAGTGTGAATTCTGGCTTAACTCAGTGGCCTTCTTAGGGCATATCGTCTCAGATACTGGTATACAGGTAGACAAGCAGAAAATAGAAGCAGTTAAGTCATGGCCTAGGCCTACCACTCCGACTGAAGTTCGTAGCTTTCTGGGGTTGGCAGGATATTACAGGAGGTTCGTTGAAGGGTTCTCGACCATTGCGGCACCTCTGACCAGATTGATACAGAAAGCAGTAAAGTTTCAATGGACAGAGGCATGCGAGCAGAGCTTCCAGGAACTGAAGGACAGATTAACCTCCGCCCCAGTGTTAGCATTGCCGGAAGGCACAGAAGGTTATTTAGTCTATTGCGACGCGTCAGGCGTCGGGTTAGGTTGTGTGTTGATGCAGCATGGTAGAGTGATTGCATATGCTTCCAGACAGCTGAGGAAACACAAAAAGAATTATCCTACCCACGACCTGGAATTGGCCGCAATAATTCACGCCTTAAAAATATGGAGGCATTACTTGTACGGCGTCCATGTTGATATTTACACAGATCATAAGAGCTTACAGTACATTTTCACTCAGAGGGAGTTGAATCTACGGCAACGCCGCTGGTTGGAGCTATTAAAAGATTATGTTGTGAATATTCTATACCACCCCGGAAAAGCTAATATCGTAGCAGATGCCCTGAGTCGTAAGTCAATGGGAAGTTTGGCGTATTTGCGACCTGAGAAGCGGGAGCTAGCCAAAGAAATTCATCAATTAGCTGGTTTAGCCGTTCGAGTAATGGAAACAGAAAATAATGGAGCGGTAATTCAGAATTCTGTTGTGTCATCATTAGTTACAGAGGTGAAAGAACGACGGTACGAGGACCCTGATTTAGTCCAGCTCAGAGATAGAACTCAGAGAGGTAAGGAGTCAGATTTTCAGATAACTGAGGATGATGTGCTATCCTGTAAGGGCCGCCTCTGTGTCCCGAATGTTTCAGGGCTTCGCGGGCGGATCATGCATGAGGTACATTATGCTCGCTATTCCCTCCATCCAGGAGCGACCAAAATGTACCACGACATCAGAGACATCTACTGGTGGCCAGGTATGAAAGCTGAGATAGCCGAATTTGTATCTAGATGTTCTAACTGTCAGCAGGTGAAAGCAGAGCACCAGAAACCAGGCGGTTTGATGCAAGATATAACGGTGCCTATGTGGAAATGGGAAGCGATAAACATGGATTTTGTAAAAAGGTTACCCCGTACTAGACGCAGAAATGATTCCATTTGGGTAATAATTGACAGGCTGACAAAATCAGCTCATTTCCTGCCAGTAAGGGCTACCTTTTCAGCTGAGGATTATGCCGAATTATATATCAGAGAAATAGTTAGATTGCATGGAGTGCCGGTATCAATCATTTCAGATAGGGGAGCACAATTCACAGCTAGATTTTGGCAGTTATTTCAGAAAGGGTTGGGAACGCAGATTAACTTGAGTACAGCATTCCATCCTCAGACAGATGGGCAGGCTGAACGTACAATTCAGACGCTCGAAGATATGTTGCGAGCGTGTGTGCTAGATTTTAGGGGTAGCTGGGATGAGCATCTTTCGTTGATTGAATTTGCTTATAATAACAGCTATCATTCAGCTATTCAGATGGCGCCTTTCGAAGCATTATACGGGAGAAAATGTAGATCGCCGATTGGGTGGTTTGAAATAGGAGAATCAGCATTGATTGGCCCAGACATTGTCCGGCAGTCAGAGGAGAAGATAAAGCTTATCCGAGAACGTTTACTGATTGCTCAGAGCCGCCAGAAGTCTTATGCAGATATGCGGCGCAGAAATCTAGAATTTGCGGTAAATGACTGGGTATATCTGAAAGTATCTCCGATGAAAGGGGTAATGAGATTCGGCAAGAAAGGCAAGCTTAGCCCGAGGTTCATTGGGCCATATCAGATTCGGCGAAGAATAGGCCGAGTTGCATACGAATTGAACTTGCCTCCGGAGTTGGCATCTGTTCACCCAGTATTTCATGTCTCTATGTTAAGGAAGTTCGTAGGGGACCCTTCTACAGTAGTTCTAGTTCAGGATGTCCAGGTCACAAAAGAGTTAGCATATGAAGAGGTTCCCGTAGCTATCTTAGACAGACAGACTCGCAGGTTGAGGACTAAAGATGTTGCATCTGTCAAAGTATTGTGGCGTAACAGGAACCGTGAGGAAGTGACGTGGGAAGCTGAAGAAGATATGAAAGCCAGATACCCTCACCTATTTCAGGCCTAGTCAGGCGACAGGTATGTCCGTATTATCACTTATGCAGTACCTTGTAGTTTTATGTGTGTGAATGAGAAAGATTGATACTTAGTTGCTTAAAATATTACGTGCAGTGCCTGTGTTGGACTTTTCTGCATTTCAGGTTTTTGCTATAGTCCATATTATAGGGGAAACTCTGCCGAAATTTTTCTAGAAAGTAAGTAAGTAGTCCTCTAGATCACAGTGTACATTCGAGGACGAATGTTCTTAAGGGGGGGAGAATGTTATACCCCGTAGAATTCACGGCCCCTAGACGACCTATTTGCACGTTGGTCAAGCATATTTGAAGGCCTACGTGCTGGAGAAAGGCCCGGGAAAAGATCGGACGAGAAACCTGTCGAACCATCGCGGAAGGAGCCGAGGCAGAGCCCTTCGGCGATGGCAGCATGTCACGGAGGAGAGGCCTCCGCGTTGGCTCCGTGACACGTTGGCCTTGTCCGGGCCCAAGTATATAAAGCCCCACTTCGGTTTTAAATGATAAAAACATATTATAACTTCCAGAGAACAGAGAGCAAACGCAGAGAAAGAAAAAGGATCGAAGAAATAATATAATTTTCATCCGATTACGCTGCTAAACGTTGTCCAAACTCAAATTAACTCCAGATACTGAGGTATTTAGCAGCAGAGAGCATTCCTACGGATTCAGTTTCGTGAAATACGACCGACGAATCGTCGAGCCACCGAGCTAAGGTAAGTGGAATTGCTCTAAATTAGTGTCTATGTGTTCCTAGCTGTGAAGTGAATATTTCTCCCTTCTGGACCGCTGAAAAATAGCGAGTTTTCGACCGTCTTTCGATAAGCCTAAGTTTAGGCTATAAACTATATCGAAAGTGACGTTGTCTTTTAAAGTAAAGTTGTATTTAGTATTGATTGACATGGTTATGAATGCAGTTGGGAGAAAATAGCTGAAGTACCGGCCGAGTCTCGTTCGACAGACGAATAGTTCAAGGATAAGGTATGTAAAGTTAGTTTCCTCGGCAAGTTAGTAATCATGGTACAGTACAGTAATTTAAAGTCCGATAGAATATTCAGAAGCCATGTTGACGTTTATTATGAATGATGGTACGATACTAGAAACATTATGTTATGTTCAGCGCGAGACTTGCTAGCACAATATAAATTTTAATACAAGTATTAGAGACTGCACAACATGCTCAGTATGTGATATAATGCGGAATGTTAAGGTATCATTGTATTCAGTTAAAGTCCAGTAAAGCAATGTAATATCTGTAGGACATCTCAGAGATAGAACGACAAGTTAAAATGAAGTTAGAAAGCATATTAGAACTAGTAAATCATGTTACTATAGAAACTCAGTATACAGCATGGTTTTCAGCAGAAATAATATATCCTGTTCAGTATTAGCCCCAGAACAGTCTGGCGGGAGATTATATTCATATGTATATATTTACCAGCCTCAGCATGTATTAAATACGTACAGATTACTATCACTAGCTCAGTATGTAATATATACGATACTTTACCCCTATTAGCCTCAGCATGTGAGATATGCAGACAGTATTGCTAGTTGAGACCGTTGTATTGTTTGGGGTTGGACTACCTAGCATCCATGACCGCCCCAGGGTTGATAGCTGTATCGACTCGTCCGCCAGAGGACAAGGATACGTCGCTCGACGGAGTGGCATGCCGTCCCACAGGGGACGAAGATGGGATGCCAGTTTTCCCCATATTATGCCTTGGTCGGCTTTGATACACCCCTGTCGAGCAGATACGCCCGGGTGTTTATTCAGGAGTCCTTCGGACTCAGGTACAGTTAGAGTCAGGGGCTCAGCAAGCCCAAGTGCATACCCAGGGGACCGGCAGGATGATTACAGGGTTTATAGGAGATGGGATGACCGGGGTAGGGGTGTAGATTCCTTGCTGGTTGTACCTCCCGGCTTATGGGGGCCGGGTAAGGTTTGTATGTGCTATGTTATGTTATGTTATGTTATGCAATGTTACGTTAGATACGAGTAGATCAGCAGTAGAGTGATACGTCTCTAGGTACGACTCCTACTCCTTCCAGTATATATATGAGAGAAGGTATGACTTACATTATTAGACAGTTAATTTATTTCTTCCTACTTCAGTTTCATCAGTTACATTGTTGTTTTCAGATTTCGCTTTCAGT